>BDMV01000010.1:18659919-18944919 GCA_008326285.1 Oryza officinalis | reverse complement strand
TGTTGCACAAGTAGATAAGCAGCTCGAAAGATATTAACGAGATACTTTAAGGGCAATAAGACCTCAACAAGTATATTGCATGGGATTCTTTGAGAATACGAATGGGCTATATAGAATATCTAGAGAAGTAGAATTAAGTGTTCTAACAAAACCAGTAAAATTAAAAATAGTAGCTAAAGAGTTTGAAAATGAATTAAAATATTCAGGATATAAGTATATTCACCAAGGTATGTATATAATAGGAATCAAAGGGATGACAAGAAAGAAATTAGGAGCTAAAGTATTAATAACTTTATTAGATAAAAGATGGGACACAATAGATAAAGCATCGCTAGGCTATCTAGAAAGAGATATGAATGAAAACATGCTGATAACCTATATATCGCCTGACTTAATGATATATGAATGAAAACATGCTGATAACCTATATATCGCCTGACTTAATGATGCCTGTAAAAGAATTCATAGATAAAATGAGTTTTGGTTTTCAAACAAAAGGATACGAAGAATTTAAAGGAACAAATTTTTTAATAAGTATAGAATTTATAGGAAGATTGACTAATAAAAGTGCCTCCAAATACAAAATCAATGTAAATGATATGATAGAAAAAATACATTCTAAAGGAATAAAATTCATGAGCCCTTTGACGATAGACTCTGAAGAAAGAGCAAGAGAAAAATGACTAATTAGTAAATTTATTAAAAGTAAAACTTTGAGCCAGCCTGAAAACTTCATAAGTTACCAAGATAGCAAAGGGAATGTTAGTATTAGACTTACAAATTATAAGTCCAGAGCTTCAGATGATTTGGATACAGAATCATCTGATAGAAATATTATAGATAACAGAAGACATAGTATTTATGAATTTATGAAAAAACTAGATCATGAAAGTGAAATAAAATATTATGAAGATAAATTAAAAGATATAGCAGATGAATATAATAACTCTATGAAAAGTGAGTGGCCTAAAATTAGAAATAAGGAACTTTACTTCTATAGAGAATTATCCAGGATAAAGAAACTAAAAAAAGATAAAAACTTGGCCATAGAAACCCTCAGAACCCAGGAAATTAAAATAGAACAAATAAAGTTGAAAGAACCAAGAAAAGACAACAAAGAAAATCAAAGGTTTGGTAAGGTATTAAGTGAGGAAGAGCAATGGGAAGAAAATGAGAAATTATTACTAGAAAGTTATGAAGAAGAAAATAATCTGATAGAGGAAATAGAGAATATAGAAGAAGAAGACAACGCAGGACAATATAATGATTTTATAGACTCGTTGGATGAGGTATGTTTGCATAATCTAGATAATACAATGGAAGCCATGGAAGTAGAATTGAGAACTGGAAAAAGAAAAAGATATGGAGAGGGTTCTGTAAAAAATGAAGGAGAAAGAGAAAGACCAGCCATGGCAGCAGGAAGATAGCCCCTAGAAAAAAAAGAGTATTCATATAATTATATTCCAGGACAGTATAGGCACACGAGCACTAAAAGAAGAGATTTTGAGAAACCAATAAAATTTCAAAATAAAAAAAGTGATGGGGCTATACTAAATCTAGCACCACATGATCCTATAGACTGGCCAAATATCATTAGTATTTGAAAGTGATTAATAGTTCAAAAATATATACAAAATCAACACAATATAGGGAATAAGGTGGAGGATATGATAACTTATTTAGAAACATTTTTTGGTGAATCTGCTAAAGTCTTATGGGAACAATGGGTTGAAAAGAATCCTAATAACCACGAAGAGCTAAAAAGAGCAGGAAGTAATCCTCACAACTTTGCAAATATAGTATCTAATATTATCATAGCTGAAGACCCAAAATTAGGATACACAACCTTACAAAATGAAAAATTAAAAGAAATAGAAAAGTTAACATTAACAAGCTGGAAAGGTATAAAGAAATTTTCCCAACATTATCTATATAATGCAACAACTGCTAAACAAGGATACAATAAGGGAATAGTTGAGCGATATTTTAATAAACTACCTGACCCATTAGGTAGTATGATTTTTGAGGAATATAAAAAGGAAACTGAGGGAGCTGAAATTAATATTTCTCAAGCTATAACTTTCGTGTTTAAACAATTAAGGAAAATATGCACAAGAATACAAGCCCAAAGGTCAATAAAACATTCTGATTATAATTTTTGCAATAAAATAGTACAAATACTTTTATCATATGGAGAAGATAGGCCTAGAAATAAAAGAAACCATAGACATCAAAGTAGAAATAACAATAATATAAGGACAAAGAAAAGGTACTTCTTAAAAAGATCAGATAATAGAGCACCTTTCTTACATAAACGAAATGTAAGAAGGTATAACCCAAAGAAAACTTATGATAAAACATGCAGATGTTTCATATGTAATTCACCAGATCATTTAAGTAGAACTTGCCCAAATAAAGATCAAAAGAGATATTCTAGTAAATATGAAGAACAAGAGAGAGTCTTAATTATAGATAGCACAAATGAAAATATATCAGTATGTGATGATGAAATAAAAGATGACGAATCAATATATTCTATCATAGAAACAGACAAAATTGAAAACACCAATAAAGAGTATGAATCAACCGATAAAGAGTTAGATTTAATTGACGAACTAGCAAGGTTAAAAATTGAAATGATGGATCAATTAAACTATGATCATGATTGGATTAGAGGGAAAGGAGACTATAATATTAAATGTGCTTTTTGCATCTATTACCCAAGCCAAGACAATAGAGTAACCTGTAGTATATGTCTAAAACAAACTTGTGCTGAATGTATAAAAGTAAATAAACAAAAATGGAGAAAAGAGATAGAATTAGAATCAGATGAAAGGATATTATCTAGTAGAGTACGAGTGTTAGAAAATAAAATAAATAAACTAGAAGTAGAATTAGAGAACCTAAAAATTAACTGTGATATTAAGGCATTACCAGAAAATAAGGACATACAAAACACCAAATTTAAAGAACAATTGATAACACTAAAAGACAGTAATACTGCTAAAATAATTCAACTAAGAGATGCCATAACTAATTTTGGAAATAAATATATAGTAAAATTGTCTTTCAAAGAAATTTTGGGAGTAAGAATACCGGTAAAAGTAAAATCATCACCCAAAGTATCATATAAAATATTAGCACTAGTAGACACGGGGTGTACAAAAAATATTATTCATGATAAGTACTTTATAAAATATCCAGAGATAATTCATACGATTGATGATAATAAGGCAGAAGTCTCTACAGACATGTCCGTAATAAAGAAAATTCATAATCAGTTAGCTTATAATGTTGAAGTATACATTAATGGAACTAAATATATAATAGATGAGATTACAATAAGAAACTTATCCATGATAAATGATGACATGATAATTGGCCTATGGTTTTTACAACAATCGGTACAAACCACAGTAATACATAAGCAAGGAATTACTTTTATCCCATATCAAAATAATGTTCCATATATCTCAAAGGTACGAAAGCGCGGTGGAACCTCCCCCAAACTCAACAACTTTGAAGTACCCAATCTTGAGTCTGAAGAAGGAATTAATGAATATGAGCTTAGTGAGAATATAGACAACTATTATATATCAAATTCCAATATAGAGTGCATAGGACTACAAGCATTTGCACCAAATTGGTATTGGGATATTAAGTCTAAGAGGAATATAGAAAAAATTGTTCAAAGATTAGAGGATATCCAAATTATAGAAGAAATTCTTATGAAATATTGGGAGAAAAATGCTATCGAGTGTAAAATTAATATAATAAACCCAGAATATATTATTAAGACTAGCCCAATAGAAGCAACTCCGAAAGACAGAAGAATTTAAGATGCATATAGAAGAACTGCTGAAACTAAGAGCAATAAGAGAGAGTAGAAGTCCACATAGGTCTACAGCATTTATAGTAAGAAATCAAATAGAAGAAGTTAGAGGTAAATCTAGGATGGTCATAAATTATAAAAGACTAAATGATAATACTATAGAAGATGCCTATAATATCCCAAATAAGTAAGAATGGATCAATAGGATACAAGGTAGTAAATATTTCTCGAAATTTGATTTAAAAACTGGATTTTGGCAAGTAAAAATGGCAGAAGAGTCTATAGAATGGACGGCATTCACCTGTCCCCAGGGACACTATGAATGGCTGGTGATGCCACTAGGATTGAAAAATGTACTTGCCCTATTTAAAAGAAAAATACAAAATATTTTTAACGATAATCAAGAATTTGTGTTAGTATACATAGATGACTTGTTAGTATTTTCAAAAACTTATAAGGACCATATTGCTCATCTAGAATTATTTTTTAGAAAGGTTGAGCAAAATGGATTAATCCTATCAAAGAAGAAGATAGAAATATGCAAAGAAAAAATTAACTTCCTTGGACATGAAATAGGAGAAGGCAAAATTCATTTGCAAGAACATATTGCTAAGAAAATTTTACAATTTCCTAATGCTATGAATGATAAAAAGAAATTACAACAATTCTTAGGACTTGTAAATTATGCTAGAAATCACATCAATAATTTAGCAAAGCTAGCAGGAGCTTTATATGCTAAATTAAGAAAAAATGGTCAGATATATTTTAATTCTGAAGACATTAAATTAGTAAGATTAATAAAAGAAAGGGTGAAAGAACTAAAACCTCTAGAATTACCATTAGAAGAGAGTTACTTTATCATTGAAACTGATGCATCACAACAAGGTTGGGGTGCTATATTAAAGCAAAGACCTACTAAATTTTTCGCTAAATCAGAAGAAAAAATATGTAGGTATGCTTCTGGAAGTTATAAATTACAAACTGTCAATAATACAAATAAAAAGATCATGAAATAATCCAACAGAAACCTATATATGTCGTATTTGATGGAAAACTCCCGGGGGTCTACATATCTTTTGAAGAAATTGTGACTCAAAAGATAAATGCTAAATTAATGGGAGGAATATCTTGGAAGAAATATAGGGACATTGATGAAGCTCTAAGCCAAGCTAAAAAAAATATTAGGAATAAATTATTATCTAGAGCCTGCCGCAAAAGAATATATTCAAAAATGCAAAAAAGATAAAGAAAAGAAGACTCCAGAAATACCCATTAAAATGACTATAAAAGAAAAAGGGTTTTCTAAAAGACACACATACAAGAAATGCCTAATAAAAGGAGTGGATCCATTAGATGGGGAATATATTGATTGGAAGATAATAGAAAAAATTGAAGAAGCCTCCCCACAATTAAAGAAGGAATTAAAGGAAGAAATACTTAAAGAATTAAAACAAGAAATGGATCAGAAATTTGAACAAATAAAGAAGGCAGTAGATGAGAAATTAGAAGTTTCTTTTTCTGATTTGGACACAATGGATTTTGGTGGCCATGGGCAACCAAATGAATAGATTTCTTTAAGCTAAATATGTTTTTCAATATATATTGATAATAAAATATCAACAATTTGGGCGTGAAAGAAAAATAAACGAAGAATTCAAAAGACGAAGAATAAACGAAGAATTCAGAAGCTTTGCTCTAAATGGTGTCCTCTACATATATACACATATATACATATATATATATACATATATACATACATACATATATACACACACACATATATACATATATACATACATATATATATGTATATATATATATGTATATGTGTGTGTCTATATATATATGTCTGTATGTATGTATGTATGAATGAATACACACACACACACACACACACACACACACACACACACACACACACACACACACACACACACACACACACACACACATATATATATATATATATATATATATATATATATATATATATATATATATATATATATATATATATATATATATATGTATGTATACATATACATACATATATATATACACACACACACATATATGTGTATAAATGTATATATGTACATATGTATCTATGTACATATATATATTCATACATACATACATACATACATACACACACACATACATACATACATATATATATATATATATGTATATATATATATATATATATATGTATATATATATATATATGTATATATATATATATATGTATATATATATATGTATATATATATATATGTATATGTATGTATATATGTGTATGTGTGTGCGCGTTTGTGTGTAGATAGATAGATATAGATAAATAGATAGATACGTTAACGTTACATACAGGTGTTTTACATGCATAGATGCTAGTATTTGATAGGTCACAGATAAATCCGCAAACGCATGAATATCATTGTAGCATTTCACGCAGGAGTATTCCAAGGGTATCGTATTTGTTTTTCTGCAGGAAAGAACGCGATGTAAAGAGTGGGTTCATATATTTGTAATCATGCTATAATTAATATACCATAGTCTAAACAAGGGTTAAAGATGATAATGATATATGGGTAGTGTGACACACAGGAGATTCATCTTTAATAATAATATACCAGGCAGTGGAGAAGGACAAAAGAGAACTAAGATTCATTACTTCTATATTTATAGTGTTTAGTTTATACTTAACAAATACATTCTTACAAGACTATGAATTAGTTTTAGGCACCCAAGCACTACCGAGAGACCACTCACTACTGATCTGCCAACATAGTTATAGTATTTTATGAACTATTACATCATACCCGGACGTGGAGAAATACAAAGGACGGACATGGTTGTCACTACCTGCCACTTACCTCACTTTTCATGGGGTACACCCACGTCCAACGACATTTAATTAATCTAAGCACCATGCTCATATTAATAAATAATGATACTAATTTCCCTGGGATTCTTACCTTTTGGATGAACAAGTTAGAACTAGTACAACCAGTTAAGATCATTGGACCGATATCGTGGCATAGATTGACTAGCATAATCAAGTGAAGCATATAATTGAAGTATAATCTAGTCGTATAACACATAACTAGTAAAGTAGTATATGAACTATGAATACTAATAAGTAAAGAAGATAATTCCTTTATTAAACTCATAGTCTTACAAGATTAAAGACAGACCCGAATTTTCGAGAAGTCTATGGAATCAAAAACTGCTTTAAGCCTAACTTCAATACTACTAGAGAGAATACAAATATGGAATGAGAAAATTGCTCCTTGAGTGTGTGTTTTGAGAGTGAAGGAATGATTTCTATTTATAGCTGCTTATGACGGTTAGGAAGGTCGGTAACTCCCACAACCATCATTGGGAAGCAGCCATGAGCTGCCATGTGGAGAGTGAAGATGAGAGGTGGTGAGGTCGGTTCGGCCAAATCAATGGTTTGGTGGACCCTTAGGCCCCACCTCTCTCCATCGCCTTTCTTTAGGGACTGTGTGGATCCTTATGGCGGTACATGGTGGTTTGGCCCCACTTTAAATTGGTTTAAGCTGATTTGTGGGCTTATCAATCCATGTGCTCGCACGTGATTCGCTGATGTGTTTCTTTACATAGCGGCTCATTTCTGGTTCACTTTGTTGTATAATTCTTGCATCCATAGTGACAAGTGAAACTACATTATATATAACTAATATACAAGTAAGAAATGTTAGTTTTTCCTTTTTTATTAAGGTAATTGACGGTCGAAATCGATACTTAACGACCATCAACAGTAGACATTATCAAGCCTCTTACAAATTAATTCCGGCCTAGTTAGCATTGTGTTTTATGTCCATATGCCATATTGGCAAAATGGATCCATCCATGTAAACTAGACCGTGAGTATCATTTATATATACATACAGGCATAGCACTTACTAGGCGGTGTTTTTCTCCAAGGGTTGGGAACACTTTCCCTATTGGATGCAAAACAAAACGACTGTTTAGCGCACGATTGATTAAGTATTAGCTAAAAAATTTAAAAACAGATTAATATGATTTTTCTAAAGCAACTTTTGTATAGAAATTTTTTGCAAAAAAACACATTGTTTAGTAGTTTAGGAAATGTATGTGCGAAAAACGAGGGAGAAAAAGTTTGGAACATACACAAACGAACTCAGCCTAAAGGTGCAAGTGGAGCAGGTTACGGCTGCTCGCCCCACGTCCACCTCATCTGCAAATAAGCTAGTGGTATCTGTGAGCCCGCATGTATGCCTGTTGGGCACCTTATGGGTTTTCGCCAAACCCGCTAGCCACCCACGTATTCATGCGGTAACTAAAATGCCCATGCAGCGATGCAAGCTCTATCGCAGGTCTACTATGGGAATATCGATACATCTCAAGTGTCTATTCAAATCTTGCTCTCTAAATACACATATGGCAAGCTAGGCAAAAAAAAAAGATTATCTCTCCAAATTTCCTATATACTCCAACAATCTTTTCAGACTGCTCTCCAAATATATAAGGTCCCATATATATGTCAGTGTCTCTTGTGCCCTCTTCTTCTCTCCCTTCTATCCTCTTGCTCTCTCATTCTTCGGTAGGTGTGGGACCCACAAATGGCAAGCCATTATGGTGATGTTTGAAAGTCCTGAAGATAAAGATAAAGATAAAGATAAAGTGTTTCACGCAAAACGAGGTGACAATAACGTGCGATTAATTGAGTTTTAATTATTACAAACTTGAAAAATGGATTAATCTAACATTTTAGAGCAACTTTCATATTAAAAATTTTCGTACGAAACGTACCGTTTGGGAGTTTGAAAAGCGTGCCACGAAAGTTTATTTTTTATCTTCACTGTTTTAGAAGATTAGAACGCAGCCTGGCTGGTCATATTCGGCAAGCGAGGAGAGGTATTTGGCCAGTTGGATAATTTGGCAAGCTAGATGGAGAGTATGTTAGGAGTTTTTTTATAAAAAAAATATGCTTGCTAAATTTTAGCATAAAAAGTCAAATGACAAGGCTCTTGGAGATGCTCTTAAGGGTTTGTGTCCCCTTTAGCTCGGTGCTCGTCTAGCTGAACAATTACCGTCACGTCATGTCCCAGGAGGCCTCCCTTAATATCGGACTGAATCAGGCAGAAGAACATCAAACTACACACCGTATCTCAAAGTTTACAGTGACAGGTGGCGCGATGGCCCACCCTACTTTTACCTTTAGCTAGCACTATTCCCAGCCGTGAGGCTCCGATGGAGGTTATTGTTTATATTGTTCCTCGTGAAGACGATGGATGCATTTACGCACGGACGATGACGAAGTTAACTCCCGGGCTGGTCAGGCGGCCACCTGGGACCCATCGGCCACTGGCGCCTTCATTATTGATTAGTGAAATGCATGTAAAACATTATCGATGACTGAGAGATACTCTCTGTGCGCAGGCAATAATTAATGTACCATATCTTTTAAAAAACAATTAAAATATATCTCTTGGATATTGAAAAGTAATAGGCCATTACTTAAAATATATATACGAATGGATATAATGTACAATTAATACAAATACAAAATGACTAAATGAGCCATGCATGTGTCGGATGGCGATAGCCACTTGAAATTAATAAATGTACGCGTGCCAATGAGAAATAAAACAAATAATAAATAGATTATTTGATCTTCGTCTTCATGTATATATCCATCATATTATTTTCATCGCTCAATCTAACAGTGTACAGACAGGCAACGATTTTTTTGGTAGCTGGATTCACAACACAGCAGCAAAAGAAAACACATATCGCTACTCGCAAAAAAAAAATCAAAAGATGAAAATGGCCAAGATAAAACCATGGGCTGCCAAGGGAAGTTCATAGTTGGGCCCATCAAAACATGGGCTTTTTTGTAGATGGACGACATACACAAACTTCTACAGATGAATGTGCCCGTCCAATGGAATCAGCCAGCCCAGCCCAATCCATATCTCGTTAGCAGAACTTCAATTCGAACTCAAAAGATAGAAAATAATTAGGTTTTTTTTTTCGAAACAACGCATGCGCTAACATAAACGCACTCATACCCATCCCCATAAATAAAAAAACACACACCTTTTCTTTTCTTTATGAGCATATCTGAAGATTGAAGATTAGATCAGTAAATCTTAAATTTATAAAATTGTCATAGATGTCTCGCCGTTGATAAATACGTCACATATCATTAAAAAATAATTAATCATAAATATATAAGCATTTGTACCGATCTTAGAGCGAATCGAGGAGAAAATGTCGCCGGTGTTACTGATCAGACAAACGGTGTCCATGCTTGATTATGAAATAATTTTCTTAGTTCTACGGAGCATTTATAAGGTCATCTGACACCACCAGGGTATGTTAGAATAGATGTGTTCCCAAATTTTTTTCTTGTGTTCTGCACGCACGTATTTCAAACTGTTAAACGGTGTTTTTTTGCAAAAAATTTTATATATGAAAGTTGCTTTAAAAAATCATATTAATTTATTTTTAAAAAAAATTTAGTAAATATTTAATTAATCATGTGCTAATGAGTCGCTCCGTTTTCTGTGCGGAGAGAATTTCTTTCCAACACAAGCGGCCAAACTAAGCCTAAGGCTGTGTTCTCTGCCCTACTTTCCCAACTCACCTCTCTCTTTTTTTCGCGTGCACGTTTTTCAAATTATTAAATGGTATGTTTTTTTAAAAAAGTTTCTATATGAAAGTTGTTTTAAAAAATCATATTAATTCATTTTAAAAAAATTAGCAAATATTTAATTAATCATAAGAAAATGCGTCGCTCCGTTTTACGTGCGCGAAAAGTGAGGTCCCAACCTCACCTCCCGAACACAGCCTAAAAACACTTGAATTCGCCTCTCTCACTTGGATGTTCGGGGCAAACGTATACAAGAAGATTTAGGATTAAATTATAAAAAAAATGCACACACTCACGCCAAGGAACCTAAATTACCGAGGAAGTTTACTTTGCTAAACCCATGCAACCTACCACCTCCGTCTCAAATTCTAGGATTCAAATTTACCTTAAAATACAACTATACTTCTCCACCTGTTATCTTCTTATCTCAACCAATCCTAACCTTTTCTTATTTAATTTTTTACCTATATTTTTATTTTAATCAATCACAATCATTTTTGTCACAACCTTAATCTTTTTTATTTTTAAAAAGACAACAAGCATTAGTTTTATTTTGAGACGAAGAGGTATTATTTTCTTTTAACCACTAGCAAGTTTTTCCAAAAAAATACCACCCAACTCGCCAGGAAGGTATGATGCGCGTCCGAACACCACCGCCTCCCACTTGTACTAGCGACAAAATCTAGACCCGGAAAAAAAAGGTCATGGGTCATAGTCTATTGGTTTCTTTCATATGAACAAAATTCACAAACTTTGGAAGAAAAAAAGATCTGTTTTTACTTAGATTTTGGGACTTTCAATTCACATATGAGACGATCCACATGATTTTAGAACATACATTTTACATATATGTTTTAAAATACATATATGTTTTAAACAAAAACTTTATACATAAATTATATACAAAGGACTCTAAAAATGCCCTATAGACATACAAGATTGAAAATTAATTAATTCTGTCAAAAAGATAAAAAAAATTAATGTATATCATTAGAAATTTTTTTAAAAAAGTTTTTTCTAACCTCATGCAACATATAAACTGTATATTTAAGATTTTTAAATTACTATTTTTTAATGAAATAAACATAAACATATAATACTTTTGTGTTGTTTTTTAATGTAAATACTACACAAAGTATCTTTGTACTATTATCTTTTATATAAGTGATTTCTCTCCCATAGGCCACACAAAAAAATAATTTTTTAATAAAAACTTGAAACATATACACAAACTTCTATATTTTGTAAGCATGCTAGATATAAAAAAATTATTTTTGAAATTTCTAATAAGTAAAATCAATTGTCAATCTTGTATGTTTATAAAGGATTCTTGAAAAAGTATCCGGCCCAATGGCATCTCGCAAAAACAGTTGATAAACTCTATGACATATTGTAGAAATGAGCAATGTTGACGGCCATCATAGAACCGCTGCAAACCTAGTGACATTAGCTCAATATTTATAGAGTCTTTGTTTGTTTCTTTGCTGACCTATAAGTTGTAGGCAAAATTTAAAATTTTCAAACTTAATTTTAAATTATTCTAGGAATATATTTTATCGCTTTCTATTTTTCAACCTTAGTAGCTTTTGAACCACTAAGGATGTATTCAAACGTGGACTTTCGAAACTTATTCCCATCGCATGAAAAAAACGAGGTAACTCATTAGCGCATAATTAATTAAGTGTTAGTTAAAATTTTTTTAAAAAATAGATTAATATGATTTTTTATGTAATTCTTTTTAAAAAAACAAACTATTTAGCCGTTCAAGAAACGTGCATAGGAAATGAGAAAGAAGAAGTTGGGAAGATGGACAATCAAACACGGCTGAAGGGCACATAAAAGTTCTATTGAAACATAATTTCACGTTGCCTTGTTTATTTTTCTATCGTTTATCCGCGAAAGCCAACCGATATGACAACATCATTGGATGAAGTACTCCCTTCGTCCCTAAAACTAAATCTAGTATGAGATGTAACACATCCTAATACTCCATCATGGTTTACAAAACCGTCGCTATCACGCGGTTATCGTGGTTATCACGTGCGATAACCTTCTCAATTTTTAAAACCATGGTATACCACGCGGTAACCGTCAAACCGTGGAACCGTGAGGCAGTAGTAACCTCATCCAAAACGATTTGATGAACCCTATACTTTACTTTCTATATTAAGTTTATATTATGTTTGTTTTTTATGAGATGGGATATATTTATTGACGCTATAAAAGCATCACATCGGACATAAGGAGAAGAAAAAAAATACAAGTAGTTGGCGCGGGGTATTTTATTTCAGTTTATTTTTGAAAATGTGCTAGGCTGGACAGGACTGGATGGAACTCGATGAAGACCCATCATTCTGCCTCGTTTGCTAGCTTGCTTCGTTACACAAACCCACAGCTTGCAGCTTGTTGTGTAACGGCTTTTTCAATAGAATATGATCAGTTTATTCACCGAAAGATAAAAGTAACCAAAAAAAGAAGCCGACCAGCTTAACGGCTAGTCCCGTAACAGGCGGAGGAGAGAGAGTTACCGACCAGCCCGTTACCCATCCATCCGCACCGTCCAACCCAGATCGGGCTCACCAGATCCAGCCACGTGTCCACGTGCCCTGAACTAGCCGTTACGTCCTGCGTCCCCGCCTGGTCCCTTCCGTGAGACGTACACACACTCGCTGCCAGGTGGGTCCCGTCTAGCCGGACCCACGTGTCAGCGTCGTGGAGGCGTGTGCCCCACGTTGGCGGAAGGAATCTGATCTAACGGCTAGTTTCTCCGCCACCGCCGCCTATAAATACCCCGTCCCCTACCCGCCTCGCCTACCACCACACATCCAACGTCCATCTCTCCCACCAGCGCGAATCTCAAAGCAACTCCGCCTCCTCTTGTCCGGCGAAGAGACCTTCCCAGTTCCCACCACGACCGCATCAATGGCCCGCCTCGCCGTCGCCGCCGCCGCCGCCGCCGCACTCGTCGCCATCCTCTCCGCCGTCGCGGTGACAGCGCAGAGCCCGAGTCCATCCCCGAAGATGGCACCGCTGCCGCCGCCGCCGAAGATGGCGCCCTTGCCCCCTCCCCCAGCGGCCAAGGCCCCCACCGCCGCGGCGCCGTCGCCGATGACGATGGCCTCGCCGCCGGCCCCGCCGATGTCCCCAGCCTCGTCGCCCTCCGACTCGTCGGCGGCGGCGCCGGGCCCCGCCGACGCCGGCGCCGGCGCCGCGATGGCCCCGTCCAGCATGCCCACCCTCGCGCCCGCCGCGGCCGGGAACAGCGCCGCCGGCGCAGTCTCCGCCTCCATCAGCCTCGTCGCCGTCGCCGGTGCGTTGGCCGCCGCCGCCGTCGTGTTCTAGATTTAGATTTTTAGATAGCCGCGGTTTCGCCGCCGCTGCTGTTGATACTTGTACTCTACTACCACTCTGTTCTCGTATTTTTTTCCCCATTCTTTATTTGTTTGATTAATTCGAGACCGAGAGGGAGATTGATTGAGAATGAGATCTTATTCAGGTTTTTTCAAGCGGAAGTGATTAAGCCTTTTCTCGCATTATGTTTACCTGCTTCATAAGTGAAATAGTTTTTAGGAGTAATTGAAAACTGACATGGGAAATCTGAAAATTCTGATAAAATTCTGATATACTGGCAAGGAAATATTATATTAACAATTGAATTAACCAAGGGATCCACATTCGACAGTTTTTTCAACGAATTTAGTGCACAAACAATCTGTACAGTGCTGAAGTTTATCTCTGAAAATTTAGTGCTTCTTAATGGTAGCTCTTGTGCCATACTTGTGATTATCTATAATTGGCTCGATCATCGCCTTCACATCCTCCTCGATTTCGTCAACCTGCATAAACAGTCAATTCGATTAATTATTTCTGGTGGGTATTATGTCTTCAAGCCCTAAATTTGCCTGATTGTACCGACAAGTTCAAATTCAAAAACTGAAATCATAGCCTTCTGTCTACCCGCCGAAAATTTCAAACTCAAAATTGAATCCATAGCCTTTGTAGTGTAGTAGTAAGATAGAGTAGAAGCAACACAAAGGTCAGGGTTTCAGTGTTGCTTCAAGCCATGGAATACATCTTTTTCAGTAAATCCAATTTTGGGCAAAATGGCAAAACTGTGATCAGATAAGGATTAATTAATGGTACGCAGTAGTAATAACCTTGTGGATGATGTCGTGGGCGAGATGAGCCTCCTCGGCGACCTCCCTGGACGCGCGCTCCACCAGCGCCGCCGCCCGCTGCAGCGCGCCGTGCTCCGGCAGCTGCTCCGCCACCTCCGCCGACGTCTTCTCCGCCGCCGTGGCCACCTCCTCCAGCACCTCCGCCGCCGTCTCCGCCGCGTCTTTCACCATCTCCACCTCGCCTGCATGCAACGGCGAACAAATCTCTGATCGTGTTCCAGAGCGACGAATTAATCGCAAGAACCAATGTGTCTCCGTGTGTTTTACTTTGGATTCGGAGAAGTGTCGCCCACTTGGACTGCAGGAACGGCGCCATGGCGGCGACGACGGAGCCGACGACCAATCTTGCCCTGGCAACAAAATTAAGACAAGACGGAATAAAATTTCGTGGTAAAATGGGAAAGCACAAGTGGTACGGTGGTACAAATCTTGGTGCCTCAATATTATGCATACCGAGATGAGTTTTCAACAGAATTTTAGTGAGATTAAAAATATGTGTCGTTAGTTTTCGTCTCTTAAAACATGTGATAGAGGATGCATTCGTGAATGTATGAGTATGGTGTTACGAGTATAATGGTGTCTGTGTGTGTTTCTGTCGTGTAATCGAAAAAAATATTACGGTAAAATGCGTGCAAGATCGATCAATATTACAGCGACGGGCTGGCTAGTTGTGTACCAGGTGAAGAGAGGGGTTGTTCCTTCTTGGCCCTGCTGGCGCGGCGGCCGCGCCGCCGGTGATCCTCCTCCGCCTCCGCCGCCGCCGGTGACCTCTCTGCATAAGACACCACGACGACAAACTCAGCGGCCGGCAACCTGACGAGACCACTCGGCGACACAGGCAGCAGGCAGAGCAGAGTAACATACATGCGATCCACCTTGGACAAGAACGGCCTCGGCCGATCAAACGCCGCCGGTGCTCGCGCCGCCGCCGTCACCGCGGTGGCGCCGCCGAGGCGGACGGTTCGCCGGAGCCCCTGGCAGTAGAGCGACGCCACGGACCTGACAAGGGCCGACATTTTCCACAGCGATCGACCGCGATATATCGGAATGTCTCTTTGATCACCGGCCGTGCGCCGCATGCGTCAGTGTGTACCTACCCACACTACGACCAGCCTATATATACACTTACATATACTCCTATATAGCTTGGTCACGCAAGGACGATATGAGAGGATAGCTTGCAAGACATCTGAAGTAATTCTGAACTTATCTGATAAGGATATCTGAATGTACTCGTTCCATCCTAAAAAAAGTTAACTTTTAAGGATAAATATGGACAAGCACTTGTGCAGATTCGTTCTAAAAATTGTTCTTTCTTTTTTTTTACCGAGGGTGTATGTGACATAGGCTGCTGTGATGTGCTGGTGATTGAACATGTGGCCAGTGTGCGCTGCACTGCACGGCAATGCAAGCCTACACAAACGTTGCTTGCAAGCAGCGTGCGTGGTGCTGTCCATGTCATGTATGACAGGAACATTTTTGTATATATGGAAAAATCACCCAAAAAAAAAAAGCTAGGCTTGCAAGCAACATGCAGGGGTCAATTCATCTACTTTGAGCATTCTTCTTCTTCTTCTTCTTCTTCTTCTTCTTCTTCTTCCTCCTCCTCCTCCTTTGGTTTGTTCAGTTGGAACTTGGCACAGAACGATACCGTAGATGTCAAGAGCAGTTGCTCCATTTGCAATGATGAAGGAAATCAAGGGGATAGGCCACTTGCAGTAGTTTTCAATTTTTCAGATTGATGACAAAAGATTGAGTAATTAATTACCACCAGATCCACACGAGAAGATTTTGCTTCTTTTCCTTTTGTAAGAGTGCACAAGAAGCTGGCAGCTACAACGATGTAAAACATGGCAACATTTTTCAAAAACTTTATTAGTTCCATACCTTTCCACCATTTTTTCTACCCTAAAATGTGTCATACAGTGGTATCGGTAAAATGTACTATGCTCACAAGTCACAAGTTCACAAACTCACAAATATATGTTGAACACTTGATCTGGTCTTAAAACGTACAATAAATAAAAGTTGATAATCGTACAAATTAACACACTCTTGTCGATGGAATCTAATCTCACCATGATGGACTGATTGGACAAGAATCTCAAAAAGAAAAAAAAACGGTCCATGATGATTGGGTACGGCCCAGCCCAGAATGATTTGATCGATTTTATCAACCCATGACGCCCATAAGTTATATTTAGTGGGAGAATTTAGGCACGGTTATTTTTAGCTACTTCATCGGATTATTATCGCGAAATATTTGTTCCCTGCCTCTCTAAAACTGTATTTTCTAAAAAAAAACTTTTTTATACATTGAGGTCCGCTTGTTCTAAGTTATTTATTAAGTTTATTTTTTAAAATATTTAATTTATATTTATAATCAGGTAAATAATCCATTACAATAATCTGGTTCAACATGGACCTTCGATTTGTATCAACGCTTTTGCACCGGTAAAAAAATCGAACTCCGGACGCCACAGCTCTGTGAAACCTCTTCGAATATTACCATTTCCATTGTGGTATCAACCGGGTGCAACTTTTTTTTTATGAGTGTAAAAACTACAGTGTTTTCCTTGTCTTATTTTATTTTGTAGTGAGATAATAAGACCATATTTGATTCCTCAACTATAGGGCTGGACAAAAAAACACCGAAAACCAAAAACCGATCCGAACCGCATTGAACCGAACCGAATTTTTCGGTTTTTCGGTAATTCGGTTTGGTTTCGGTTCAAAGATTAGCATAAACCGCATAATTCGGATTGGCTTCGGTTTTAGTTGTATGTAAACCGTTCGCCCGAAAAACCGAACCGGGCGCCACAACCCTACCGCCAGCCGCCCAGTCGGGCCATGGGCCTTGCCTCTCTCTAACCCTAACCCTAACCTACCACCGCCTTCTCCCAATCTCCCCTGAAGCTGTGAAGCATCCCACGCCGCCGCCGCCGCCCTCTCTCTCACGCATCCCCTCCGCGGCTCCGCCCTCTCCCCTCGCCGGTGTCACCGCCCTATCTCTCTCACGCATCCCACGCCGCCGCGCCGCCCTCTCTCTCACGCATTCCCTCTACCCTCTCCCCTCGCCGGCATCGTCGCCCTCTCTCACGCATCCCACACCGTCGCCGCGCCCTCTCCCCTCGCCGCCCTCTCTCACGCATCCCCTCGCCGCCGCCGCGCCCTCTCCCCTCGCCGCCCTCTCTCTCACAGTCTCACGCATCCCACGCCGTCGCCGCCGACACCCCGCCATCTCGTGTGACGCCGCCGACACCCCCCTATCCTCGCTGCGCCGTCCTCCCTCTGTCCCCCATCCTCGCCGGCTCGCCGCGTCGTCCTCCCTCTGTCCCCCATCCTCTGCGCTGCCTCTGTTGTTGCCTATACGACGGCAGCAACAACCGAGGAGTCCTCCAATGTAAGCTACCTCTGCTGTTGCCTGCTGCTGCCTCAATTTTGGATTGTAATTTGTAAATATTTTTTTTAGATGGAGGACACTGAAGAGATAATGGAGAGGGAAGTTGCTACATGGTTAGAGGAGCACAAGGATGAAGAGGAGCAGGAGCAAGCAACCATAGAGAATGAACATGCAGCCACGGAGGAAGAGGAAAAGAAAAGAAAGGCTATTGTTCCAAGATTTGATGTATGGGGCAGCTTCAGCAAGGTAAAAATTTTCAATGGAGAGGAGAGAGCTAAGTGTAAATACTGTCAAAAGTTGTTTCGTTGTGACCCTAGGACAAATGGTACATCATCTTTGAAAAATCACTTGAAAATCTGCAAAAAGAATCCTAACAAGCCAGTAATTGATTACCAACGCACTTTGCAAATTACTCCTGGAAGTGGTGGTAGTAGTGTTGGTACTTGTTCCACATGGAAATTTGATATTGAAGACTTGAGGAATAGTTTTGCTGAAATGATAATTGAAGATGAACAACCTTTTGTCTTAAGTGAACGTCCAGGTCTTAGGAAGTTTTTGGCTAAGGCATGTCCACGGTTTACTTTGCCATCTAGAAGAACTACCACTAGAGCATGTGTCAAAGTGTATGATGTGCAAAGATTGAAGCTTAAGAAATTTTTGAAGGAAAATTGCGAGAGGGTTAGCCTCACAACAGACACATGGACTGCTAACACCAACCAAAACTACATGTGTGTCACTGCATATTTTATTGACAATGCATATTTTATTGACAATGATTGAAAGCTCCATAAAAAAATCATAGGCTTCTTCCTAATAAAGGGGCATAGAGGGGAGGATATTGGGAAATCTTTAGAGAATTGCTTATCTGAGTGGAGAATTGATAAAGTTTTGTCAATAACGGTTGACAATGCTAGTGCTAACAATAATGCAATTAAATACATGAAGAGGGTATTGAATGAATCAAAAGGATGCATTGCTGAAGGGGAGTTCCTTCATATGAGATGTGTTGCACATATTATCAACTTGATAGTGGCTGATGGTTTAAAAGAAATCAATAAATCCATTTGCCGTGTTCGTGCTGCTGTTAAGTTTGTCAAGGCCGGACCAACTAGGTTGGCAAAATTTAAGAAATGTGCTAAGTTGGCAAAAGTACAAACCAAAGCATTTTTGACACTAGATGTTTGCACTAGGTGGAACTCAACCTACCATATGCTTAATATTGCCCAGCAATATGAGAAGGCATTTGAAAGGTACAGTGATGAAGACCCATATTACAAGCTAGATTTAGAAGGTCATGATGGGCCAGGAGTTCCTGAAAAATCAGATTGGGATAAAGCTAGGAAGATGGCTGAATTTCTTGAACATTTCTATGAACTGACTCTTCGTGTTTCAGCAACAAGTCGTCCAACATCTCACACATTCTTCCATGAAATTGCTGATGTAGTTGTTTTGCTGAGACAGTGGTGCAATAGTGAGGATTTGTTGTGTGTAGAGATGGGTAAGAGAATGCTACTGAAGTACCAAAAATATTGGGGAGAGATAGGGCCGGGGGTTCAAAATCTGAATTTAATTGTTTTCTTCTGTGTAGCATTGGATCCAAGGTATAAACTTAATAGTTACATTAAGATGGCAACTATGGTCATGTTTGGTGATGAAATAGGAGAGCAATTGTGGACAACAGTGGTCAATTCCTTTCATTCCCTATTTCATGAATACAAAGAAATATATACTCCTAATGAGCCGGCAGCAGCACCTAATGATATTCAGGGATCACTATCAACAAGCAAGAGGCTCATGAGGTCTATAGTTGCACAACAAATGAGCAACAATGGAGCTTCAAGGAGCATTGCCAAATCTGAACTAGACAAGTACTTTTCAGAAGACAATGAGGAGGATACAAAAGGGTTTGACATCCTTAAGTATTGGAAGGACAACTCAACTAGGCTTCCATTGCTATCTCGTATGGCCCGTGATCTCCTAGCAATCCCCATCTCATCCGTCGCTTCTGAGTCAGCCTTTAGTGCAGGTGGAAGAACACTAGATGACTTTAGGAGCTCACTAACACCAACAATGGTTGAGCGCCTAATTTGTGCAAATGACTGGTTTCGTGGTTGCAACTCTATTAGTGTTGAAGAAAATGCCGAAGATTTGTCCAAGCTTGAAGAAGGTGAAACATTTTAAGATGCAATTAGTTTACTTCTTATGTTAGTTTATTATTTATATTAACTGTGTTTCTTCTTATGCATAGAACTTGTTGGCCAAGACATTACAGAGGACACTAATGTTACCAAGGCCTAAAATTGTTAGTTTATTTCTTAGTTGAAAGAAGCAGCAGTATGCAAGGTATATATAATTCTCCTCCTAACCAACTGATTGAGTATATATACTAGCAGCTGAGTATTTCTTCTTCTCCACTCCAGGCAGCAGCAAAGCAAGCAGCACACATGGCATGGCAGCCAGCACTATTGGGTGAAGCAAGGAGCCCTAAGCAACATGCAGCCGGCACCATTTTTGTGAATGTTTATGGCTATGGATGTGTGGTGAATGTTCGTTTGTATGGTAAATTACAGCATCAAGACTATGTAGTATGTACTATGTTTTTACTTTGTTTGTTTCTATGTACTATGGTAAAATGTTGTTCTGGTCTTCTGGATGTGTTTTTTACTGAGCTGTGTAGAGATCGGTTTTGTTGGTAAAAACCGAAAACCGAACCAAAAAAACCGAACCCGAATTTAGTGGTTTCCAGTATTTACGAAAACCGATCGGTTCTTGTTCTTTCGAAAACCGAACTCCATGTAACCGAGCCGAACCGAACCAAATCCTCGGTTTAAACCGAATACCCAGCCCTACTCAACTATGAATTTTGTCTGATTTATGAAACATTATACTTTTACTTTTGATCCTTCGACTCTTTAAACCATCCATATTTTAGCTCAGGCTAAATAAGGTTATTTTAGATGGCACCACGCCACATGGCACATCCTAGATGGTAGATCAAAATAAAGTGTACTGGGATGTGAGTTAGAGGAGAAGATGGCGAATACGTACGATGCGTGGATTCATTTTTTATTACTGATACATATGATGGCGTTAATAGGTTTCATGGTGACGCCATGTCATCAGAACCACCTGATTTAGATCGATGATGAACTGTAAAAAGTTTTGAGAGTTGAGAGATTAACAGTGACGGTTCCATAGTTGAGGGACCAAAACTAGGCCAAAGCAATAGTTGACAGACCAAATGTGGGCTTATCTCTATTATGGTTATTTTGATTATTAGACTATACCATATAATTATGTTTATATATCCTAAGATTTTATTACGGTTATGTACATTTCAAAAGGGGGCTTGTTTTCTCGATAACTCATGCAAAAAGAAAGAAGAGTAAAATGTGGTTTGAGCCATCTTGTATACCCCAGTTTTACTTTAGACCACCCTTTAATCACTCTTTCACTTTATACTAGGTAAATTTATATTTGTTGCACTTTGAATTACCCTAAATCCTTTTCTCGAGCACATTAATAACTTTAAGCGTACTAGCACCCGCATGATGATGATCTTCTCTCACTTAGGGTCGAGCCAACCTTTGCTAGAGGGTGATCCAAAGTATAAAAAAACAAATTTACCTGGTCTAAAGGGAAAAGATGAAGTATAAAGTGGTAACATATATAAATAACCATAATTTACTTAAAAAAAGAAAAAAAAAGAGGTGCACACAATTATAATACAATTTGAGAAAAGATTGATATTCTACTAGTTATAGTTATAGAGAAATACCCCGTTTAATTTCTCTAGCATTGCCATCCAATCTGCTCCGTGCAATGCCATTCACGAGATGGAATTATGTGTAGCACTGTAGCTGGGAGTGCCTTTTGGGACACGTGGGCCATGGCTGCACGGCTCACTTCTGGGGATTTGCTTCCACGTCAGTGACACACAACATGCTCTCATGTGCCAGCAAAGCTTACGTGTACGGCCTGATTCCTCACATCTCACATATTCCAAGTGCTCCTTTTTTTTTCTTTTTTTACAAAAGCCTACATATATTGCACGTGTTTTTTTTTTGTGTACTCTCGATTGGCTACTTTGCACAAGAAGGCGCACCACATTCACACTTATAACAACATGCGTGATCTGGACTTTCTGTGGTTTTTAAAATTAACCACGGAAACAGGGCCTTTTCCACGTATGAAATTTAGGGGGAAATAGTCAAATCTAAAAGAAATTAAACATGGCCAAAGCCATTGAATATGTTTGAGTACATGAAACATTCAAACCAATATTCCCTCCGTTTATTTAATTTCTAGAATTCAAAATTAATCTGTACAAGAATATACACATTTCTTGGATACTAATTAGAATACACAGAAATCTAAATATTTTTAACCATTCCGAAGCTTGGGAATGGCATTTAACAATTCAAAATTCAAAATTTAACTAATGGTGGGAACTAATGAAAAGAATTTTTTTTTCCTTTTTAGACAATATAGCTATACAAATACTTATATTATAGAAAAGGGGGAGTATTTTGCATGAAAATTCATCGTTGTGGTTAGTTATTAGGAACACCCTGGCGAAGGATTGAACAATTGAATTAAATTAAGCTATTGAAGAATGAGCTTAATTATATCAAATGACGCAGGCTGTTTGGTTTCATGAATCAAGCCATCAGGCACCGTACGTTCTTACCAGCTTATCAGCTGGGCTACTTTCTTATTTTCTTATTTTTCATGAACATATTTTTCAAAATTCTAAATGATACATTTCGTGCAAAAGTATTTTATATAAAAGTTTATTGAAAAATCAAATAATTTATTTTTTCAAATTTATAATAATTAATACTTAATTACTTATATGCTAACGACACATCACATTTTTCGTGCTGCAATAAGCTCAATTCCGACCTCACACTTAAATTATACATTAAGGCATGGCTAATCCATTATATGATGATCCTACGAATTTGGTGAAATATCTCAATCTTTCTCTTCTTTCTTTTTTAATCAACTACGTGTTTTTGAGAAATGATGGATGACACGTAATTAAATTCATTCTATCTTCAAACCAAACAACCTGTAAATGCGTTGTATACCATGACGTCTCTCATTTGTAGTTTCCATTCAGTACCCAGTAACCCATAAGGTTAATTAAAGTCTATGTTTCTTAATATAAGCCAAAACCACCATATCTCAAATACTAATTATATTTTTCTAGCTAGCTAATAGTTCGCAATAAACAATTGATGCCTGCACTGCCAAGTGCCATTGCATACAAGAATCCCCAGCTGGAGCACATCTGGGAAAGCAGGCAGCTGCAGGCAGTACAATTCACAAGCTAGTTTTGGCATCAGCTAAAGCCTGCTCCTCCTGCATCCTCTCCAGAATCTCATGCACTGCAGTTGCAATCTCCTCCACAGACCCAAGCTTACATCCATCCTCCACCTACAGTTATATATCCAAATCACAAATTTTTATTTTTCACATCATAAATCGTCAATATCTATTTTTTCGCATAAAATATATATCAGTACATTTTTCTTTAGAAGAAATACAAATTCGATATGAACTTTAGCCGTCAACAAATTAAGAAACAAAGCTCGACCTCCGGCATTCATATAGAAAGGAATATAGACACTAGAATTTGAAGCCTGATGGATAGGTGTTTGACGAATGCGAATGCCCTCCACCAAAGTACCAAACAAGTAGCACTTGATTGGTTGATGAAGCAGATCAATAAAATAAGCAAAAGTAAAATCGAACACCATTGGTGACTGAGGCTGACCTTGAGGCTAAAAGAGTACATGGCCATGGCGGCGACGGTGGTCACGTTGAGATGCAAGGTGGTGAGCCCTAGCTGGTGGAGCCCGGCGACTAGCTTGAGCAGCTGCCTCGGCCGCCGCCGCGCCTGCACCTTGACGCTGGCGTGGCCCTCCACCATGCTCACCTCGATGTCGGCGATCGCCGCGCCGCTACCGACACCACCGGCGGCCGTAGTCGTCTCCGCAGGCTTGACGATCCTGCTGTGCGCATCGCCGCCGCCATGGCCGGAGGTGGTGGAGTACTGTGGGAAGGCGAAGAAGCCGGCGAAGGGAGAGGGAGACTCGCCGCCGCCGGCGTCGACGCCGTCGATGTGGTCCTTGATGTTCCTTTTCACCTCGAGTGTTTGGAGCAGTTGCTCCAGCTCCCTCACGTAGTTGATTGCTCCTCCAACTATGGATGCTTGGTCACCCTAGAAAAAACCAAAATCTATCAATTCGTTCTCCATGAAGGGCATAAAAGTAAAACGATGTTAAACTAACAGATGTAAATTTTGAAATGTGGTTTGATTTGATTTATTTTCTGCTGCTGCATTGATTTGTGAATTTGATAAACGTAGAGTTACTATACATGAAAAAAGAAAATTAATTTACCCTTTGGGCGTAGGAAGGTGGCATGAGGGAGCGGAGCACGGCGAGGTACTCGTTCATCTGCCGGCGGCGGTTGCGCTCGACGGCAATGTGGGTCATCCGCTGGCTCTCGATCTCCTCCCGGTTCTTCGCCGCCTTCGCCCGCCGCCTCTTCCTCTTCCCTGCCGCCGCCTTCACCGCCGCCGGCGCCTCGCTGATCTCCACCGGCGGCGCCGCCGCCGCCACCTTAGAAGAAGAAGAAGCATACTGATCCTGATCCACCTCCCACTCATCCACGTCCTGCATCACATCGAGTGACGCCGCGAAGAGGCCGGGATCGTCCCAGCTCCCGCCGGAGCCGCCGCCGCCGCTGGCCGCGAAGACATCCCACGCCGCCGGGGCGCCGCCCATCAGCCCGTACCCGCCGAAATGGCCGCCGTGGGAGTAAACCACCGCCTCCAGCGCCATCACCTTCCAATGCAATGGCGTGCGCAGTGGTTGGACTTGGCCGGCGGCGGAGGAAGACGACGAGCGAGGTGAGGAATATGGGAGGAGAAGACAATGGTGGTTGGCCTGGCCAATGGAGAGTGAGGAAGCTAAGCTAAGCTAGGGAGGGTTTTATAGAGTGGAAATTGGAGCAAGCAAAGAGCCAAGGTTAGGGTAGCTAGCCAAGAATTGAAATGAAATGAAGGACGACATGAAGGGTCCACAAGGACAAATATTGGGGGTGGCTGGATTTTGTGCTTGGGGGAATGAGACCTCAATGATTTAGTATTGCAAGTAGCTAATTACGGGTAGTAGTGTTCAATTAATCTTTGATTTTCTCTGCAATTGGGCAAGGCAAGAGGGGTGCATGTAGAGAGATTTGATAGAGAGATTTGTGGGAGGAACATTCCTTCTTGCCTTGAATGTTTATATGTGGCATTTTCTCCTTAATTGTCTATCACTCATGATGATTGTGGACTAGTGGTTGTATTTTTGTGGGTTAGGAAGATGTGTAAGCTAGCTAGCTTGTTAAACTTGATTTGCCATGTTTGTGTTAGGAACTTAGGATCAAATAGTGAGTTTTCTAGAACTAGCATCCTGAAGTTTTCTAGAACTCGGCTAGATAAAACTAGCATTCCACATACTTTGGTGTGGCATGCACGGGAAACTATTTTAAACTCTCGAGGAGACATCTTCTCGTTATTTACATGTCATCCAAATGATTATAAAAAATTTTGAAAAAATTTAACAAGATAGATTAATACGTGATAAATCACTCCACAAATATGCAAGGTCAAATTTAACTTATATATACAAGTTGCAATGAAAATATAAAATTGAATGCAAATATACATTAACTAGCCATAGTTTAATTTGGTTTTTTCGTTGCAACTTGTAGAAGTTAAATCTTAATTTGTATGTTGTGAAGTGATTTATCATATATTAATCTATTTTGTTGAAATGTTTTTAAATTTTTTCATATTCATTTGAATGATATGCAAACAACGAGTGGATGTCCGCTCGAAAGTTTAGAATCCCTCTTTGGCATGCACAATCCTTCGGTGCACATCGGTAAGCTCGAGCAACTGTATATTGGTGCTGCTGGTCTCACCACCGGGTTAGAAAAAAAATAGTTGGTAACTAAACCACATTTTGTCATCACTTTTCAGTGCAATGCATGTGCGGTGGAACCAACCAACCGGTCTTATTATATGATGTTTTCAGTATATCTTTTACGTACATATGAGAAGTATATATATCTTTGATGTAACACTATAATACTAGAGTACCGGGTAATATATGTACTTTTTTCCATGTGTTTTACGCTTACAAAAATGGTCCACTTTTTAACATGATCATCCCTTATAGGTTGTGCACATCGATCATGAAATGCCAAAAATCTGAACAGTGACAATAGATCATGTCCACTGCACAAACCTAAGTGATGACCAAAAGAAGTTTTCTTGAGTGACGAAACCCACTAATGGCTGGCATCCATCGTACTACCACTACTGAAGAACTGATCTTTTGTCATGGTATCAAAAACACAAATATCCTAGATATATTAACAACCGGTATTAAAGACGTTTTTTTAGTACCGGTTAAAAACCCTCACGGCACTATACAATCTTTAGTACCGATTGGTAACACCAACCGGTACTAAAGATTATTTTTAGTCCCGGTTTAACTTGTCAGTACCGTGCAGACCTTCTCGGGCTCTTTAGTACCGGTTGGTATCACCAACCAGTACTAAAGATAATTTACTTTTTATATGTCTTCTTTCTCCTCTAGCCCGAGTCATTGCTGTCAAGAGGAGGAAGAGGAATAGAGGTGCTACCAAAATTTTTTGTGAAAATATTTTGGTAATATTACACAAATCGAAGGGATCTAAAAGGTTAGCAACTTCATCCTCTATTGATATATGGTTAACATATTATATTTCTACCTATATTTCTATACGTCATTCTCTCTCAAAAAGGTATATGGAAAAAGATGAGAGACAAAAAAAATTTAGAGAAAATAAGGATACTTTATAATTTTAAAAACATTTGGATAAAAATGATAAAAAAAGACCACAAAGAAAAATTATAGAAAATATAGACAAAAGAATAGAAAACTAAGTCCAATTAAAAATCATTAAAATAGTTAGAAATAAAAAGAATACATTAAAGATATGTTTAGAACTTTAAAAAATTTCTAAAAATAATTAAAATAAGGATAATACATCAAAAAATATATTTAAAAATTTTTAAAACTTCTAGAATTTATATATAATTAACCATGGTTCCGATTAAATCCATTTAAAACTCGTTAAAATTGTTAGAAATAAGAAGAATTTATTAAAAATATGTTTAGAATTTTTTTAAAAAATTTATAAACATATTTAAAATGAAGATAATGCATTAAAAAGTATGCTTACAATTTTTTAAAGAAATAGTCATAGAGATTTGTGAGCTCAATAACAATCTCCTCATATATGATTTCTATGTGTATGAGTGCGTATGGGTTTTTTATGTGTACTGTCAGTTTTGAGTTTAATTATGATGTTTTAAATTATGATATGATTATTTAATTATTTTCACTTTCGTGGACTTCCTTTACATTTGTTTATTTGATATAGATGAATCGACAATGGATGTACACCGCGGACCGACTACCGAAGGAATTTATTGATAGCGTTCGTTAGTTTTTGAGTGTGGCTAATGCCCACAAGCTTAAGGGTTTTATATGTTGTCCATACAAAAAGTGCAAAAACCAAAAGGGGTATTCTACATCAAGAACTCTTCATGTCCACTTGTTGCAGTCGGGATTCATGCCTAGCTATAATTGTTGGACCTCACACGGAGAGTTAGGGGTTGCAATGAAAGAAGATAAAGAAGAAAACAACAACATTCCGGACTAGGCTCAATACGGTGGATTTGCAGATAGTACAACATGCGATGCGGATGGAGCTGTTGAAGAAAACGACTATGCAGATGATTTTGGTCAGATGTTGTGTGACGCAAAGAAAGACTGCTAAAGTGAAAAGGAGGTCCAAAAATTGGAGCGTATGTTAGCGGACTATAAAAAGTTGGGTAACACGCTGAAATTCCTGTAATGGAAGGCAAAAATGGTGTGCCTAACAAGGCATTTAATGAGTTATTAAAACTCGTAAAGAATATTCTTCCGGAGGGAAACGAATTGCCCGAAACAACGTACGAAGCTAAAAAGATTGTTTGCCCTCTAGGACTGAAATGTCCAAACGATTGTATCCTCTATCGCGGTGAGGAGTACGAGAACCTATAAGCATACTCGGTTTATAAGGCATCACGAAACATGATTAGACGAGATGACCTCGATGGTATTGACGGACAACCTTCGCAGAAGAGAGTTCCTGCTAAGGTGATGTGGTATTTCCCTATAATACCATATCTGAGGCGTTTGTTCAGGAACAAAGCGCATGATAGAATGATGCGCTGGCACATAGAAGAACGTAAACAAGACGGGATGTTGAGACACCCCGCCAACAGGTCGCAGTGGCAAAACATCGACAAAACATTTGAAGACTTCAGAAATGATGCAACGAACATAAGGTTTGATTTAAGTACGGATGACTTGAATCCATTTGGAAAGATGAGCAACGGTCATAGCACTTGGCCTATGACCCTATGTATCTACAACCTTCCCCCTTGATTCTGCTTGAAGTGAAAGTACATCATGATGTTGATTATTATTCAAAGCCCAAAGCAACCTAGTAATGACATTGATGTGTACTTAAGATCATTTGTTGAAGATCTGCAACTGCTGTGGAAAAAAGAAGGTGTCCCTGTGTGGGATGAGGACAAACAGAAGTAATTTAATGTACGAGCGTTGCTGTTCATAACCATTAATGATTGGCCTGCACTTAGTGTCACGCACAGAGATTCGCTAACCCGAATTCTAAGAAGAATGTGCATTCAATCCCTGTCCAGGACCAGCCAGGGGACACAAATGACAAAATTGACATACAGATCCACGTCTTACAAACACCATAAAAATATCTTACATAAATGCAGTGAAAAAATATAAACAAGCTACTCTAGATAACTAGACGCTCGCAGTGTTGCAGCACGATTCCACAGGCATCCTCGAAGGCAACCACAAGCCTACTCCTCTGGATAGCCTCCATTGGAAACGTACTCCAACTCTGGTGTGGGAAAAGATAGGGCAACGCGGAGTAGTATCCACTGTACTCAACAAGTCATATCGGCAAGGGAAAGAAATGATGCAAGTAAAAGCAAAGAAGGCTGGAGGGGTTTGTTTGCATGAAATACGCATTTAAAGACAATAGTTGAATGCGGTAAGGCAGTTGAGTTAATTAAGCAAAGTTAAATCATCATTGCCTAACGCTACACCATGTTGTAACAGGCCCAAACCACCACCTGAACTACACCAGTTCCATTAAGTCAGGTTGCTAAAAGTATAACTAATCACGGTGAATCTGGTTGATCGCCCATAACCGCGGGCAGGGCTATTCGAATAGTTTTACTCTGATCAGAGGTGTACAACTGTACCCACAAGACATCGCCCCACGATACATTACCGTGCGTCGGCAATACCACCACGGTACACCGGAAAGAGACTGTGACAGGACCCTTTGCATAACCCTCCCTAACCAAGCGCACCACACCACAGGTTTCGCCCCACCTTTAAACCAAGGCAGGCAGCCCCCTCTCGTGCCTAGGTAAATCCGGAAGCCAATCAACGAGTAAACCCTCACCGACCCAACTCCATCACGCCCACCCTTGCCTGGATGCGTCGGCTAGGAAAAGCCACACGACAAGCCCAGGCATTGCCCATGCTGGCTTGTGGAAAGTACGGTAATTTTTTCAGGGTTTCCCGCAAACCGGTCCTTAATTGCCATGGGTGCGACTAGCAAAACCACACACCCACAACCCAACTTTTGTCATGTTTTAGTTTAATTAGTACCATGGTGTCACTTAAATGAAAATATCATTAAAGGGACTATGCTAAGTAATTAAGTGAAATGACCCCCTTGATGTGCTACTTGATCTAAGCAGGACTAAGCATTTCCTAAACTAGCAACTACTCAAATTACTTCCCATGCTACCAAAGGAACAGGATATTTGAAACATAAGGCTGAGTACAAAAGGCAATTAAGCCCATAAATGACATTATAAAACAATGCAATATTTGGAGAAAAATAAGACATTCGCAATTTAGGTACAATATGTTCAAATGATAAGCATGACTTGCCTTGCTCTTGCGCTAGATCGACCTCTGCAACGACCTCGAAGTACACAGGAGTGTCGGAATTACCGGAATCTAAATGAAAAACAAAACACACAAGCAAACAGGCTATAAGTCTACTGAAACAGAGAACAAAACCATTTTTAATGGATTCTCGGCATTTTTATGAATTTTCTACAACTTGAATGGACTCAAACGGAATATGGATGAATTAGTTATGAATTTTAGAAGATTAACTGTGTTTTTACTATAAACAGAAAAGTCCTTATTTGATTTATTGTGCAATAATTCCCAGGGTTGACATCAGCGGAGGAAGGGGCGGCGGCGCCAACAGGTGGGCCCCACCTGTCAGTGGTACGGTGCCTCGGTCCACGGTGGTCCGAGACCACGGGACCGGTGACCGCGCGGTGTGCCATGTGGCGCACGCGTGGCGCCGACGCGGCGGCCACGGCAGCAGGCGTGGCAGCGCGGGGCCGAGCGGGTGGCGGGCTGAGCGGCGGCCGGCGTGGTGCGGCACGGGCGGCGGTGCGGGCGGGACGGGCAGCGTGAGAGAGAGGAGGGAGAAGGAGTGCTCACCGGAGCCGGGGAAGACGACGGCGATGGCGTTAGACGGCACGAGAGCGGGCGGCAATTGGGGGAAAAGGGAGAGGGGAGACCGGGAAGGGTTTTTTTATAGGGAGCCACGGGGATCGGGGTGGCCAGTTGTGGCCGGATTCCTCGCCGGAGTGGGGGAGTGGAGGAAGGAGAGAGGAAGCCGAGATTCGGTTTCGAATCCCGCGCTCCACGATACGGCACGGGCGGCGCAGAGTGGGGGGAGTGGGTGCGGGTGGCGCGGGCGACGCGGGGATGTGGGCGGCGGTGGTAGTGGGAGGCGCGGGCGGTGGTGCGGCCCGAGCCGACAGGCCAGAGGAAGGAGGAGGGCCCGACAGGTGGGCCCACCTGTCGGCGGCCTTGATAGAGGAGGGAGGTGATACGGACTTCGGTGAGGAGGCGCGGTGGCGGGCCACGGCCTTGGGCCGGCCAGGGGAAGGGGAGGTGCGCGTGGGGCGGCCGGGTGGGAAGGTGGGCCGGGAAGGGAAAGGTGGGCCGGCCCGGGAAAAAGAAAGGAAAAGAAAAAGAAAGAAAAGAAAGAAAAAAATTTTTCCTGGGATTTAATTATTGCGGAGAGGATTTTTAATTGGTTAAAATTATTTCTGGGGCTCTACAAATTCCACTAAAAATCCTGTTAATGTATTTTAACATGGAAAACTCAAGAAAAATTCCACCATGCCATTTCCACTTAATTAAATGCATTTATCAATTGGTGTTTTGCTCTAGGTTAATTAAACAAATTTTTTTAGGCGATTTATTTAATGAATTTAAGACTAGAAGGGAAACTCTAGGGTGTGACACTTAGCAACCTATCAAGACAATCAAACAAGGGGTATAGGGCCTGCACCCACTGTATGGATGAAACTGACAATACGTATTTGAAACATTGTAGGAATGTTGTGTACATGAGCTATCGTCGATTTTTTGTTGCAAACCACCCTGGACGAAAGAAAGACAAACATTTTGAATAAAAGACAAATCATCGTACGAAGCCTAAACATCGTAATGGAAAAACTGTGCGTGCTATAGTGAAAGATCTAAAAGTAGTATTTGAAAAGTGACCTGGCCACCAATCTATAGCAAGTGAAGATGGTCATACGGCGATGTGGAAGAAGAAGTCTATTTTTTGGGAATTAACTTATTGGGAAGTCTTAGAGGTCCGCCACGCAATTGACGTGATGTACCTCACTAATAATCTTTGCGTCAACCTGCTGTGATGAGGACATCAACGCGCTCGATACATCCACGCCTACACAACGACAACAGATTTTCGGTCCAATTACTCGCGCTCGTGCACGCCAAATAAACTACCAGGTGAGTTCGTTCTTATCTTCTTATCCATCTTATTTAGAACAAGGAAACGTTTGCACTCTTGTTTTGGTTAGGAATGATGGACAGGACCCAAAAGGAAACATATTCGCGCGGGCTGGATTCGGACTGTAGAACAACACCGAATTGTGATGATCGCCATGACTTCATACGGACTCCGCTTTGGGTGTGCAAGTACTTCATGGAAAGCTTATCAAGTATACTTTCAAATGGATCTGGCCTCATATCCATATCTATTCTGAAATGGCTGCAATCTTCATTTTACTACCGAGTCCTTTTCTTTCAAGGTGCTGCGTCACCTTATTTGGGCCCAATGGGCTGTGTATCAAGTTGGGTCCACTAGGGACGCGTCCTAGGGTAAGGGGACGACCCCAACACCCCTTTAAATAGCTAGGTATTCCGTCAGGGTTTCTCGGGTTTTGTTGATTAGAGTTAGCGACTTGCTACTTGCATACAGCGCGCGTGCTGGCTAAACCGCCCGTTTGTTTGTCTTCGGAACCCCACCATATTGAGATTTCTTAGTCAAACTTTCATCTTCATCTAGCAATTCAGTGCTTGTTCTACTTGTTCTTGCTTGTACTTCGATTGCTTGCAGGACGAGTGCCCTCGTGGCCGGGTTGTCGCGCACCACAAGTTCGTGACAACCATTGGAGGTGGTGTATCAGTTGTTAAGGCGTAGCGTCCTTGGATGGTTGTAGTTGGGCCTTGAACGTCATCTCCATCCCAATCGAGTTATCCAACCCTCTCATCGAAAGATCGGGCATCAAACCCTCACGGGTTCACATCATGCTGAGTTTCTTAGGTGTATATGGGAAGTCGAAAGATACACTTGAAGCACGTCATGATCTAACACATATGAAACAACATGATGACCTTCATCCGGAACCGAAGTAGAAAGGAAGATGTTACTTATGTCCAGCCAGCTACACTCTGAGCAAGGCAGAGAAGGAAAGTATGTTTGAATGCTTGGATAGATACTCGTCAAATATAAAGGGAATAATAAGCATGAAAGAGAAAAAGTTCACAAACATAAAGTCTCATGACTGCCACGTGTTGATGACACAACCGCTTCCTGTTATAATTCAGGTTATCCTTTCTGATAATGTTCGGACAATAATAACAAAGCCCTGTGCTTTCTTGAACGCAATTTCGTAGAAGATCATCGATCCAGACATATTAACAGCCCTACAAAATGACATGGTGCAATGTCTTGTCAGCTTTGAGATGATCTTTCCACCATCCTTCTTCAATATAATGACGCATCTTCTATGTCACCTTGTCAAAAAGATCGATATTCTCGGTTCTGTGTACCTACACAACATGTTCCCTTTCGAGAGGTATATGAGCATTCTAAAGAAGTACGCTCATAACAGTTCTCGTCCGGAAGCAAGCATCGCCAAGGGGTATGGAACAGAGGAGGTCATTGAGTTTTGCGTAGAAATTATTGAAGACCTTTGTCCAATCGGGGTCCCTGAATCAAGCCATGAAGGGAGACTACGAGGAAAGGGGACTCTTGGAAGGAAAGTAATAATGACTATAGACAACAATTTATTCCGTAAAGCACATTTCACGGTTTTGCAACAATCTTCGTTGGTGGCTCCTTATATCGAGGAGCACATGGTGATTGTTAGCTTCAAAAACATCGGTAAGTCCAATGCATGGATTACACGTCATCATATTGATACTTTTTCCGCTTGGTTGCGACAATATCTCATGGGTAACGAGACGATTGACCAAGAACTAGCCTTGTTGGCGAGGGACCATCTTGTTTAATCTCGACATTCTAAGGATATGAGATCAATGAGTATACATTTTACACGAGTTCAAGACAAAAAGAGCACGAACCAAAACAATCTTGTTCGTATCGATGACATGAGATACGATGGGTCAACCAGCATGTATTACGATGGCATTGACGAGATACGGGAACTCGAGTCTGGACCTTTGAAGGTCCCTCTATTTCGGTGTCGATGGGTTAGGTTGACTAGAGGAGGTGTAATGATTAATGACTATGGGATAACTACAGTTAACCTTAACAAGGTTGGATACTCAGACGAACCATTCGTCCTAGACAATAAGGTAACACAAGTTTTCTATGTGAAGGACATGTAGCAAACCAAAGAAGGGAAAAGGGCCTGTCATGCCAAAGCGCCACATGGTTCTCCTAGGAAAAAGAAAAATCATTAGAGTCGAGGATAAGACTGACGAAGATTACGATCAGTTTGACGGGCAGCCTCCGTTCGCGGTTAACAAGAGCATATTCCTATCAAATGAGAACACGCCTTACTTACACAATGATCATAGCGAAGGAACATTCGTAAGGTGAAAGTGCGTTGCGTCAACCATCACGTTATGAGATTGATTGTAAGGACGATGTAAATTATTTATACTATCTTGGTGTATGGACGATGTAAATAAATTTGATTTGCTATTTCTGGCAATGAAAGAAGTATTTTGATTGAAAGTTTGAAAAAAACCTAAGTACACAGAAGTGACATCCTTGGCAAACGCACGAATTTATTAATGCATTTAATCGGGCCTATGTTAATTATATATGATTTTTAAAATAATATAATTCTAACCTATTTTAAATGTATTCTCATTGCTTTTATGATTTTTTTTATTATTTTTAATGTACTTAATCGGGTATATGTTAATTATATATGATTTTTAAAATTTTATGACAATTCTAACCTATTTTAAATGTATTGTCATTGCTTTTATGATTTTTTATTATTTTTAATGCACTTAATCAGGCTTAGGTTAATTATATATGATTTTTAAAACTTTATTACAATTTTAACCTATTTTAAATGTATTGTCATTATTTTTATGATTTTTTATTATTTTTAATGCACTTAATTGAAACTAGGTTAATTATATATGATTTTTAAAATTTTATTACAATTCTAACCTATTTTAAATGTATTGTCATTACTTTTATGATTTTTTATTATTTTTAATGCACTAAATCATTGAAAATGCACTAACCGGGACTAAATTATTTTTAGTCCCGATTCTTATCCACAGTGGGACAAAAAAAAATTAGAAATAACGGAAAAGTATCTTTGGTCACAGTTTGTAATACTAACCTTTAGTCCCGGTTCGTAACACCAACCGGGACTAAAGATAAGGTTATATATATGGCGATCTCGCACCGATCTCGTACTTAGCAGTTTTCATCGATCGATCTCCTCCGAGCACTTGTCGTCGTCGCGCTGTCATCTTCGTCGACACCACCGCATCGTCGCCATCGCTGTCGCTCCTCTATCGACTCCACCGCGTCCGCCGTCGCCGCCGTGCCTAGGTTTGGCCCCGCCGCTCGATCCCTATACCCATCTCCTCAGCTGCCATGGCGTCGTCGCCGCCGGCGGCGGCTAGCCCACAAACGAGCCGGCGCATAGTGGACTCAGTCCACCATGCGCCACCAGTATGTGGGAAGGGCTGACAAGCCGAGCCCACCTATCAGTCCCTCCCCGATTTTTTAAAAATAAAAAATATATATTACGAGGTTAATAAAAATTATAAATTAAAAGTAATACATTAGAAAAAACTAGTACATTAAAATTTTAAAAAATTAAAAGAATACATTAAAAAGAAGAATGACACATTACAATAATGTTTAGAATTTTAAAATTGTTCTAAAAATAATTAAAATATAGATAATACGTGAAAAATATATTTACAATTTTTAGAATCTTATAGAATTTATAAATAATTAAGCAGGGCTCCGATTAAGTCCATTTTAAAAATATGTTTATAACACATTAAAAATATGTTTAGAATTTTAAAAAACTTCTAAAACAATTTGTGCTATGTTTTAGTTGTTCAATTCAATGTACATGTTTTAATTAACTAACGATTGTTTCGTTGTGAGGACTGGACATGGGCGACTCTCAAGCTGAATTAAGTGCTCCGAAGGTCGCCAAGCAACATTAAGGCAAGTTATATGAACTATACAATTAGATATGACATGTTAATTCTAATTATGTGCAACTCTTTTTGTACATACCTTGTTCAATTAACTATTGCTATGTAATGCATATTTTTTCGTGCGTACATAAGTAAATAATAAATTAGTAAATTAATTATTGTTTATATATTATTATGATTACTATATAGGTTGCATATTTCTTAAGTGAAATTTAGAAGTTCTTCATAATCCGGCATAAGTAAATTTGACTCCAAAGTAACAAGTATTATAAACCCGGGGGTGTATGCATATTTGTCGACAATGTAGATATAACAATATACCATCCACCTATTGTAGTAATTTATATTTTCTATATTATTTAATGTTAGGAACAGATGGCAGAACACGATGACGAACAGTTCCTCTTGGACACGATCAATGAGGGCAGCAGCCAATATTGCGCGAACGAGGAGGAAAACGAGAACCCAAACCAATACCTGAATGAGGAACAAAAGGAGGGGAACGAAGAAGTAGACGAGGAGAGAAACGAGGATGAGCAATAGGACAACCAATCGAACGTTGGTTCAAAGAGGGCACGCGAACAACGAGGTCTCACAAAAAAGGTGGAGGGGAGACACATTATAACTGCAGTGAAAGCATACGTCGAACCAGTTGCCCCCAAAGATGCAGCAAGGAAGTTTGTGTCACACAACGGTTGTGTCATGAGGGATCACGTGCTCATCAGCATACAAAATTGGCTCAAAACACGCGACGATGTGGAAGAAACGTATCTTCCAAATACAAAGAAGAACATGTTGTGGACCACCATGCTCGAGACCTTCACGATCCCTCAGGCAGAACAAACCAAAGTGAAGGATTGGACTCTCAAAAAGATGGCCCAACAATTTCAATGCTTCGAGAAAGATTTGTACAACAAATATATCCTGAAGGATCTGACACCGGATTTTAACAAATTCCCCATACTGAGGGATCATTGCGATGCATTTGTGGCCTATAAGATAGGAGAGGAAGGGCAAACCAAGATAGTAGAAGAACAAAGCCAATGCCTCTAAGAAAAAGTATTTTCATCAGCTAGGGTCAGATGGCTATAAGAAGGCAGTGCCCAATTGACAGAAAATAAAAGATGCTTTAGCCGCAAGAGGTATTGCTCCGGCCACAATTGATTGGCCTGAACGATCAAAACATTGGTACTATGCTCATGGGGGAACACTCAATGCTGCTGATAGCTCCCTGATCTTTAGCGATGACATACGCCTAGCAGCTCACCGTCTGGTGGATGCCCTAGAGGCCTTTGCTCAGAGAAGATTGCAACCTGACAGAGAGAAGGACGAGCTTATGCTGGCACTATAGAATTCCGAGCACCCAGGACGAACGCGCGGAAAAGGCGTGGTTGCATGGAAGTATCGGTTTCAAGATGACATTCACATGTACCGGAGTCGCATAAGAGAGATCAGGATGTGAAGTTGACTGATCTAAAATTGAAGGTCGCGAACTACAACCAAAGATTGTAAGAGGAGGTGGCAAGACAGGTGGATATATGATTAAGTGAGCGGAGCCAACAGACCCAGCCGTTTGTTCCTCCTGTCATGGTTAACCCCTCAGGCAATCAAAGTAGCTGCGCTTCTATAGGGTAAGTAGGAGATCAGACCAACGAAGCTACAACAAAGCTGGCTGTCGATGAACCACTGTGGCCCGTGGATGAAATCACGCAGCGGACACCATGTGAGCTGTATATTCCCTTCAAGAACCTATCAATCAAGGTATGTTCATAGTTTGTACATCCACATTTGAAGACTTCAAAAAGTGGTCCATATGTTACTAACTAACCTCGTTTCTCTTGAAGGTGACGGAGGGGCCATACAAGTCTAGCAAGACGCGATGTACCACTGTAGGCTGATTCCACCTCGATACTCAAAGGTAGAGGTCAAGCGGTCTGCCCAGGATTTGACGATCTCGAGCTGGACATCCCCGGAGGAGATGGGGAGACGAAACTAGAAGAGACAGCCCATGCCATCATACTATGTTGCAAGCGCTACATTGTGCTTCCCGAGCGAGCAACGGTGTCCGTTCCTACATCTCCATCGTTGCAGCCTGACAATCCTTGGTCTCCACCGTCTCCACTGTCTCCTCCACAACCTCAGTCTCCAGCGTCACATCCGTCTCCACCGCAACCTCGGTCTGCACCGTCTCCTCCGTCTTCACTGCCGCAACCAGCTGCAAGTAGCAGGCAACAACGGTCTTGTCCACCTCGTTCCGCGTCGTCAAAGTCCACACAAACGAAGAAGCCAAGACTTGACGAGCCAAAGAAAGCTGCTCTCAAGAAAAGACCGTATGATAGGACTAACGAGGAGACTGACCAGGAAGTGAAAAGGCAAGTGAAGGAGCACTTCAAGCTGTAGAGTCCACAGAAGAAGACTCCAATAGACCCGACAACTAAGGCCTTTTTTTAGAAGATGAGCGAACTCACGAGAAAGACCTTAGTATTAGACTACGACCGCTCAATTCGCAAGCCTTATGAAAAGAGCACAAGAAAGACAAAGGATGTCCCCCAACTTGAAAATGCAAGAGAAACAAGCGGTTTCCCCGATGCCATCTAACCTTGAAATTACTTTACAAGAATTTATGGCAGATACAAATCTTAGCAAGGAGCAACTATTAGGGATAGCCCCTATCTAGATCATCACAGAAGAAGATCTAAAACACCCATACGCAATCGACGCACCACTTGTCAAGTCAGAGCTGGTCAAGAACTTACCTACACAGATGTATCGATTCCATCAATGGTACATGGATCAATCAGCTCATGGTAGGATTATGTTCGCGGCAAGGATTAAAGATGAAGTTTTCTTTCATGGGATGTACGATTTGTGGATCAACTTCAAGGATGTGTACGATGTATACCAACAAGACGCCGTTGACGTCTCTCTTCTCGCTTGTTGGGTTTTGTAAGTGTCGTTTAATTTTATTTCATTCATTAGCCCGTCACATGTAACATCAAAGATTTCACATCTTTTTTCATTGTAGAACGGAGATTCAAAATTGCCCTAGGCATGGATACTTCAAGTGTGGTTTCATGGACCCCTACATAATCAATGAGAAGACTATAGATGTCTAGTCAGATGAAACCGAGGAAAACATTTACAAATTCCTGGCGCAGCAACATTTGAAGCAGTTCATACTCTTGCCTTACAACACAAAATGAGTTTTTATCGCCTCTTGTACCAATTTTCTTCTCGTATTCATAAAATGATATGTATATCGTATTTCACGCAATTTGCATATTCCACTGGGTTCTTTTTGTCATAGACATGCCTAGAAGCAAAATTCTTGTCATTGACTCTATGTGGAAACCAAGGGATACTTTCAACAAAATCGTTGACATGCTTAATAAGTAATGTCACTAGTACTATCATTATGATTGCTGCTATCGCTACTATGTGGACCAAAGCATCATTAATTATAGTTTGTAACTGCACGGCATGGGCAAAATTTTGTACAAACGTCTGCGGGAAATTCAAGGAAGAACTGGCTATGAGGATGGACTTTCCTGTACTAACATGGTCCAAAATTATATATCTCATTTATTCTATAATAGAAATATTTCATAAGTTCGTTTCTCCTTTAGTGTTTATGACAAGAACAGGAGATCAACTTGTGCGGCTACTATGTTTGTGATTTTATTCACTGCGTAGCACAAGGCATTAACACTGATAAGCATATCGAAGTACGTAAACACCATTCTGGAATTATTTACACTCTTCTCATTGATTTAATATATTCATATCTCATTTTTTTGAAAACGACAGGTTATTTGGATGAAGGACCAACTCCCCTGACGGATTACATAAAGGCTGTTCAAGAACAACTGATGAGATTTATTATGGATAAGATTGTTAATCCGTTAGGAGAATTCCATGACAACGGATAACCTATTCCTCGTCACGAACAGTTCACCTCTTAGCTTTTGTAATATATGATAAAACATTACAAATTAACAACGAATGTACATATATCAAAAATGTATTTATTTCTCATTGTACATAAGTAATATATACCAGCAATTATATATACGTGATGCTATATATACAAATATATATTAATCATATGTGTATGTATTTACTTATATATATATATATATATATATATATATATATACATACATGTATATATATATACTTATATATATGTATGTATTTATACATATATATGCATATATATAAAAAGCAATAAAAAGCATTGAAAAAAGCAAAAAATATCTTTAGTACCGGTTGATGTTACCAATCGATACTAAAGATGATTTTTAGTCCTGGTTAAGATAACCGGGACTAAAAATACCTATCTTTAGTCCCGGATTATGTGTTTCCAGTTGTACAACCGAGACTACAAAGAGTTGTCAACCGGGAGTAAAGAGACTATATATATATATACATGTGTATATATGTACTTATATATATATATATGTATTTATACATATATATGTATATATATAAAAAGCAATAAAAAGCATTGAAAAAAGCAAAAAATATCTTTAGTACCGATTGATGTTACCAATCGATACTAAAGATAATTTTTAGTCCTGGTTGAAATAATCAGGACTAAAAATACCCATCTTTAGTCCCGGATTATGTGTTCCAGTTGTACAACCGAAACTACGAAGAATTGTCAAACGGGAGTAAAGAGACTATCCTCAACAGTATACAACATTGTAGCGTGACATACCCACCAATTTGCCACGCACCGGTAGTTAACCTCATACAGCTGCCTGCTAGTGTCAATATTTTGTTTCTTGGTCCGTGACTAGAATATAGTAAAAATTGCTGGCAAACCAATTCCATCTTATTGTGATGGAAATGAAGAGAAATAAATAAGCTTTATTTAATATAACAAAAGTTATTTCTAAAATCCCAACCATTTTATTCATTTGGAAAATATCTAAAAAGATAGAATGGGAATAGAAAATTTCCACCGCCTAAGTAGAGATCTTTTACAAATAAAGAGAAAACTAATAAATTTAGATAAAAAATAAGATAAAATAAACTATGTTTGATACCATAATACTTGGTTTTTGATAACCTGCTACACTTTGCTATCATTTTTCGGGGCAATAATGCATTGTGGATACACAGACCAACCTAACCAACCAACCTCATATGGTTTGATGTTCTTGTGAGCATTAATTTTTCATAGGCACAAGAAGTAAATTTTGGCGCAATACTACTATACAACTAGAATACGAGGTAGTTATATATACTACAATATTTTAATTTTTCATGTGTTAATTTATGTTTCTAAAACAAAAAATATGGTTCACTTTCCAGTTTTCACCAATGATGTGATCACCCTCGCAGGTCCTGTGCATCGAGCATGCAATGCCAAAAATCATCTACAGTGACAATAGATCCTGTCCAGTACACCAACCCACGAGACGACGACGCATCGGTCACACCTGCACAAAAAGTTGCATACAAAATCTAGGGGACAATGCGTACTACTGCATGACTTATTACAAAGTGAGTTTTTCTTTTATTAGATACAAGTGGGTAACTTTTTTTTGCTGTCAGTATTGGCAGTGAAATACGCCTGATTCCCGAAGGGAAGCTGCAGCGGCCTCCTTAATTTTAAACTCCTAAAAAAAGCTGTATATATATATATATATATATATATATATATATATATATATATATATATATATATATATATATATATATATATATATATATATGTATGTATGTATGTATGTATGTATGAGAGAAGGAGAACTCCCACATTAATGTTTATTAAGAGATGGTGAGAGTGAGACTCGAACCTGGGCTAGGCTAGTCTATCAACTTGTGATGCTAGTCGGTAAGATTTGAGTCTTTCTCTCAATTTAATTTTAAACTCCTTTTCCGTTTGAAAATACTGCTCATTTTTACTCAGTTTATCAGGACATCGATACAGTGTGTCTTCGATAATCAGATGTGACCATTACTTGATGTTGTACATTTATAAATAGTTTTTGAAGTGCAGTTCCGGAAATGCTTTTCAATATGATGAATTTATACTACTGTTCTAATTCTTTTCCGCGTGACACACCTACAATATTATTTACAAGAAAATATGGGAGGCACAAAACACAGGAACATACACTATTGAAGATTGCAGACAAGCGCATCTTTTCAGGAGAAATAAAAAGCTACATATATATGCGGGGAGAGGGATCTATCGAGCGTGTGCTAGATGGTCAGTATAGATTCTGCATTGTAGCTAGCAGCATGCATGCATGCATGCAATTGCGCGCAAGCCATCGATCGGGAGATCAAATCCCTCGGTTTTGGTGATCATTTTCTGCACAAAATGGACTGGCAGGCTGACATGGCATTGTTGTATGTGCTATATCATCTTTAGTTAGGTTTGGAAAAATGACAACTCGAATGACATTATTATTAACTTCAATATTTACGAGCATCTAAATATGTTGTGGATCACTATATCACGACTTGTCGGAATAACTACATACAGCTTCAAAGTAGTTCTAGATTAGAATTTACAGAACCGTCTATAATAGATCGAGTTCCTACGTAAGCAAGTAATATGGGATCGAGTTACGCTGGAAGCAGAAAATCACGCAGGAGAAAAACGAACTCATGCTAGTGAGTCGATCACATTGTTGCGAGTTACGAGAGCTTGACGATAGAGAGGGGTCGGAGGTGGTGGATTCAGCGGCCAGCATGGTTGAGGCTATCAGAGATGTCAGATTCAATGACAAGGACGACGAAGATCGAGGGTCAGGTCGAAGGTGGTGGATTCAACAATCAACATGGTCAAGGGCATCGGAGATGTCAGATCCAAATGACAAGTATTCTACCCTAGGATAATTTAAAACATATGTGTGTCCAGATTTATCCTTAGGGTTTGATTTATTTTGAGACAGATGGAAGTAGAAAAGTTAGGGAGGATGGCTGCAGGAGGCATTGGGGACTACCTATTCGTTGGCTTTCTCAACAACTAGGAGGGGCTTGTGCAACGCTTCCCTGCATGCCCTTCTCCTGCATCGGCATCGAGGCAGTGCTCAAGGTATGTAATGCATCGAGCTAGCTCAATCAAGGAGGTGGTTCAATCAGCAACGCTCAGAGGCTGCAGACACTTAGAAAGGGATGAAAGATAATGGCGAAGATGTTATGGTCGGAGAGAACGTCACAGGAAACAATAGGATGGTGGAGATAATTGTACAGATTTTAATACATGAATATATTAATTGCTACATCCTCCATTAAAAAGGACTTAACTAATTTCTGGCTATATATGCAGGCAGTTTGATTGACACAGAGGTAGTAGAATCTAGTGTTGTCTCAATTGGTGTATGCCCTTATGCTGTCTTTTTTTTGGAAGGGTTGGGAACCTCTCTCCTTCGCATGCAAAAGGAAACGACGGATTAACGCATAATTAATTAAATATTAGCTAAAAAACTTTAAAATGAATTAATATGATTTTTTACGGCAGCTTTTTATAATTTTTTTAAAAAAATACACCGTTTAGTAGTTTGGGAAGCGTGCATGCGATAAACGAGGGAGTGTTCTTTCCTCCAAGTTTCCAACCTCACATTCCTCGTTTTTCGCACGCACGCTTCCCAAACTGCTAAACGGTGTGTTTTGTAAAAAAATATAGAAAAATTGTTATAAAAAATCATATTAATTTATTTTTTAAATTTTTTTAAAACTAATAATTAATTAATTATACGTTAATTCATCGTTTCGTTTTACGTGTGAAGGGAGGGGTTTTCAATCCCTTCAAAATAACACGGCCTTATATTAGTAGCCAGGATGACTACACTTCCACCTCTACCGCACCCTCCATGTGACAGTGGGCAGGAAGCTATAGCTAGCAGCTTAGTCATGCATGTGAATATGTTGTACACCTTGTACACAGTGATTTTACCCTTCATTCTTCCCTTCCACATCGACCTGGCCTGCCTAGTGAGCCTTAGCCCAGCTACTATTATGTCCATGTATGTACGTTCTTGTTGCATCCGGCGCCGCTAGCTGCAGCAGCAATGCATGCATGATCTCTCTATATGTAAAGACTACACTGGAGCTCATGTGATGTTTCACTGCAGGCAGGTTGTGTGCCTTTCACAGGCCCCTAGTATGGGTGCCCTAGCTTGATGTGATGTATGTTTCTTCCCAGACTAGCTAGCTTGCCAATTTAACAGTTTTATCTGTTTCAACAAAAATATGTTTAGCTTTCAAACTTCTTCATTCGAAATTTTGGAAACCTGCTTCTGGAGGTTGAGCCATAATTTGACTGGTCAATAACTTAAGTAGGTTGAACAAATTGGTTGATACTACAATACAAGTTTTGAAGAACACGGTGCATTATTTTGCTATATATCTAAATTAATCAAGTCATGGAATATATAGCTAGAAATTATACTTCAATGATCACCTATATATACTGAAAAGTTGGCGTATGTAGTGCATAAATATTACTATGCAAGGATAAATTCATACATACACATGATGCTGTCACGATTGCCGGCTTCAGCTATGAGCCAAGAAACCCCATGTTGCAATTTGGAATGAAATGAATAACATAAAATTAATAAAGATATCACAATATCATGGAGAAGTTCATTTGGTTTATTGGAGAATAAATATATAACAAGATCTTGCTTGATGTTACAGGCATGATTTACACTGTTGTTTGTATAGCTTCAGCAAAAAATAGCCGTGTCGTCGTCAGCAGCAAACAAAAAGAAGGGGCCGGAAAGCGAAAGATGCATGCACAGGGCCTTTTTTTTCACCTGAATTGATATGCTTTTCGAACCTTAATTTGTCATTTAGACCATGATTTGCAGTTCAGTTTACAAGCCATTTGTTATAATAACTAGGTAGGTATCTCTCCATCTTAAAATAGATATATATTTTTATACATGAATGTTGACATATAACATAAAAGTTTATTTATTTTGAAACGGTGGAATAGCATATAGTTGTGCATATATACGTATGCCTGTAAATACGAACAAAAAGTGCAATATGTTTTTCATGTATATATTGGATAAATAGTCGGCCATTTGTTGCATTAGAAAAACACCTCAAGATCAGGCTGGAGACAGGAATTACACGTCAGGCCCTAAAGTATTCCTTCCATCTGACAACACGCGATTCTCTAACCACAGTGCCAATCAATGCGTCTGCATCTGTAAGTTGAAGAATAACAACAAATTTAATGTCCCCTGGTGCTAGCTAGCTAGGAGTATTTGTTTATATCATTTACAAACAAACAAATAACTAATTAGCACCAATTAATTCTTTAGAAAAAAAATATCAGGACACTTCACTTGGACAGGTCCAAGTGGAGATCACTGAAACCGGTGACTGGTCATAGGCCCTTAACTAGGGGCGGCAGAACATCGGATTGGCTTGCTGCTGATAGTTTTTTTGATGGCCATGGTATTGGAACTGGACAAAATAAATCCCAAAATGATTCTCTCTTCCCTGTCTCTGTCTCTTTTTTTTCCCCTCTCTTTTTTGCTGCTCTGACACGCCTGGAATCTAATGTGGACTGATTAAATCCTTCTTTTCTGATGGCATCACTTTCTGATGCACACAACACAACCTAGCTAGTGGTGTGAGACAAAGAAAGAAGGGTTAATTTGATACATGCCACTGCAAATATGACATATTAGAAAAATACCACTACTATTCGCGATATCGGCTACGTGCCACTGGAATTTGGGAAAATTAGAACCATGCCACTCCCGTCCATTTTTTTGTCAACCTCCGTCTAATTCACTTGTGAAATGTCACTTTTGCCCCTTTCTCTTCCATCTCTCTTCTTGCTCTCTCCCAATCCGATCCTCTCTCTTCGCTCGCCGATCTCGCCACCACCATGTGCAACTCCTCCTTCGCCGCCGCCGCCGCCCAGCCTCCTCCAGCCGCGGTCGCCATGTACGGCTCCTACGCCGTGCCCGCCTCCTCCGGCCTACCCTCTCCCTCCCTCCGCCTACCCCGTCCCGTCGTCCGGCCGAGCCCCCCTCCCCGGCCAGCGCCGCCTTGGCAAAACTGACGCCGTCCCGGGCTCTTCCCTGCCGTCCTAGCAGGTGCACTGCTGCGCCGCGCCGCGAGCCGCCTCCACCTGGCCGGACGCTCTGCCCGGCCGTCGCCCAGGCTGAGCCGAGCCAAGCCACCGGCGCGCCGCCTCCCGGCTGTGCCGCCAGGCCGCGCCACCGCCGGTGGAGCTTCGGCCGTCCTTGGCACGCCCGGCCAGCGCCCACCCTAGCCACCAACGCCCTGTCCTCCTCCTGCCGGCACGCCGTCCTGCACAACCCTGCGTGCCCCAGCGGCCGCGTTGCTGCCACGCGCCGCCGCTCCTGCTCGACGCGCCGCCTCCTGGCCGTGCTGCCCTGGCCGCATGAGCCGTGCTGCCCCGGCCGCGCGAGCCGCGCCGCCACCGACTCGCGCCGTGCCACCGCCACCCGGCGCTAGCCACGCCGCCGCGCTTGGCCGCCGCCCGTGCCCTCCCAGCCATCGGCGCCTCCCTCTCCTCTCCTCTGGAAGAAGCACAAGCAAGAAAGAGAGAGAATGAAAGGATAAGGAGAGAGAAGGAAGAGAGAGAATGAAAGGGCAAAAGTGACATTTCACAAGTGAATTAGACGGAGGTTGACAGAAAAATGGACGGGAGTGGCATGATTCCAATTTCCCCAAATTCCAGTGGCACGTAGCCGATATCGCGAATAGTAGTGGCATTTTTCTAATATGTCATATTTGCAATGGCATGTATCAAATTAACCCAAGAAAGAATGGGTATGTTTGATTGTCGGTCACACTTTGTCACAACTAAGGTTAGTTAAATTGTGACAGCTCCAAAAGCGTTGTGAACAAATTGCTAACTACAAAGTGTGACAAAGTTAGCAAAAAAATGAGTCTGTGACGTGTGGGTCATGCTATTGAAAAAGTGTGACAAGTCACAACTGTGGCAGTGAACCAAACACATGACTAACAAACTGTGGCAACCAAAAGTGTGGTGTAACAAAGTGTGGCCATGAACCAAACACTCTCTATATAGTACTGATCATTTCTTGCTCATATAACATAGGGTTGTTTTTATTCAGTATAAAAAATTAAGTTGGCTAGAAGATACAAGTTTTCCCTTTTTTTTGTTTTTTCTTTGGGAGTATATGTTCAGGGGATCAACAAGTGTTGTGTACAACCAATTATATAAAAAGAAATGCAGAGGCAGAAGACAAGTACAAATGTCAAATTACATAGTATATCAACTGTATAGGTACACTACTTGACATGAGTAAATAATCTTATTAATAGAAATGTTCTAGGAAATACGGATCTTGCCATATTAAATTAAAAATTATAAGAATCATAACCAGCTTTTGGTCAACCTCAATCAGACTCAAAATATTTTTTTCTATTTTTTTTAAAAAAGGTCATTTTCAAAGAATAAGGAGAAAAGGTTTTTCATAGGTCGATTTCTTAAAAACCACTCTTAAAATGATTTGCGGTTCTCATAAGAAAAGAAGGCCTGTAAAAATTGTTTTTTAAGGACAGTTCTCTTAAGAAAAGTGTCCTAGAAATAAAGCAATACTATTTCAAGGAAAAAATCGTAACTCTTTGATATGAGATCAAATGATGAAAAATTATATATGAAATTCTAGCTCTCGATGAGATTGTTTCCTATTTACATGGTTTAAGGGCTTTGTTGAGATTTTGGAGTGTGCTCTATTTCAACATATATATGGACATAATCTAAATCCAAAAGGTTGTTTTTCTTGTGAAACTATAGCATTGGTAAGTACTTACTCAACTAAGACTGCTATCATGATGTTCTCTAGTTATAAAGCACTATTTGATTTTTTTTCTCCTCAGATCGATTACTAACTGACATAAGATGTTATATTTGTTCTCATCAAAGATTTAAGGAAGCTAGTTAATAAGGAGGCGCTTTCAACCTTGCAAGCTGCCCTTTAATTTGTATCAAGCTCACTATTGTTCTAATTCTTCCCTGAACAATTTAATTTGGACTACATGAAAACACCATAAGAACAATCACACAGAATTAAAGCAGTATAAACTAAAGTATGTGTTATAGGTATTATAGTCTCCTTGTTTTTTGTAGGATAAGAAACCTTCCAAAAAAGGACAAATTAAGGTATGTTGTTGGTACTATATATATACTATCCTTATGTTTTCTAAGAACATTTTGTTTCTTCAAGGACAATTAATTATGTGGACGAATTATTTCGATCTGCCTATGATATAATAAATACATTTGCTTTTCATAATACATAAGGTGGTCAATATATAGGTTGCGAACAGCTAGTCATCAAAAAAAGATGTAGGGACTAGAGCCGGTGACATTGTAACAAAATTTAGTACTAACAGAAAAGGAAATCTTGCTGTTTTGCGTAGCTGTATTATTAGCTTCAATTTGGTCATTTAATCTATTTTGTTTTGTTTGTTTCATGATGTCTTCAATTAATAGCTGTGGCTTACTTTCACTATGATATCTCATGATATTTCACTATCTCGGGGCCTCCAGAGATATTATTACCGCAGTCAAAAATTTTGAGTTCAATCAATTTCTTTTTCGTTATTGATTAAATTTATTCAAACCACTTCTAATTCAAATACAATATGATAAAATAAACAATTTCTCTCAGCGAGATTTTCCTCAAGATTGCGACATCTCATGAGATCTCGCTGTGTCAGGCCCTCCCAAGATTTTAGTCTAAAACAAGATACTGATCCCTAGTCTTTAATTTTGTTTTATTCCAGTAGTTAGTACGTACAATGATGAGAACAGAATGTGCTCTTTAAGTATTTGAGGAAAAAGTATGTTTATTCTGCTAAAAAAAATTCTCTAAGGTACTTGTCTCGCAAAAATTTTCATCCCACTTTCCTGTCACTTCGCTCCCTAATGGTATTTGTTTTTTTTCTTTTTTCTATTTATGCAAGTCTATGCCAAGTCTTTCTTTTTTTTTTGTAGTTTTGTGGAGCAATAGAGGAAAATATAGGGTACAAAACAAAATACTTTAGAAGTTATTCAAGACATTTTCATGCATTTTCATATCTTGGGGGTTTAAACATGCCTTCATTGTACCAATCTATATATGATAGTTCATGAAAGTGAGGCAAATAAAAAATCTTTTAGCTGTTTAAATGCTTCAGCGAAATAATTCAGGTAACTAAAGCTTAGTACTTTCCTGTAAAAAAATACTATAAAGCTTATTTTTCCCATTCTAGGTGTGTGTCTAGCCTTCAATATTACATCCTCCATTAATTTACATGGGGTATAACCCTAAAAACATTACATAGGGTATACGAAAAATTAATTATTAGTACCAATTCGATCTTAACTAGTGCTATGTGTGAAAACAAGATTGTTAATTAATCTGTGTGAATCTTGGGGTGATGGTGCATGGGGTAATAGAAAGATTTCATTGTATATCTCTCATGCATGCATGGTTTATTGCGGTGAGATTACAAAGTTTGGAAGCATGCTGTTCATATCTCTGCCGTCTCTGTATTGGTCAGCAACCTATCAGCACTATCCTATCTGCTTAATTAAACAACTTTATAGAAACAAAGCTGCTAGCTTATTAAGAAAAAAACATTTTACAATGATTGATGCTGGCTTAAAATAATTCAAGGTGGTTTCATTATAGGAAAAAGTCTGAATTACTCCCTGAACAATTGCGGTGGTCCGAATTACCCTAAAACAAATACCATCCATTTAACATTCCAAACTTTTTAGGGTCAATTGGATCTATGCCATTGCAAATTTGCCGAATTAGAAAAATGTCATTACTATTCATGATATCGGTTGGGTTCCATTGAAACTTTGTAAAATTGAATCCATGCCATCGCCGTCATGTTTTTCATCTTCATATAGACCAAAATACTCCTGAACGTGAGACCCACACGTCACTTTCATCTTCTTTCTCTACCCCCTTCTCTCTTTTCTATCTCTCTCTGACACGACGCTCCACAACCTCTTGGCCAAGCTCGAGGTGAGGGACACGAGCTCAGCTTAGCTCAGCCCTGGCCAAATCTACACATGCAAGATCTAAGAAATGGATAGCAACACGACCAGATCGAGACAGGCGTGCATGAACTGACCTTGCGATAGGTGGTGTCATCGTCCTCGTGGCAGAGCGCCTTGAGCACCTCATTGTTGTCATAGTGCTTAGGGAGGTTGTAGTTCCCGAGTGCCCAGAGCCCCAGGAAAATCTTGGCGGCGATGGCCCGCTGCTCCCACCTCTTGTTGTTCTCCCTCTTCTTCCACATCAGATCCTCCCTGCCCCAGCCACCGCCGCTGCCCCAGACGTCATACCCACCACCACCTTCGTCCCTCACGTCTCCTATCCTCTCTCCACTTCGCTCCTCACCATGGTGCTCATGCACGGCAGCCGACTGAAGCGCTCCAGGCATCCCCGTCCTTGGCGTGCTACCGCCTGGCCGACGGGGGTCCGACGAGGAGCTCCAGGGAGGAGAGGCTGGTACGGCTAGCCGATGGGGAAGAAGAAGGAGAGGAGAAGAAAAGAAGAGAAGGAAGAGAGCGTGATGAAAAACATGACGGTGATGACATGGATCCAATTTTACAAAATTTTAGTGGCACTTAGCCGATATCACGAATAGTAATGACATTTTTCTAATACAGCAATTTTGCAATGGCATGGATCCAATTAACCCAACTTTTTAAAACAGATGAATTAGCCGCTAACTTATCTAGAGAGATTTTTGTCGGACGTGGCATACTGTGGCAGTCCAATCAACAAAAAAATATTAAAAAATTATATGGGCCCAACATGTTAATGCATTCTCCATGTTCCTCTCCTCCTCGACTTGACCCCATTAGGCAACGATGCGGACGCGGACTCTGATGAGGTGGGGCCTTAGCCATCACCACACCTCTTCCTAGGCTCGAACTAGGCAGGTAGCGACCCATGGAGCAGAGAGTTGCAATGGAGGAGCCCATCGTGCCCCCAATGGCGAGAAAAATGATGGGGAAGGAGGTGACGATCACGCCAGTGGCCGAAACGAAGAAGGTACTCATGAAGGAAGAGGTGATGGGGAAGATGTGGTGCGGCATGGTGGTCTATCTGCCCATCCATGAAGGTGGCGGTCGGAGGTGGAGGAAGAAATCGAGCTCGAGCTCCCCTCATGAAGGTTGGTGGAGGCTGCAACCAATGACTGAGCTCGAGCTCACTCCTGGAGGGAAGTAGAGGTAGATCTCGAGCTCTCTTCAGGCAGGCGATGAAGGCTTGGGGTGTGCGACCGGTGGACCCAGAGCTTGATCAGGACGGTGCAACAGGCGGTGACGTGGAGCTAGGGGCTGGTAGTGGTGGATTTGGTTGCAATGGAAGGAGAGGGTGCAGATCCTGTCACCGTTTCCACAGGCCTCTAACTTCTCGATCGCCATCACCATGGCGAGACCTACAAGCTTCAAGGTCATGGTTACCGTAGCGAGCTCTAGCTTGCAAGGCCGCCTCCGCACCGCCGCCACCAGTCATCATCTCAATCTTTTGGATGGCCACCATGCCAACGACCTGGACAAGGGCGGATTCATTGCCTCCACCATGTTTTTGCATCCTTTTTTCTTTTTTTGCTGAGATAGATAGAGAGAGAAGGGTGAGATAAGATATTTGGGACCATTAATTATTTTAATTTTTGTTAGGCTGATTAGACTGCTACGTGTGCGCCATGTAGGTCTAACACCACTTTAGTTCGATTTAGGGGATAATTCATATGGATTAAAAAGTTAAGGGTGTTAAATGTCTAGTATTAAGTTAGGGGGGAGGGCAATTCGGACAACCACAATAGTTCAGGGGGTAATTCGAATTACCACAATGTGTATATATAATTGGTGTATTGTTACTGAACTTGATCGATCTTTAATTCTTTTTATCAAACGGTGAAATATTGGATCTTTATTTTCTTGATGCGAACTTGCATTGGAAAATATTAGTTCAAAGTAATGGTTTAATATTGTTTCATGGAGGGGAAAGATTGAATTGTGGATGCATGCAGCTAAGGAACACAGAATACTGTAGACATGTGTGTGTTCTAGGAAAATCTTTAGCAAGTTTGGCCAACGACAAAGGGACAATTGCCATGTAGCTTGGCTTTAATTGTCATACATGCATGCATCTTTACGAAATAGAAACACGGTTTATCGACTTCAGATTTCAACGCTATTTGTTCGTATATTCCTTTGGTGTGTGCAGTGTGAAACAATAAGATATATGAATTTTATCATATCATATCATTTTTATCAAAATAAAAGGTACAGTGGAAGGTATTGCTCAAGTATTATTCTCTTCATCCCATCCTAAAATAAAATAACCTAGGATGAGATTGGCATAGAGCTTAATAGAATGATCTGGACAGAGGGGACATTTTCAGATTACATTTTTTTTGGAACAGAGAGAGTGAATCCCAATATGTAGAGTTTTTCTGATCGATAAGATACTACTTCCTCCATTTACAAATATAAAGTATTTTTTTAGGAGTTTTATTAAGGTCGGGTAGGTGTTTTAGCATATATTAAGGTTGGGGTAAAATTGTTTTGATACCTGTTGAAATTTGACCATGGCAAAATATCACGTCAAACGATACAACAATAAAAATAGGAAATCATGAGGTTTGGTTAGATTGGCAAAGTAGTGCTTTAGAAATGTAGAAATTTGAAATGTTAGTATTAATGCTTATATTTGTGGATGGAGAAAGTATGAGATTTTTTTTTGGCATTGATCCATAGCAAAGTGACATGTATATATCAATAATAAACATGTACTATAGTAAAAGCTTGCATGAGCAAATATACTGGCACATCAATAGGCACATCAATAGGGGGCTGCTATTTGGCGCATGAGTGTTTCCAGCACATACTTTTTTCTAAAAACTTTCATCCGAAAACTTTTTGTCCAAAGCTCTTTTATCTGAAAACTTTCATCGAAGAACTTTTATATAAAAACTTTCGTATGAAAAAGTATGCATTGGAAATGTAGGTGCACCAAATAGCAGTCCTGCATCAATATATATCACCTTGTATTGAATAGGATCTAGTGCATTAGGTTCCTGTCTTATTTGTAAGTTTCGAATGAAAAATAACATTTTTTTAATCTTATGGTGAAAAATATATCCATACTCATTCTTTTTTGAGAGAGAGGGATGGGAGGGAGGGAGGGGTAATTTCATTATCCAGTTTTTTGAGAGAAAGCCAACAAGAGCAGAGGTCCTAAAAACTTTAAAAAAAACACCAGAAAACAGAAAAGAAGTTAAAAACTAGTAGTAAGACCTGGTTTTTTCTTACTAGAGCAGAGGTCCTTTAGCATGTTGACCTATTTTCTTACTACACGCTACACAGGGGAGTCCCCTGTGTTGGTTGCTGCAAAAAAAAACTAGTAGTAAGAAAATAGGCCAACACAGGGGAGTCCTAAAGGCAGCGAAAGCTTTCCAATTCCAAAAACCATCACAAAGGTTTTGCAAAATGATGCTAAAAATGAATTAACAATTAATTGGACTCTATATTTATCTATTACTAGTAACAATTTTATCGCTCCCCTATTCTAAAATATAGCAACATAGCACGGAGGTCAGGCGCGGACCTCCTGGCTATTCCTAGGAATACCCAATCCTTTTTTGGATTTTTTATATAGGTATATACTCATGTATATACCATGGTCATACACTGCGCTAGTTTAGGTCATCAGTGACGGGCTCAGACCATCACCTCTAACGGATAGGGCGTTGGTCAGAGATAAGTGATCAGTGATGACTAAACTCATCTCTAATGGGTGAAGGACTGTCACTGATATGGGACACCTCTGACAGGCTGCAAATGGTAATCCATCAAAGGTGATGTTGACACATTTGACTGGTGGCATCACAACCCGTCACAGGTGACTACCTGTGATGGGTAGCACAATGCGGCCCATTAATATTGTAGATTACTAGTGAAAAAAACAAAATATAGTCCATTCTGTTGCTCATTGCAGTTGCATTCATCTCACAAATTCACAAAACATAAAAATCATCACAATCACACATCTGGGCATATCCAAACACACATTCACATCCAAACACACATCTGGGCATCATGAAATCAACACGAAACACATCACGAAATTAACGAGAATAGAACACGAGGCAAAGGACGGAGACTTGATGTTGACGATGAAATCCTAAAGCCGCAACAAAAAACTTGTCGAAGTAGTGGTTTGTCGCCGTTGCCAAGCTCAATGCCGGAGGAGGGAGTCAACACCGATGGTGCTGAGGCGGTCACCAGCGCTTGGTAGCCTGCGGTAGAGGTGGATGACAACGAGGAAGTGGAGCCATGACAGAGGTGGATCTCGAGCAGATCTAGAGGAGGAGGCGGCCGGCAACCTTAGGATGGAGGGCGAAGGAGGCAGCTACCAGAGCATGGGGGCATCCAGACCCGGTGGTCCCCAACCACCTGGATACTGGATCTGGTGCCAAGGAGCTTAGGGTGGCGGCCGACAACCTTGGGGCGGAGAACAAAGAAGGCGACAGCCGAAGCATGGGGTCGTCCAGATTCGGTGGTCCCCAACCACCTGGAGACCGGATCTAGCACCAAGGAGCTCAAGGCGGCCGCCGGCGACCTTGGGCGGTGGGCAAAAGAGGCGATGGCCGGAGCTTGGGGGCGGACGAGATGAGCAGATGACCGGCAGTGGGTGAAGGAGACGGCAACACTCGTGGAGGCCAGATCCAGTGGCTGGCGATCGGGGAGGGGGGATGGCGGCGGCTGGCGATCGAGGGAGGGGTGATGGCCGAGGAAGAAGGGGCGTGGTTGGTGGTCGAAGGGGAAGAGAGGGAGAAAGATATTCGGAGGAAGAGAGAAGAGAGAAGAGAGAGAAGGGGAGGGGAGGAGATGGGAGGGAGTCTGGGTGGAGAAGGGGAGGAGAAGGGACAATCAGGCTGGCAAGCCCGGGAGGATTTTTCTTTTTTTTTTCAAGTCATCACTAACGGGTATAAGAATTGAGCATGTTTGAGGTGAGGTATCTCATATGTGACGAGTGAAAACTCAACACCTAGTCATCTATGACGGGCCTACATGTGGGCTCATCAGAGATGTTACGTGTCGAGTCCTTATATAGCTTCATCACAGATGAGCTGATCTGACGCAGTGATATAATCTGGCGAGTGAAATCGTGCTCAGTTATTCTAGCAACTTATATATATATATATATATATATATATATATATATATATATATATATATATATATATATAAAATTAAGTTGCTAGAATATATACATATATATTTTGTTTATGGAGTTCTCAAATTGGTGCTATTTTTTCATTTTACAACTACTAGCGTTGAGAGAGTCTTTTCATTAATGAATTACATGAAACATATGCTAAGAAATAGGATGAAAGAGAGCAATACTTGAATCATTACTTGGTTACATTTCTTGAACGCGACCTTTTTGTGGAATTGCAAGGATAATGACATTATTTCTCGCTTCCAAAGCATGGCCAAACGGATTATTTTCTTTACTTATTTTGTAATGTGCCAAGATTCTTGAGAATTCTATACTATGAACTATTTCTAGTGTATATAGGTACTGTTACAATTTAACACGCATTGTTTTAAATTTTTATGTTATGTGCGAAATGATTATTTATTTGTATATGTGAATACCCGGCCATGAATCCTGAAGGTAATACCAGAGATGAACTGGCGTCGTACGTGCGTGTGTGCTTGTGTTGTGTCGGCATGAGCCTCCCTCTAGCTCCAGGTCCGGAAGAAAAGAAAATAAAAATAAAAAGTGATTTTTGTCTTTGCAGGCGGCTGCCGGCCGTGGACCTATTTTACCTCATGCTATGCCTCTGCTCCTTTCATTTTAAAATATAACATTTTTTGGATGAATGAAACATATGCTAGGACTATGAATTTGAACAAAGGGTCTGTCTAGATACTTCCTTGGTCCACAAATATAAAAAACCCATATATTCATAATAGTACTGATATATCTCTCATCCAATCAAAAGTTGTTATATTTTAGAACGGAGATAATATTAAACCTGCCCGTACACTGCACATATAAATGGACGCTTTCAGTAGTCGTTGTCCATGTCGATCATTCTGCCGGTTCACGGAAAGTACACCACATATATTCTCTTCCCCTTGGTGCATATGGCATGTGATTGCTACAATCCATCTAATACATGGCAATCAGTCTGTTCAATAAAAAAAAAATCTTGTTTCACCATCAGATCAGTCTAAGATACTTTTTTCGTTCACAAATATAAAAGATTCACTAATTCAAAATTTATCCATCAGTCCATCACCGAGAAAGATATTTGCGTCCAAGATACTTCCTTGGTCCACAAATACCTTATTTTTTGGATCAAAATCTTTTGCCGGTGGACGAAGCTTCAATGATTCAAGAAATCAAAATTTATCTATAAATATAAGGGTTTCTGAGTGAAACTCCACACCATAACTCATCTCATATTTTGGGAAACCTGCCATTTAATTCTAAAAGCATGGCCATTTAATCCCTTCATCTGTCATCCGTTCAGGAGTATATATGTCATTTTATCTTTATCGTTAATCTCTCTGTAAAAAAACCAAGAATCCCTTGCTTGACATTGCTGAAATCCTGTGTTAAGTTGTTTCCTTCAATTCGATGCAGGGTTGTAGGAATTTGCTTGCGAATGTGTACAAGAGCTTCTTTGCTTCCAAGTGCAACCAGAGAGTGGCACCTTCTTGTTGCACCTTCCCAGTAAAAGAACTCACAGCCAACTCAAGACGCAGACCCAGCTTGCTGATTGATGCTGTAATTACCAGGCAAAAAACCAGTGACAAAAGCTTGCATGACCAAACAAGAACATGCATCAGAGTACCAGAGCATGGAATTCTGTCTGAATCTTTTGACTTACTAATATTCAGTTCAAGGCTTCAACTATAACAGTAAAAAAGGGCTGGCTGGCACATGTGCAATGTATAAATGCCCTGAAGACCAATGGAGAACTTCACATACGAACAGAGGAAAGATTTCTCACAATAAGAACATCAGGCAAGGCAAAAGAAACAGAAGAACCTTAAATATATTTTTTTTTCTCATGTGCAGCAGCAGTCAGGTAACCATCTAATTCCTTGTACTGCCTATCATGTAGTTCAAATGTTTTACTTTCCTCCCAGCTTGTCATCCAGTGTCCAATTTGCCTATATAATCTAATCTAATTTGCCAAGTTACTACACTAGTTGTACACTGCTTGGGTGTTGGGTAGACAGCTTAATACATCATGCACAGTTCATTTGCCTGGTATAATTCCAACCACTGCAACATCAATTTGACTTTACTTACCCACAATTAAGGGGCAGAACAAAATTGGGATCAGACATAATATGAACTTTCTCACAAACTGTTATTGCAAACAGGGTGATGCATCAGAGAACAACACAATTTCTCCTGAGGAGATGAAGATTCGCGATGAGTTGGAGGCCGACATCGAGGAGGATTTAGAACGAGAGATCATCGACGACATGTGCCGCCTCGCTCGGCACCTCCAAAGGCTATACCAACAGAGGGATTTGAGAGAACTTACTGGCTCAGCAACTTGTTACCAGCTGCCTCTGTACCATAATACAACAACTGAAGTTCTTTCTGAGATAAATATCAGGATAAACTTGGATGGGCAATGCAAGATCAACATAACTAAGATTGAGCAAGATGATACTACAGAAAATCAAAGGAAGACATACCCCAATGCTTACCAATCTGACAAAAGGCAGGGACCTATGAAGGCAAGGCAGACTTACACAGTTTCTTGCAGGAAGCAGCAGAACCATCCAGTTGCACCATGGAGATAACGGAAATGAACAAATGCTGTTCGTTCGAAATGAACAAATGCTATGAAGTACGACTTATATAACTCATTTTATCTGGTGCACAAGCAAATAGTCATATTATGTATGTATAAGAAGTCAATAATAAGACTTGTTCATGGAGGGAACAATTAAGTAAGTATATACATCTAGATCCCAGAGATTTGAGCAATCATTTAGTCAAAGACACACAATTAGTGGCATAATGACATTGCTGAGGTATCGAACTCAGATGAAAAACCATGGTGAAAATGATATAGTGAAGAATATAACTGTTAGGGATGGAAGCATACAAAAATCAATCTTAATAATACTAATCTAACATGGCTGTGAAGGATGAAATCTACAACCTCAGATTGAGGTAGCTGAACAGATTAGCACAACTCTGGTGAAGATTCTTACAGATCCACCTTTTAACCTTTAACCCTCTTATCATTCAAAAGTTAGCTTCTTGACTGTGTAATTCCTTCTTTTAATGGGGTTATACACTTCTGTATATATTGTGCGATGTGATGTGTTTGGGGAAGTATGTATATGTGTATGTACATAACATGGGTGTAAATTGTGATATTGTGTGGCACAGTTATTTATTAACAAATTAGTAGCTGATTGATTCTGGAGCCAACCAATCTCATCTTGTCTAACCGCATGACTGTATGACTGTATCTCTGCTAGTGTGTTGTCAATGTTGACTACAATCTAAATCAAGCTCATGGTAAAGTCAGATTATGTCCATGTGAAGAGACCTATCTTCAAGCTAGGGCTCCTATTTGCTGCACATCATATCACAAACTCAATTCCAGTGGTTGTGCAAAAACTAAATTTCATCTTATGTTTCCTCCCAAGAGACTTCCAAAATTGGTATGATGAGAGCATAAAGACATTAACACGATGCAAAATTTGAACCAAAAGAAACTAAAACTATATTCTTAGTATCACGTCCTCATAAAAAAAATGCAGGCATATTGTTGAATCACAATCCCCTAGTTCTGCAGAACAAACATGACACGCTACGAAGTACAAACAGCACAACTCAAGCAACCCATGTTGCTGCAATGCATTGCTGAACACTCTTGAAGTAACACTAGTCACTAGGGCGTGATGCGTGCGTTTCGCACCCTATCCCACAGTATATACAGTCTCTGGTGGAAAGTTTCAGAAGGATCATTGATGGACAGAATGCAGCAATGCATAGTTGCCATCATAATCCAACACTTCAAGCCGTTAACTGAAAACCTGAATATGTACATGGCAAGAGCTTGTTGCGACCATCAGTGCAGGACCATATTCTTGTAGTATATAGAAAATGATTTACTCCCATCATCTTTTGTTCCGTTACATAAGTGCATTCCAATTATTAGAATAATCAAAACCCCCACCAGAACACTGCTATTAATTTGCCAAACAATTTGTAGGACTTTCCGTTCACTGCGTACTCTTATCAAGAAAGTAGGCAACAACTACAATAGATAAACGCACAGTCAAGAAGTGTGTGTGAAATTCAATCATAAGACTATATAACCTGTTGGAAAAACAAACATGCAACGGATTTTATTGCTTCAAACTGGCAGAAACCATGAAAATAGGTCATAAAAATCTGCGGAGCACAGCTGGAAAAAAAGGATAGAAATAGTAGTAGAGTTCCACAATTGGCTCGAACAGATTTGTTCAGTACCTTAGACACAAAGAGAGTGATTCAAATATAACTCTTTGGCAGGCCAAACCTCTCTAATGACATTTCATTTGTATGTATCACTATATTTCAGAAGTCTATTCTGGATATGCAACAGGCATCAGGAATTACAATTACTTGCCTTAAAAGCAGGTAGTCATATTCTAGTCAAGTCATCATCATCTGGTACTCAATCCCGATATCACAAAAAACTTGCCCGCACTGGGTTCAACTGCATTCACATGTCACAACTACAAAGACTAATATAGGAAATAATGCAATAATGGTAGCCGGAGAAATGTCAAAATTAGTTCTGAAATTGTCCATAAGACAATAGATAGAGTATGTGTGCATTTTCCATGGGAAGAATTTACAAACTAAACACCTGAAACTCATCTAGCCCTTTATTACATCCTATTTTGTTTTCATCGCTAAAGGAAAAAAAAGAGCTCAAGGTGAACAACATACCATCATTGTGGAACTAAAAAATTTACCATATGCTACAATGAAAATAGATGGGAACACAGTCATTTTATCCTAAAATTTTATTCATCCCCATAACAGAAAACAAATGAATCTCAGAATACCTATATAAAATATTGCTCGCAGCATTGATGTATAAAATTTTGGAAAACCAGAGTTGTGTTAATAAGAAAGAAAGAGTAAGTTCCACAGGGAGCCCTTGCCCCTCAAGTAAAATGAAATAGTACAGAAACCTTTTATTCAATAACATACAATCAACAATAAGATAATATGGCACTACAAAAGTAGATTCAACAGCAGTAAGTAAAGCATGATCATTTCAAGATAAATGTTATGCAAATTGAACTTAAACACAAGGAGATCTGACGTATAGACAAATGTATGAATTGATTATTTTACCATCTAAAACACTGAAGTTCTAATTTCTAGATAAAATAGAGGTACCCACACAGCAGTTTTATTTAGAGCTCAGATTGAAATAATCATTCGTTCCTAATACAAACCTGCCTCTTCAAGGCATATAGTTCATTTGATGGGAAACATTAATCTAAACCATCCGGCCAGCTAATAATTCTACTCTGGATGATACTAATTGTATAGCTACTAATATCTCTCATTCTTGGCTCAATAGCTGCTACACAAAGACCCAGAAAGAATCACATCATGGTAACACTAATCCATAAGTCAAGGACTCAAGGGTATATAGGAGTTCCATGCTTGGCATTTTTCAGAGCTAGGGTAGACTTGGCTGCTTGCCCATTAACTGCTGGTCCGACTGTCAATTCATAGCAGACAGAACTCGTCCAATGATAGAAATTCTCGGACTAAATTTTAGTTTTCCTCATAAACAGAAGCTTTACTGATAGAGTAGCAAATAGCAATGACGGAAACTGGACTAATAGTGCAAACTATGTGGCTGATTATACAAAATTACAAAAAGTGTGAGAAAATTCATTGTGCTTTTGAGGAATCCATATCTCTAAATAACTGAAAATGTTTCCCTGCCTACAGCGCATAGAAAGAGTGAACACAAGTGGGCAACAGAAACACTGTTCTGGAAATGCATCATCAGATATGAAATTGGAAGAGCAACACAAGTAACTGGGGCTATCTCTGGCTTCAAGCCTCTTCAGACATGCAAGAGTTGGACCTTGCATGGATTGGCCTTTTGTAGCCAGTAGACACCCTGTTGCCACCTGCGGCCATACCCACCGACCCCCACATTGGTACATACAATCCCAGAAGGAATTCATGTGTGCAGGAATGCAGAAAGGACCAGCACACCTGACAAATCTCCACTACCATTTTTAACGGAATTAATTTGTCCAAGTGGTCTTAATATCATAACTAATCATGAACAGATTGGAGTGTGCAAATAATATTTCGCTAAACAAAAAGAGACAGGAGAAATAAATGATGTTAAAAGAAATGAGCATGCATATGGATCATATCAGACTCTCAGAAAAGACAAAATCATAAGAAAACTCTGTATTGATAACTCATTCAAAGCAGGGCCAACACCGTTGAAATATGCAGAGTCTGGATCATTCCTTAACATCAAAAGTCTGGTAAGTGACTATTTACTGCAATCCAGGAAGCTTGAATCATGCATATATAAACATCAAAAATATCTCGTAGGAGCCTGTTTATTGGGGTGGCAGGCTGCTGCTGACACCCCCAACCCAGCTTTCTGCCCCAATTCAGAGAGTTGCCGAATAAACTCCACCCCATCAAGAATTTTTGTTGCTCCATATACGACTTGCTTGGTAGTTTGTGAACGTTGCGCTAGCTCCAGCAAGCTCCTGTACTCAATGTAATTTCCACCACCGATCATGAAAACAATGGCTTCTCTGAAGGGTCCTCTGAACTGCCCACCAGTTGTTGATCTAGGTGCCCGTGGATCAAACAGTAGGTAGTTGTTAATCTCTGGGTTTGGTTTCTCATCCATTCAGAGCTTCAACAGTCATTGTAATGGCGAGCTGCCTTCCATCTGATAAAAAGATTCCTCACACCTGCTTTTCATCCCATAAATCTTACTCTGCCCAATCAACAAACTGACCCTTTGCTTTGCTGTGCTTGATGCAGCAGCGAATTCCTCTTCACGTAGTGAAAAATGCAGACATGACGATCCACTTCTGACTTGCGTAGCGCGGCCTCGACCTGACCTAGGTCGGATGGTTGTTGGTGTCTCGAACGATAATAACAGGTAGGTCGCGCAAGCCAGGCGAAGTCGAGGTGCTGGTCGGCGACGCGGTGCGCGGCGGCGGAGGTGGAGGCGAGGCGGTCGAGAAGGCGTAGAGCCCCCGCGGCGGCGGAGCACCGGGGCGAGGAGCGCGATGCAAGGGGGAGTCCATCACCAGGATCTTGTACGCCTCCTCCTCCGCCGCCGCCGACCCTGACCGGCGGCGATCCCTGTAGCTGGTTCAGGTGCAGCATCCTCACGATCAAATCTGGATTCCGGTCAGATGGGAAGAGGGGAGAAGAGGGAAGAGAAAGAGGGAGAGTGAGTTGGAGCTTACCAAGCTGCTTCTTGCGGAGGGTGAGCGCCATGGCGGGGGCGGTGGTCCGGCGATCGCCGGCGGGGATCAGATTTGATAGTAATAGAAGAGATACTCCCTCCGTCCAGGACCATAAGGGAGTATTCCCTTTTTGGCACTAATTGAGGAAGAAGAAAAGGTGCATCTAAGAACCGGACGTACACATTGGCACATTTGCCTTCCTCCTTTTCCGCGCGCATACTTTACAAACTATTAAACGGTGTGTATTTTATAAAAAGTTTCTATACGAAAGTTGCTTAAAAAAATTAAATTAATCCATTTTTCAAAAAAAAATTAGCTAATACTTAATTAATCATGTGCTAATGAGTTGCTTCGTTTTGCATGCAATGGAGATTAGTTCGGAACTCAACCATACGAACTCAGCTTATTAAGCTGCAGAATGTAATCATTTGGAGAATAAACTGATGCTTTTGACAGGTTGGCAATGAACCTAAAAAATCAGACGAAGTTGGCATTAATGAGTTTGTCAGAACATATTTTCCACCACATCTATAAAATTGACGTCACTTCCTGTAATGCCGTCACTTCCAGACATTACAGTTTAAAACTCAAATTTCAAACATGCCGTCAGAATTAAACAGCACTCCTATAAATAACCATGAGCTTATTTGCCCTAATCTTTCTTCTTCTTGCTCACTGGTTCTAGTACTGACGAAGCGTGAAACTTCTCACCGGGAGACCGTGCAGGCCCCCCTTTGCCGGTTCGGCCGGGGGCGCGAGGTGTAATCCCTTGCCCCGGATCTGTGGGATTTTCCGCGAGAAAAAACGCAAGAACGCAGGCGATTTAGACAGGTTCGGGCCGCTGGAAAGCGTAATACCCTACTCCTGTGTTCTAGTAGATCTGAGAGTGTGATGGGATCCAGAGACAATCCAGCCTCTAGCCAGCCAGTCCTCATCCCCTCTTTCCTAGGCCTGAGCCTCCTTTTATATGGCAAAGGGCTACCACATGGGCCACGAGCTGTCTAAGAAAGAAAATATTCTTTTACATTTAGGGCTATCCTATCGCCGGAAGCAGTCTCTGACAGACGCCGTAGCACGCCCCTGCTCAGCCAGTCGACCCATCCGGGGGACGCCCGTTTCCACTTTCATTAAATGGCAGGCGACTTTCTCGTCTCGCCCGTGCCAGAATCAGGAAAGCATCTGACCGAGGCTGACACACCAACTCCGGGAGTTGGCACGCCAACTCTGGCTGAGAGATGAGGGACAGAGGGCTCTCATCATTTCGACGGGACGGGGCGAGGCGTGCAACAGGCCGCCTGGTGCCACCTAACCCGCGATCTGACCGGTCTACGACCGGTCACTCACCGTGACTGGTCACGGACCGGATATGCACGCGCCACGCCGCATTAAACGCGGCGTAGTGCGCTCGTTTGAACCGCCATAAATGCGGTTAGGTGAGCTCCACCGTGCTCACCTAACCTGTGCATGTGGCACCAATACCACAGAGGGTCAGGGCGCCCCAGGCCTCGGGGCAGAAACGGGAGCGGCCCGACCCCAGGGGGAAACCGGGAGGGCAGCCGCCACGTCACCCTCGGGCCCGACCCCTCCGGGGGAACGGGCCACGTGGATCCCTGTGGCCGCTCTTCCCTTTGGTCTCGATACCCCCGATCCCATGTCACCGACAAGTACTCCTATTCAAATGATACAATCAACAGCAATCCTATTTGTAAGTTTTGTAGCATAACCACCAATTCATGGCAATCGATCCGAATTCACCACCAATAGAGGTTCAGGAAGGAATTCCTAAACTCAACCAACAACCTGCCATTCAGGATGAAGTTGTCATTGAGGAATACCTAATCCTTGCTCAGCACCAAGAAGAAGTTCATGTCCAACAGGATGAAGATGAAGGCAATTTTGACCTAAACATGCAAGCAGGTATGTCAGTTACACGCATCACATTCATAAGATCCTAGTACTGCTTACATTCACAAGATAGCACTCACCCGTTGGTATCAACTACTTTAGCACATCAAGGCATTTTTGATTGACATGCATTTTTGAGCCACTTTGTCCTCCTCTTGTACTCCTCGGCTCCTAGTACTGCTTCCACTCACAAGATAGCATCAACCCATCTGTATGAACTATTTTAGCACATCCACTAATAATAGTCCAACAGGAGAAGATCAGAGAATTCCTGACCTCAACTTGCAACCCACCGTCGGAGAAGAAGATGCCATACAAGAAGACGAGCAAGTCTCTGCCATCCAACTAGAAGATATTCCAGGCATGCCAATTTTGTTATAATTGTTGATATATAACCATACCAAATAAAGGTGACAAAGAAATAGAAATAAGCCATGGCAATTTAGCCAAATGCAAATCAACCTCATATAAGATCACCTCTACAGTAAAGAGACAATTGAAATGGAATGTGGTTGCCATTGTTCTAGAAGCCATCTTTTTGTATGCAATTGTTACAGCATTGCAGTGATCTCCAGTTTGTACAAATAGCAATGTAATTTTGGCCCATCCCTATGCCTACATCTCATAGAAGAAACCATTATGTAAATAAAATCTCATGCAAAATATAGATATGGAAGAGTCAGAAATTTATGGAGTAGATTACTGATTACAGTACATGTTTAATTGCACTTAATATTGCTATGTACCCCAGCTATCATATTTATCCATCAATGCAGATGAGGATCTTGATGTATATGCCGACCATGTGAACATTATCTTTGATGTAGAGGAGCTCAATTCATCAAGTGATGACTCAGGTATTCCCATCAGAACAAAATGTTGTAGTTTGCAAACTGACATAAATCCAGATAACACTTTCTGCCCTTGACTTTTGCAGATTATGAACCGGTTCACATTATTAGGAGAAGACATTATTTATCAGATGAACAGCGACAAGACATTTATGGAGCTTTACTTGAAAAAAGTGTCAATGGGAAATTGGACAGGGCAACAACAGGCATTGTTGCAACTATGTTTAATGTTAGAAGGAGAGTTGTCCAAGATTTGTGGACAAAAGTGAAGAAATGTCGTGTAGTGGGTATAGCAGTTGACATTAAGTCAAAGAAACGCATGAAGTGTGGGCGTAAAAAGGTTGAAGTAGATTTTAGTCAGATTGAAACAATTCCTTTGAACAAGCGGACCACTACTAGATCTCTTGCTGATGCTATGAATGTTCCAAAAAGCACAATATATAAGGCGTTCCAAGAAGGACAGGTGCGTCGTCACTCAAACACACTAAAGCCTTATCTAAAAGATGATAATAAGAAGCATCGCCTACAGTTTTCTCTGTCCATGCTAGACCAACAAACTTTGAATACTCAACCATCTTTCACTGACATGCGCAATATTGTGCATATAGATGAGAAGTGGTTCAATAGCACTAAGAAGATTAAGACGTTCTACATGGGTTGTAATGAAGTTGATCCTGAGAGAAGAGTGCAAAATAAACAAGCAATAGAAAAAGTCATGTTTCTGGCAGCAGTTGCAAGGCCTAGATATGATGAGGAAGGGCACTGCTACTTCGATGGCAAAATAGGTATATGGCCATTTGTTAAAAAGGTGAGAGAATGTCTACTCTATTTCAGTTGGTTTCAAATCAATGTGATGCTAACTTGTGATTTTTTTTAACATCATAGGAGCCGACACAGAGGGCAAGCCGTAACAGACCAAGGGGTACTTTGATCACAAAATCTTTGACGGTTTCGAGGGAAACAAGTAGAAGTTTCTTGATTAGAAAGGTTATTCCAGTAATTGTGTCATGTTGGCCTGAAGAAGATGTTGGGGAGACAATATGGATCCAACAAGGTAATGCACGAATACATATTACAGAAGATGATGCAGAATTTGCCCTTGTAGTTGCTGAAACAAGCCTAGGCATACGAATTAAAAACCAGCCCCCAAATTCATCGGACATGAACGTGCTTGACCTCGGTTTTTTTGCTTCCCTTCAATTAAAGACCTACCTAACAAATTTTACAACCATGGATGACAAAATAGATAATGTAAAAAGTGAGTATAGTCGGTATGATGAAGATTTGGTTAATAGGGTTTTCTTAACCCTTCAAAGTTGCTTCATTGAAGTCATGAATGTTGGTGGAGGGAATGGCTACAAGATATCCAATATGAACAAGGAACGCTTAGAAAGGATTGGCATGCTCCCTACTAGACTTACTTGTGATCTTCAGATTTATCAAAGAGCAATGCAGTCTTTATCTTGGTATAGTTGGTGTATTATATTTTGCAAGTATACTATGTAAGCTGTAAAGGAATTTAGTACTGCTTTTGTGTGTATGAAATGCAGCTCATCAAATCCTCTTGGTCATGCCTATTCAATATTTTTTTAAGTTGCTTTGCTCATACATATTACTTGATGAGTTGATTATACAACTATTTAACTATTTTTCCCTGTACTTACCTATATTTGATATATTTGTCAACATGCATCATGAATGGGAGATATTTGTTCAATTAAAATTTGACTAACCATTATGTTCCATGTTATCTGCTTTTGTACTACTATGCCATGCAATTTTTTTGATGTTTTGTGACAGTTATATTTTTTTACTGGCAAGACAATGTAAATTTAGAGAACTGATTACAAGTGGATACTTAAGATCGATAGAAGAGATACCTCCATCCTATGGAGCGGTGTTTCTAACAATTATTCATCAAGTCCAATAGTTTTGCGAAATTTTAAATTTAAAGTAAAATTTCATATCATACATTACAACCCATATACAGGGTTTTTATACAAGTATTAAAGTCGCACAACGTGCGACTAAGTGGCTAGTAATAGTGCAACTAACCTGCACTACCTTCCCTAAACTACAAGCTAATCTATGAAGGCTATACAAAGCTTTCATCCCAACATTTCTCCTGCTAATACTGCTTGAGCTGGAGGTTTCGCCACAATTTACACACAAAATGGAACCTAAACAAGTTGCTAGGACAATAACAAGCTTCACAAAAGGCACCAAACACAAGGGCCAGCTTCCTAACTACTCCTACCTTTTAATCACTACTTTCATTCAAATTAACATTATATGGCATGGCATGAAAACATGAAAGTGAGCATGTCAATTACCAAAACTCATCGTCGTCGAGTTGCCCATGACCACACCAATCCAAGCGCAAGTCCAAGCCCATGTTTGGTAGGCTGTCCTCCTCACTGATGCTTGCCTTCTCCTCCTCCTCTCTTGTTTCCTTCTCTTCCTTCTTCTCATCGTCATCCTCTTTTGTTGCCTTTTGCTCCTTGTCATCAACCTGTTTGCTCACCTCCTCCACGCCAATTTGTCGGGCGATTGCCTCCTCCTCCATAATACCTTTCCATACGCTCTTCAAGACAGAAAAGGAGACGAGCCTTTGCCGATAATGATAAAGGTGTTTCGTCATGGTCACATCACCCCTTGTCTGCTACTCGGTCTCCTCCATGGCATCTGCTGTCATCTGCTCTTTAGCCATGCCATTCTCCTCCACGACATCTACTGTCATCGGCTCATTAGCCACGCCAATCTCCTCCATGATTTATGGATCCTGCGACTGCAAATCGGGATTCTGCGGTTGCGAATCGGGCACGAATTTGTCGTCCCCGACCTCACAGGTGTTTCTGCCACCACCATCTTCCTCATCGGAGTCAGGGATGAAAATGAACTCGTCACCGCACCCATCTTCTGTATCCTGGACAAAATCCACTCCTTCTTGAACATGGCACCCGTCAGCGCGGCTCCACCAAGTGTCGGGCCGCTTCTCGCAGCGGCGAGCCTGTAGCACCTTGCGGCGCTGGTTCTCATAGCCCCCGGACTCCAACCCTAGGCTAAGCCGCCACACCTCGTCACGTGCATCTGAGCCACATCCCTCCAACGCCGGCATGGGCATCTGTTCCACCGAGACAGCACCCTCCACGGCTGCTGCCGCCCTAGAATCACCTGATCCGGCTTCTACCAGATGGTTTCGAGGAGGAAGGTGGAAAGGAAGGCGACGACGGATCCCTTCATGGGGAGGGGTGGCAGGAGGACGGGGAGTGGTGGCGGGAGGGGAACCACGCCGCATCAGCTCGGGGAGGAAGGTGGTGAGGGGTAGAGTGTCGGGCACCGACAAGTGGGAGGGAAGAGGTCTGGAGCACCGGGAGGCGTTGCCACTGGTGGAAGAAGGTGGACAGGGCTGGAGAAGTCGGCGACATGGCCACTGCTGGGAGGGAGGATGCGGATCTAGATTGGCGCGGCCACCATTGGGAGGGAGGAGCGAGGAACGGCGTCGGCGCCGCTGGTGCATGACGAAAGAGGATAGCAAGCAAGAGGCTGGGATTTTTCTCGTATAGTTTTTCCTTTTAGATAGAGGCGATGGAGACTGGATTTTTCTTTCCGCATGCTACACGTGATTTCCTCCGTGTTTCTTTTTTTCAGATGGGAACGGGTGACTACTGATCACTGTTGTACCGTTCTCTAGGGATAACTAAAATCCCCTATAATCATGGACAAATCAAGAGGCCATTATCCTCTATAATCCTGGACGGAGGGAGCAGTACTATTCGGTGGAAAATCAAATGAAATCACACTATAAAAGAAACCATTATTTAGGGCTGCTTTGAAATGTCGGATTGTAAAAACGAAAGAATAAAAAAATATATAAGATTTTCATAAAAATATAAGTACAAAATAAAAAATTGTAAAACATAGATAAAACACAAAAAGGTCATTTGATCAGGCAATAAGAAAAACGCACGAGTCGGATTGTCCATTCCATAATAATTTCAAATGAAAGGATAGAATTCAATCATTTGTTTCAAATGTCTTCATACAAATTTTTTATAGGATCGAAATCCTTCAAATTTTCTTTTCCTACATATCAAAAAGGGTCTAAATCCGGGAAATTATCTCCAAAGGGAATTCATTGTTGCCCTAAACCCTAACCTGCAAATTGTAGCTTGCGATTGTAATGTGAATACGTGTTCTAGGGGGAAAAAATTCCATTTTTGAAACATAATCACCGCATTAGGACACAATTGTTGTTCCCAGGACCTTTTTTTATGTTTAATACAGCCTTGAATTGTTAGATACGGCCATGTCGCTTGCAAATTTGCAGGTTTCATCCGTCTCACAAAGCTCATTTCCTTTTTGGCAAAATCAATCATAATTGATTGCGGTGACTTGAGTATACTGCAGTGATGGATGTAGGATTTTTTTTATGGGGGTACGAAGTTAATAGACAATACCGCTTATGTGTGTATCACATATAAATAAACCAAATAAACAAAGCTCCATGATAATAAAATAATTCAAATAACTGAAACACTCAATTTAGCCGAAAAATGTCAAAGGCTGTGTTTCACGGTATCACTACCCCAGTATAAGTCAATTAATGTAAATTTCTACTGAACAGTTAACTAACATTGATCCAAAAGTACTACATATGACATTCAGTGATATCCACGGACAGCATCTGGTACATAAGCTACATAAATAAAATCAACTACGATTGTTCATAAAATTAACAGAACTACAGGACTAAACATTTTTTAAATTCTTTATCCAGAATTATTATTTACAGGTTCTCGATGCTTACATGCTTCAAAATTAACATGACATTTAATCAATATATGTACAATAAATCAATCAGTTGCTTATTTCACATTTTTTCAGGAATCCCCATTCAATGGAAGGACAAGAGAGTCTAATGTGCTATGTAGATTGTAGAATGTGGAATACTCCTACCTACCAGTGTGGTCATCTGTTTTCTTCTCTTTTTTTCTTATAGAAATCTCAGTTATCTTTAATCATGCTTAGGCTCGGGACTAGGGTAAACCACATTGGTTGACATAATTGTGCAAGCATGAGGGCCGGATTTAGTTCAACATCCTGGCCCATACATGTGGATGAGGCCCACGTAAACAAGGCCTTAAACATTCACGTTAAAATAGCTCCATCACTCAACTGGTTCAGTCCAAAGGCTAGACTAGAACGTTCATCGGAATGTGTATAGTTTCAAATAAATTGCATTCCATTACATATGGTTCTTTTGATGGCTTGGTTTTAGATTGTCACTTAACTTCCATAGCCCACATGATTAGTGCTGTTGGATAAACAAATGGCCAACTTTCACAAATGATGAAAATTTGTGCTAGTGAAACCTGAGTGAACTTTGGTCAGTTGGCCATTCATGATACACTAATTTGGTGTATGTATGCATACATTTTATACATGTATCTTACAAGGTAGTATCTGCGTAGGAATATATATATATATATACAACTGATCAGGTGCTACATGCGCCATGGATCGATGCTTACAAGCAAGCATCTGAAGACGAAGCAAGTAATCAAAACCTGTTTCAATTAGGTCATGACGAGGCAGGAGTAGTTGTCCGGGTCGACGAGCGCCGGCACGAGGTATCGCCGGCCGTTCCGGCCGACGGCGTTGTACCCGGCGCCGGTAGCCGCGTCCACCCTCACGGCGCCGGGGTAGCCGGGGTACGCGCCGCGGCCGTACACCCCCGGGCACGCGCCGGCCACCTCCACCGGCGCCGCCGAGTCGCCCTGGAAGTAGCCCCGCCCGTACGGGTTCGTCACCGCGCCGGCCATCAGCGCCGCCAGGTTGATCACCATACCGTCCACCCCGGCGTCGCCGTTCGGCGCGCGGAGCGCCACGTCCGCGCGCGTGTGGCCGTGGTCGCCGCGCCTGGTGCTTGCGCTTCCGGCGTCGCCGTAGGCGAAGCCATCCGCGGCGTGGAACGGCCACGCGCACCGCCCGGGGCACTGCGCCGACGCGTCGCCCACCCACACGTGCACGGCGCCACCGGGCGCCGACGAGCCGTGCACGCCGCACGCACTGGAGCAGAACCCCTCGACCGCGACGTCGGCGGCGGTCAGCACGACGGCGACTCCCCCCGGCGCGACGCCGAGCCGTGCCGCCAGCCGCTCGACCTGGGCGCGCGACAGGCGCTTCCCGAGGGAGCACCCCTCGTCGTCGACCTGGCTGGCCAGCACCACGCGCGCCACCCCGGCGGCGCCACCTCGGCCGGCCTTACGGACGTACCTCTCCACGGTGCCCCACCACCGCGCCACCGTCGGCGGCGGCGCCGGCCCCGGCGCGCCGAACGAGTGCTGCTGCCGCGGCTGGTCCCGCCCCCGCGGCGACAGCGACATCAGGAAGTCGGCGACGACGGCCCTGTGGTGCGGCGGGAACGCGCCGTAGTAGAGCACCGACACCGGCACGGCGCCCTCCAGTACCGCGCCGTCGTGGTACGCCATCGCCGGCGGCGGCGGCTGGTACAGCGACGACTCGCACGGCCGCGCCGACCATCCCATCACCACGGCCGCCGCCACCACCGCCGCGAAGAGATGAGATCGCGGCTTCGCCTCCATGATGGCCGTTTGATTTGCCAACCTAACCGATGGAGCTAGTTAGCTTAGCTAGCTACACGATGCACAGAGAGCGCGACGAGCTGAACGCGATGCGGGTTAAGTAGGGCGAGGCATATGTGCATTACGTGGCGTGGGTGCTCGACGAAATGCGAGCTTGTTTCTTGCGTGCCATGCAATTGCATGGGAATCAGGGAATGGATGCACGTGAGTACGTGGCGTTTTGGTTGGGGTTTGCTTGAAGGCGATGAGCACGTATGCATCTTCTTATTACCAGCAGATTACTTTGTTTTTTTTAATGAGATATAAACCTGCAGATCAGTTCAGCTAAGGTAGTGAGGGTGCATCGGTTCTTTGCTTCGCGTGGTGCGTGTGCGTGTGGTTAGTTTTTGGTGTTCCTTGATTCGGATGAACATATACACAGCATACCGGTCGGATATGAATTTTTATCCCTCGAGAGATGTCACCTCATTGCTTGTATGTCATCTAAATAATTATAAAATTTTTTTAAAAAATAATAACATAGATTAATATGAAATAACCAAATTCAACATCTACAAGTTGCAACAAAAAGAATAAATTAAACTGAAATTCGCGGTGACGAGCGCTCTGACCAACTCGACGGCCAGGAATAGTAATACCGGATCGCCGCTCCCGCCTATGCAAGCGGTGGTGACGGGCACCACGACAGCGAGGGCCTTCATAGCTCCCCTCTTCCATCGGCCTCTGTGGTCATCGTCGGCGATGACCGCGGGAAGGTCGTAGTGGCGATAGCCGGTTGGCGAGAAAGCTCGATGAGGGAGAAGGGATGACCGGGAGGGAGAGGAGAGAAGGAGGCGTCGCCGTGCTGCTGGCCGTGGAGATAGAGAGGAGGTGAGACCCACTTTTTTGTTATGTTTTGTCTGACTGACATGTGGGCCCTCCTTTTGTTTTAATTTTATTTTATTTATATTTTTCTTCCAATGTCACGTCACCCACCACGTAGAACGAGGACCAAATCAAACCAGCCACGCAAGCATCACGTCAGTCGAAACCATCATCCAAATTGTCTTAGGACCTTATTTGCATCGATTTTGACAGTTGAAGGATTCATTATATCTAATATTTCGGTTCAAGAATAAAAATCGAACTCACTATCAAGTTAAGTAACCTAAAATGAACTTATTCCAATGAAAAATTTCTATGATAAGGTTGCGTTCGGGAGGAGGAATTGGGACCCCTCTCTCCGACACGCAAAACGATGTATATATTAACACATTATTAATTAAGTTATAGCTAATTTTTCTTAAAAAATAGATTAATATGATTTTTTAAAGCAACTTTCGTATAATTTTTTAAAAAACACACCGTTTAACAGTTTGAAAAGCGTGCGCGTGAAAAACGAGATAGATGAATTGGAAAAGTGAAAAAAAACTCAACCGAAGTGTAGCCCATGGGCCAATAATGGGCCATAAGTGACGTGACACCATGCAGCAACTAATTAGAACTAGATCAATTTTATCTATTAGGCTGTGTTCTTCTCCCTTATTTCCTAACTCATCACTCTCGTTTTTCACACTCATACTTTTCAAACTATTAAACGGTATGTTTTTTTACAAAATTTTTCTATAAAAAAGTTACTTTCAAAAATCATATTAATCTATTTTTTAAATTTTTAGGCTAATACTTAATTAATCACACACTCTGTTTTCCATGCGGGCCTTAGTTTTTTGCAAAGAGATCTCTTTCTTTTTTTATTGGACAGAGGATTATTACGGTCATATAGAAAGCAAATAAAAAGCAGTCACCATTGCATTTGAGCCCACATCAAATTTAGCGACAGAACTTGCCCATGTTTGTATGAATTTGAAGATCAAAGTATAAGAGAAGTATCTCGTAGCCTGAAGCATTGTCCGACCTTAGCTCAGTTGGTAGAGCGGAGGACTGTAGTTGTTGCAGATGCAGATTAATCCTTAGGTCGCTGGTTCGAATCCGGCAGGTCGGATATTTTTTATTTTGTCTGTATTTTTATGATTTGTCGGATACCTTGAAGTAACTTTTATTCGTAAAGTGTTCGTAATGTTTTCAACTAAGATTTTCTCATCTCAACAGGAAACAAAAAAAGAGTGAGTTTAAACGAAGACTGGCTGAATTTAGCTTCATTCATAAGATTGACCAAAAACTGGATTTTGGCATCATTTTCCACTCATCATACAGACCTATGAGCTGCAAATGAGCCAATGATTCATTGTAATTTGCAAACTGAACAACAATATTCAGTCAAACTTCACACCCACAGCAATACATATGCTCTCTCTCCAATCCAAAATTCCAAATTCAAAAGATCTTCAAATTCCAAATTCGAATGTATCGCACAACACAACATATGGACCTCGCCGCCGCCTTCTTCCTCCTCGCCTCACCTCCTCGTCGGCAAGCTGCTCGACGACAGCCTCCCCTTGGACCTGCTCCTCCCGCTCCCGCTCCCGCTCCCCTCCCCGCGCTGCCCCAGCCTCCGCGACGCCGCCGCCGCTGACGACCGCTTCCGCGCGCTCCGCCCTCCTCCCCCGGCGCCGGCCTCGAGCGCGGCGCGTGACACGGCGCCGTCGGCGGCCGCGGCGCCACGGGGCCTGACGGGCTGCTTGTTGAGGTAGGCGAGGTGCGGGAGGAGGCCCGTGACGACCCTGCGCAGGGCGTCGTCGCCGACGTTGGCCTGGACCGGGTTGCCGACGAGGTTGAGCGCCCTGAGGGAGTGGTAGTTGGCCACCAGCTGGCCCAGCGCCCTCGCCGTCGTGACCTTGTTGAACCCTAGGTCCAGCACCGCGAGCTTCAGCAGCCGGTGCAGCCCCTCCACGTCGCTGATCTTGTTCCCCGCCAGGTACAGCTCCCTCAGCGTCGTGCACCCCGACAGCCCTGCAAGATAAGATTCAGAAGTCAGCGCCATGATCATCTGATGAAATTCAGAGTCATGTAGATGCAGTTGCAGAATTGCAGTGCAGAGATTTTCTGTTCTTTATTTTTTTGCCCTTTACAAAGTTGCAGGTTTTCAGCATGATTCTTGGCAAGAATGCAGAATCTGAAGAAACTCAAGAGTCATGTAGATGCAGTCGCAGTGCAGAGGTTTTCTTTCTTTCTTTTTTTTCCTTTCCGAATTTGCAGGATTTGAGCTTGATTCTTGTCAAGATTGCAAAAATCTGAAGAAATTCAGAGTGCAGTGCAGAGATTTTCTCCTTTTCTTTTCCTTTGCTAAGTTGCTGGTTTTGAGCTTGATTCTTGGCAAAGACTGCAGAATCTCTAGTACTAAAAACAGACTCTTCTCTGAATTGATTGGAGAATTAAGTTGAGATCATTAGGGAGCAGTGGATCAGTGGATGCATGGACCAGGTTGGAATTATGGAGGAGTGCACTTCTACATCCAGGGATGGATGGGCAGAAGTCAGGGACAGGGATTTGATCATGATGATGATGATGATAAGGCCCCATTTCCAACTGTACTAATGGTCCTGGATCCTGGCAACTGTGGACAGATGAGGCAGTGACAGCCAATACATGAAGCAGATTCATGCTAGAACCAACGTGACATGTCCTGGAATGCTCATTTGTTCTGGTCCAGACTGGCTTGTCAGCTAGATGCTACAGATAAAAAACTCTAATCTTTGTCACTATCACTCATCAGTCCACAGGAAAAAGAACTCTACTCAGTACTTGATATAGTCTGAAAATTGTAATTCTACTAGTGAGGGGTAAAATTTGGAGGTTTGGACATGCAGGATACTCTGAAGATTGTGACATTGGTGAGGCAGATGTGTGCTTACCGTGGCCGATGCGCGAGATCCGGTTGTAGTTGAGGTTGAGCACGCGCAGCTTCGTCAGCTCCCGGAGCCCCTCGATGTTCGCAATCTTGTTCCGCGACAGATCAAGCGAGTGCAGGCCCTTGGGCAGCGATCCCGGCGAGATATGAACTGTAGTAGAACCCAAATTCAGAAATTTTTCGGTAACTGAAGGTAGTAGTAGTACTGTGCAGTATCTAGTTACTTTTGCTGTGAAATGCTACAGTGACAAAATGTTTACTGTTGTAGTCATTGTCGTGTCAGTCAGTGTGCTCACCGATGAAGTTGCCGGAGAGGTTGACGGCGCGGAGGCTGGAGAACGGCGCGATCATCGGCACCACCTTGAGGCCCATGCCGGAGATGTGCGCCACCGAGGAGAACGCATTGAGCGACTGGACGATGGTGTTGGCTTGGGCGACCTCGTCGGCGGCCGTCGAACGCTTGGACTTGCCGTGGCCCTTCCCCGACGACTCGCCGACCTCGAGGGCGCGCGGGCGCGCCACGCTGTCACCGTGCTCCATGGCGTGCTCGCCGTCTTCGTCGTCGTCGTCGCCGTCGCCGTCGCCGTCGCCGTGGTAGTGGTCGTCGTCGTCGTCGTCTTCCTCGGCGATGCGGAACGTGTCGTTGTCGATGCTGTTAACCCACGCGCTGATGCGGTCGTGGAGGGAATTCTCGGCGGAGAAGGCGACCCACTGGTTGGGGATCGGCGGCGAGTCGTCGACCATCACCTTCTTGTTCTTGCAGTCCGCCGCGGCGGCGGTGACGGCGGCCTGGCCTTCCTCCAGCGTGTCGGAGGTGTACCCGCCGCCGTGGTTGCCAGCGGGGGTGCAAGCGGCGGCCGCGGGGCGCGCCGTCGGCGACGGGCGGTGCAGGTTGCGGTGGCTCCAGAGGAACAGCCGCCACCACAGCTTGCGGCTCCGCGAGGGGAGCACCTGGCTCGACGACCGCTTCTTCAGCATCACGCGGTCGGCGGTGCGCGACGTCCTCACCGACGCCGGGCTCGCCTCCGGATGCGCCGTCGCGCCGCGCGGGGTTGTCTCCAGGGAGATGCCGCCGCCGCCGCCGCCGGGCAGGTTCCCGAGGTCGCCGTAGGATCTCGACCGCGCCGGCGCCGCCTCCGCCGCGTCGTGCGCGCCCGGCCGCTTCGTCTCGATGTTGGAGCACGACCGCTTCAGCTTCGGCGACGCGTCCGCCGCCACCATCACCTCTTTCCCGCTCGCGATCACCGCGTCCGGCGAGGCGCCGGCGGCGACGCCCATCTCGGCGCCACCTCCGTCGGACTTCTCGCGCGCGGGGAACTCGAACTCGAAGTCAGACGATAGGTTGCCCTTCTTCGCCAACGCCTTGTCGTCGCCATGGTCGTCGCCACCGCCGCCTTTGGTCGCCGCCACGGCGGCCACCGTGTCGTCGACGACGACCTTGACGTCGCACGGCGCAACCTTGTCGGCGCATTCGGCAGCCGGTGAGTCGATGAACTCCACCGGCTTCACCTTGGGACAATCCCCACTAGCCTTCTTGGCATCAGCAACCTGTCGAACACTCACCAACCATTACAAACTCAACCAAAACACCCAAAAGAAACCAAACAAAATTCACAAACAGAAAGACAAAATTCGATCAAACATTACCACTCGTTTCTTCCTCCTGCCGGCGAGCAGACCCGGGATGCACCTCATCCTTGTCATCTTCTCCTACTCAAAATTCACAAATCCTCTCTTCGGACGAATTCGTTCCAAATTTCAGTTAGTTTTTGAGGCCTTTAGCCGTTGTCTACGGGAGAGACCCTCCGGAGCAGCGACGGCGAGATGGGGAGGAAGACGGCGGAGGAGATCGCATGCTCCCGAGCACCACACACCTCACTCAGGGTGCGAGGCGGCGGCGGCGCCACGGGGAAGGCCAGAGTGACCGGAGATTAGCCGGAGACGCCGCCGCGGAGCCGTCTTGGCAACCTTAGCCTGCACCAATTCAAACGAATCGACTAAGAAACAAACGCAGATGAATCCTCCGCACACGCACGGCGATCAGACATGGCAGCTGAGCAATGATAACTGAGACGACGACGATGACGGTGGCGGCGAGGAAGAAGAAGAAGAAGAAGAAGAAAGACTCTTCTTGACTATGCCATGTGACACCATCTCTATTTCTTGCGTCTTAAATCTCCGGCTATAGCTGCCGCTATCTTCAGATATAGCTGTTTGAGAAGGTCTAGCTATTTGCGCTAGCTGTTTGAGAAGGTCTAGCTATTTGCGCTCATGTCCAATTTAGCTACTAAAGCCCCATTCAGTCGGCTATTAGCTGTTTGAGAAGACTGGTTGCTAAATGTTTTAGCCAGCAATTTAAAACACTTTCTTGGCGTGTATCATGCAGTGAATTCACAGAAGGGTCAAATTAAAAGGGAAAAACACAGTTGGGTTTCTGTTCTAAATTTGGTTGGTGAGAGGAGAATCGTCATGACAGCTATGCAATTTCAGGGCAAAATTATTGCTGCTGTAGAAAACAAGAAGTGAAGAGGAGTGATTTGCATGCTCTTTCTCGTTATTGGATAGCTGGGTGAAATTTAATGGGGTGAAAGCTAGCAGATTCTTGGCTTCATGCGGCACAAGCCCTGAAGGAATCATTGGGATTTACTAAAATTAACTCTACTTTGTTTCCTTTCTCTAATTAACCATGTCAATTTCCAGCAAGACTAGAAATTTATTTACTACACATAAAGAAGCTAATCTTGGTTTCCTCCCCTGTTTGTACCACAAACTGCCGGTACAGAATCATCCAGAAAGAGACTGCACACACACATAAAAAATCAAGAAGAGAAAGATGCATGGCAACAACCAATGGCTCCAACCCAACTGAACCCTCCTCTTCCTGAAGAACAATACAGGAATCTAGAATCAGAAACAAAAAAAACTAAAGGAACTCTGTTGATTCAAGCAGGATTTCAGCACAAGAACAGAGAAGGCCGTCACCAGTAACAGGAGCAGAGAGTCCCCAAGAACACCAGGAGATTACTAGAACAAAAGGGAGAGAACAAAGACGACCAAACAAGAATCACTTGAATCACACATGAACACAAAAGACAAGCACACCTGGTGAGAAAGACAGCGAAAGGAATTAAGCAGTCAGGAGGAGCCAGGAACCTACCTTCCTCTCCCCAGGCAGCAGCGACCGAATTCAGAATCAGATGCTTCTCCGGTGCTGAACTGAACCACCTTGGTTTATACTCTTCTGTTCGAGTAAAGATTTTGATTAGGTTGCTAAGCACTGATGCGAATGGCTGAAGAGAAGCAGAGGAGAGGAGTGGCCTGAGAAGGAGATGGAGAAGGAGAAGGAGAAGAGGAGAGGTAGAAATAGAGGGAAGGAAGGAAGGATGGATGGATGCTAGAGGGAAAGCATGGCACGCGGTGGGCACACGGTAGGAGGATTATTCGGACGTCACTCCCACTACTACCACTAGCGAGCGACGCACAAGACTAGTAGAATACTGCCGCCTCTATGTCGTCTTGGTTTTTGTTTCCACTTCTATTTTTATTTTCTTCTGTTTGAGAATTTTGGATTTTGGTTTTGTTTTGCTATAAATACTTCTTTTTATAAAAAAAACTCTTACAAACTTAACAAAAGACATGTTCGACTGATGGGTCTATGGCTGCGTCGCAACCGACACCAATAGTGCCACACACATGCAGTCGCAACGCCCATCAGCCAAACAGGCCCAAAGGTCTTAACCGTTTGGTTTAGTTAGTTGAGAGTTTGTAAAAAAAATCACGACTCAATCATAATGTGACACATTAGCATCATTTATTTAGTAAAAAAATTCTTTTTCCCTTTGTTTTTTCCCTACAGGTTAATATGTCCTTCATTGAATGCACAGAAGGACACTAGATTTGACTGGTTTGTGTAGATCGACCTGGAGTTTCAGTGGTTTTCATGCTGGATAGCTGTTTTTTTACTTATAGTAGAGATAAATTAATTTTTCATTCAAGTATTTTTAGTATCTATTAATTTATACTGGAGTAGTAAGATACCATAATATTCATAAATAGTTTCAAAATTTTTTTTGCCAATCTATTTTTAATGACAAGGCGACACGAAGTGTTCTAATGGGGTGTCGCTGACGACAATATAGCATGATCGATTAGGGAGGTGTGTTGGAGATAAGGTGAAATGAAGTTGTGTATATGCTTGGTTTGGATTCTTACCTTAGGTGTCAACTCCTGAAAAAAAAACTTGGTTTCGTCAATAGTAACAATAGGGTGTGATGGTGAGATGAGATTGAAGAAGGCTTGGGGTTATGTACGAATCTGTGAGAGGCCGATGACTTTCATAGAGAATGCAATAGAGTAGCCTATAAATCAAATCTTGATCTCTTGATTAAAAAAAGTTTGGTTGGCACTAGGTAACCATAGGATGACAGGTACCTAAGACTAGTGTTATGGGCACGAGAGGTAAGTGCCTATTATGGAGAATGTGAGAGGATGACAGTACCTAAGACTAACACTAGAGTACTACGTATTGACCCGTTGCATAAAAAAGGTATTTTGAAACAATTCTATGCATGCAGGAATGGAAGAACTCTTTGATCAGTTCGTACAACCACTAGAAGTACTAGAGCAACATGGTACATACCTCCACACATAAGCATGATGCCCGAACTGAAAAAACAATGTAAAATAAAATAAAAGCATGCTGATACACAATGCAATGCAATGCTGATCTCACATGCATGTCTATATCATTGATCTCCGACAATAATTAATAAAATGGTATCTGCTAGAGCTATATATGGCGTAGTATTATAATCATTCATGTTATTAAGTCTAAACCACACGACCCTTATTACATGACATTGCAAGCTCATGCACGCTCAAAAAGTCCATCGCATTCAGCCATTGTAATAGGATTTAATTTGCATCACATATGCCTCCATGATCAATTAGGTTCGATAACTGTATGATTGAATGATTACAAGAGTAATTTAACCATTTCCACACGTTTTTTGACATATAGGGTGAATTGAAGCTTCCATATAGCAATTAATTACTCCCTTTCTTGCTTTTATAAATTGTAGTTGACTTGGCTTGGTGGTCACCAGTATTAAACTTTTATAGTTAGTTTCTTCTGCAACAAGTTGTCAATGTAAACAAAATCATAAGAATATGAAAGTACAGTGAAATGCAAATCAAATGGTACCACTTGTATATAACTAAACACATGTTGGATCTACTATGTGTAAAAAGGTGGTACATTTTTGAAATATTTATACGCATATATACAAAAATAAATCAACAGATAATTAATTTAATAAACCTATACTATGCCTTCAGCATATATAATCCTAACATTTTTTTTCCAGATATGCAACAAGTGTAGAGAAATAAAATAGGGTTCTTTGTCCCAAAAAAGCTGCCTTTATTAAGATTCACTGACTAAAGCTCAGATCAATATCTGGAGGCAGAAGCCAAAAGAGGGGAGGAATCAAGTGCCACTGCCAGCTGATTGGGGGGATGGCAATTGGCAATATGGCATGCATAGAGCCACAGATTGTACTTCAGGAGTTTGGTTCTTCAATCTTCTCCCACTAACATGGGGAATGAGATGCCAACTCAACATCTCATGTGGGTGGGCCCCATTCTTAGTCCTGAACCACACATCTGTGCTCTTAGGTTAGTAGGTAATTGGAATAGTTTAATAGCTTGGAAATTAAGCTATAGAATAGCTTAGCTTAATTAGGTTGTCAATTCAAGGATCATACCATCTTGAACTGGAGGTTTCATCAGGTATGTAGTGCTTGGTCATTGTTGATCATGGGAGATGGTCAAATTTCTACGACGACCTTTGGTGGTGGCTTGGAACAAATTCTTCAACTTGCGAAGGCATCTACAGTGTAGGTTCTTGAAGAGCTTAGCAAACAAAACTGTCTAAGATGCAGATGCTGGAAATTCATCTTCTATCTTCTTTTAAGAGAATCTCTCGTTATCCCTTTCATTATCTAGAAGCAAAGGAAACTGTAGACTAAATAAAATTCAGTCCTGTCATCCAGTGCGGATTCACTGCTTGGCCACCCTCGGACGGCCGCTGGGCTCATCGATGAACACGTAGGGATTGGTAATATCATTTTTACAGTAAGCTTTTGTGTAGTTAGATTTGTCCGGACCCTAGAAATTTTCTGGCTCCGCTATTGTTGTTATCCATGCTTGAAGATGCATGAATGCTAAACATGTGCATCTGCATCTAAATATAGATAGTGTTAGAGTTTATGTTAAATATGTGTATAAAGTCGGTTATAATTTAGAACTTGAAGTCGGAGTTAGAGTTGGTTTCTATTCTAGGCTCTCCTAAATAAAGAGTTATATCTGTTGTAACCGCATGACGACAGTAGCATAGACGAGGGATGACTAACCGGTGGCCTAGCCGGTCGATGATCATGGATGCTTGATACATTGTAATTGTACTAGATCTGAAAGGAGCACCCACAATCAATGCTCCGGAGATGTAAGTTTCGACTTAACTTCATTACCAAGTACCATACCTTGATGTCGTCATCATGTTTGGATCTATAACATACTTTTGCGTTTGGCTACTAATGTCGACTTCGAGCCCGGTTTTATAACGAATAGCTATGTCTATTAATGTTTTTATTTACTATTGCTTGCACACACTGACACTTACATTCCCAACATCTTTATATATCATAACGTACTAATAATAATATCTTTAAAATCATAATTAATACCAATATATGAAAAGTATCAAGATTTGATATGTGAACTAAGTAGAGTATTTATCATGAAAAATAGTTTCATTTGTTTTATTTGTAGTTATCTCTACAGATAAATTATTAGAGAAAAACAATGATCAAATTGAACCCGCATATTAGGGAACTTTATATCTATATCAATATCCTTCAAAACAAGTTACTCCAATGAGGGAAATAATAAAACTACTAAGGGCCTGCTTGGGTGTCTTGAATATTTTTTCCCTTGCAATCCAAAAACAAGGGTAATATTTGGTTACCCAAAATTACCATGGAAATAAAATCCCCTGTTACATTGACTGTTTGGGAGAAGAGCAAAGACAAGCATTATATGAAAATCAAGAAATTTACTAAGCACCATATCTGTGACTTTGGGGAATGAGTTCACAGAATCAATTCACGAATGAATAAAAATATCGTATCAAATTTGCTGATTAGAAATCAAAATCTCTTGGCCATTTGGGAGATTATTGATGAGCATTCGGACTTGACAAACTAAGAAACAAAATAAAGGAAAGAGTAAATTACAGAAAACCTCATGATTTATGGTCAAAGTTTCAGAAAACCACATGTATTTTTGACTTGTGGCACATAACCACAGGTTTTGTAGTCTAAATGTTTCATAAAACCTCAGTTTTTGTTCAAATATCGATTAACTCTAGCATATCTAAAACAATATTTTTCAAAACAATAAAGAGTTAAACTATCAACCTTAGGCAAGAACTTGATCATTAAAAAATTTATATAAACTATGTTTTAAAATTTCTATTAAATTCATACACAACATGCATAGGGGTGAGGTTTTGTGAAACTTTAAAACCATAATACCTGAGGTTATGTGCCACCAGTCAAAATACATAGGGTTTTGTGCAATGTTGACCTTAAAATATGGGGTTTTGTGAAATTTTACTCTAAAAGAAATACTGCCAAGCTTAAATCTTTAGATGGGGTATATGAGGTTCAAAGTCAATTAATCAAAATGTGATAGCAATTGCAGAAAAACAATCACAAGAGACGACGAATAGAAACGAAAAGAGACAACCTAGTGGTGGTTGTCGGTGACATGGGACCGGCGGTATCGAGACCAAAGGAAAGGGCGGCCACAGGGATCCACGTGGCCCGTCCCCCCGGAGGGGTCGGGCCCGAGGGTGACGTGGCGGCTGCCCTCCCGGTTTCCCCCCGGGGTCGGGTCGCTCCCGTTTCTGCCCCGAGGCCTGGGGCGCCCCGACCCCTGTGGCTTTGGTGCCACGTGTGCAGGTTAGGTGAGCATGGCTGAGCTCACCTAACCACATTTATAGCGGTTCAGACGGGCGCACTACGCCGCATTTAATGCGGCGTGGGGCATGCATGTCCGGTCCGTGACCGGTCACGGAGAGTGACTGGTCGCAGACCGGTCAGATCACGGGTTAGGTGATGCCAGGATGCTTGTGCGTCGCACGCGCGCCAGGCGGCCTGCTGCACGCCTCGCCCTATCCCGTCGGAATGATGAGAGCCCTCTGTCTCTCGTCTCTCAGCTGGAGTTGGTATGCCAACTCCCGGAGTTGGTATGTCAGCTCCGGTCAGATGCTTTCCTGATTCTGGTGCAGACGAGACACAGAAGTCGCCCGCCATTTAATGAAGGTTGAAACGGGCATCCCCAGGAGGAGTCGGCTGACCGAGCGAAGGCCTGCTGCGGCGTCTGTCAGAGGCTGCTTCCGGCGATAGGATAGCCCTAAATGTAAAAGAATGTCTTCTTTCTTAGACAGCTCGTGGCCCATGTGGTAGCCCCTTGCCATATAAAAGGAGGCCCAGGCCTAAGAAAAGGGGAGGCTCTCTCAGGATTTTATCATACTCTCAGATCTACCAGAACACAGGAGTAGGGTATTACGCTTCTTAGCGGCCCGAACCTGTCTAAATCGCCTGCGTCCACGCGTTTCCTTTTTTCTCGCTGGGATCCCACAGATCAGGGGTGAAGAATTTCACCTTGCGTCCCCAGCCAAACCGGCAAAGGGGGGCCTGCGCGGTCTCCCGATGAGGGGCTTCACGCTCCGTCATCTGGCGCGCCAGGTAGGGGGCGCGCGTGTGTTTTTTCTGAGCCCCCATTTCCTTTCATGTGTGCCAGGCTTCGCTAGGTAAGCCCTATGGCTGAAGAGGCAGTGGCATACGATCCTTCTTTGAGCGCCAGCAGTGATGGCGGGGACCAGAACCCGCGTCGTCGGGCTCGCACCCTGTCGTCCCCCTCCCGCCGGAATCTTGGGCGGGGAAAGGCGCCTGAGGAAGTCGAGGGATCCGCGACCTCGCCGCCCATAGGCGACGGAGGAGGACGACAAGGCGGGGTGCGTCGCCGCCTCACCTATGGTGATGGCGGCACGCCCCAGGGCGCGCTCTAGGCTGCGGGCGCCCTCTTGCGTCACCCGCCCGTCGTCCCCGATCCAGAGACCCTGGCCCAGCATTGGCTGGATGACGTGGCCAACCTGGTCATGACGGCGCAGCAGTGCCTAGGCACCGGCAGGCGGTCTTCCGCCGCCGGACCTCTGGCGCTGCCACTGCCGGCTCTACGTCGTCGAGACGGAGGGCACGACGGGCGACGGTCGATACCCACCGTTCATCCGCGGTTCCCTCGTCAACGCCTCCGACTCGTGAGAATATGCATGGGGGACCATACGCCCGGCTCGATATCGAACGCCGGCGCGACGCTCGTCGTGCCGCCCATGCAACGGAAGGCGTCTCCTCTTCTGGGGCGCCGCTCTATTCCGGTCACGGGGACCGGCCCCCCGTGTCCCCGGTTGGTGGTGCCGGCTGTCGAGCCTTTGTGGCGAGCCTTCGGAATGTCCGTTGGCCCCCGAGGTTCCGGCCCACCATCACCAAAAAATATGACGGGAGCATCAACCCCGCTGAGTTTCTCCAGATCTACACGACTGGAATAGAAGCCGCGGGGGGTGACGACATGGTCATGGCAAACTTCTTTCCCATGGCCCTGAAGGGCCAGGCGTGGGGTTGGCTAATGAACCTGCCACCCACGTCGGTCCACTCCTGGGAGGACTTGTGCCAGCAGTTCACCACGAACTTCCAAGGCACATATCCACGCCCAGGCGAAGAGGCGGACTTGCACGCGGTACAGCGGAGGAACGATGAGTCTCTCCGCTCGTACATCCAGCGGTTCTGTTAAGTCCGCAACACCATACCTTGCATCCCTGCACATGCGGTAATCTACGCATTCAGGGGGGCGTGCGGCACAACCGTATGCTCGAAAAGATCGCCTCCAAGGAGCCCCAGACCCCCGCGCAGCTTTTTGAGCTCACGGACCGTGTGGCTCGCAAGGAGGAGGCCTAGACTTGGAACTCCTCCGGCTTTGGAGCGGCGGCTCCGGCTGCCCCTGAGTCCGCCGCTCGTTCAGGGCGGCGGGACAGGAGGAGGAAGAAAAGGTCGGCCCGTTCCGACGACGAGGGTCACGTCCTCGCCGCCGAGGGTGCTTCGCGGGCCCCCCGAAAGGGGAGGCCCGTGGGTGACAAAAAGAAGAAGGAGGTCGACGCTCCCAGCAGAGAGCGCCCGGCCGGCAGGTGGTGCACTGTACACAACACCTCCCTCCACGACCTCGCCGACTGCCGCGCGGTCAAAAGCTTGGCCGAGCGAACGAGGAAGTGGGAGGAGGAGAGGAGGCAGGAACACCGTGAGGGCAAGGTCCCGGCGACTTCCACCGGCAACCGGCGAAGTGAGGCCAAGCAGAAGGCCCCCGCTGAGGACGTCGACGATGGCGATGATGACCTGGGCTTTCAGGAGCCTGAGGCCACTGTCGCCACCGTCGATGGGGGAGCGTGCGCTCACACTTCTCGCCGAAGCCTCAAGGCCATGAAGCGAGAGCTTTTGGCCGCAATCCCCACCCATGAGGCGACGCGGCGGGCGCGTTGGTCGGAGGTCACCCTTACCTTTGACCGGACCGACCACCCGCCATACGTTGCCCGGGGAGGACAGATCGCGATGGTGGTCTCCCCCACCGTCTGCAACGTGAAGTTGGGGCGCGTCCTGATAGACGGTGGCGCAGCTCTCAACATCCTGTCCCCCGCGGCCTTTGATGCCATCAGGGCCCCAGGGATGGAGCTCCGGCCGTCCCAGCCAATCATTGGCATGACGCCGGGGCACACCTGGCCGCTAGGTCACATCGACCTCCCGGTCACCTTCGGTGGCCCCGCCAACTTCCGCACCGAGCGGGTGGATTTCGATGTGGCGGACCTCAATCTGCCCTACAACGCGGTCCTGGGAAGGCCCGCGTTGGTGAAGTTCATGGCGGCCACCCACTATGCCTACCTCCAGATGAAGATACCGGGCCCAAGTGGCCCCATCATCGTCCACGGCGACCTCAAAGTCGCGCTTGCTTGTATGGAGCAGCACGCGGACCGCCTCGCCACGGTGTCCAGGCCCGCGGGCGGCGACGAGAGGCCCGGCGCCTCCGCCTCGCCCACCCCGAGGCAGCGGATGGCCTCAGGCGACAAGGTCCCGGTGAAGGAGGTCGCCGTGGGCGACGACCCGTCCAAGACCACCCAGATTGGTGGTCTCTTAGACGACAAATAGGAAGACGCGCTCGTCTCCTTCCTGCGGGCAAACGCCGACGTCTTCGCGTGGAAACCGGCGGACATGCCCGGGGTCCCCAGGGAGGTGATTGAGCACCGTCTCGCCGTGCGGCCGGACGCAAGGCCCGTCCGGCAGAAGGTGCGGCGGCAGGCCCCGGAGCGCCAAGCCTTCATCCGTGAGGAGGTGGCGCGGCTTTTGGAGGCCAGATTCATCCGTGAGGTCATCCATCCGGAGTGGCTCGCGAACCCGGTCATCGTCCCCAAGGCGAACGGCAAGCTCCGGATGTGCATCGACTACACCGACCTCAACAAGGCATGTCCTAAGGATCCTTGTCCCCTGCCACGCATAGATCAAATTGTCGACTCCACTGCGGGGTGCGACCTTTTGTGTTTTCTAGATGCATACTCAGGATATCATCAGATTCGCATGGCTAGGGAGGATGAGGAAAAAACCGCATTCATTACACTGTAGGAACTTATTGTTATACAACCATGCCTTTTGGGTTAAAGAATGCGGGTCCTACTTTTCAGCGTACTACTCGTATTTCTTTGGGTAGTCAGATAGGGTGCAATGTTGAGGCCTACGTCGATGACTTGGTTGTGAAAACGCGCAACCAAGAGACCTTGCTCTCGGATTTAGCGGAGACTTTCGAAAGTCTCCGCTCCGCGCGCATAAAACTGAACCTCGAAAAATGTATGTTCGGTGTGCCTGCGGGTAAGCTTCTCGAGTTCTTGATCTCTGCCCGAGGCATCGAGGCCAACCCTGAGAAGATACGAGCTATTGAGCGGATGCATCCCCCAGCAAGCTTAGGGACGTGTAATGCGTCACCGGATGCATGGCTGCCTTAAGCCGATTCATATTGAGGCTGGGAGAGAAGGCGCTGCCCCTATTTAAGCTCCTTAAGCGCTCCGGGCCATTTACCTGGACAGAGGAGGCTGAGCGGGCCCTCACCCAGTTGAAGACGTACCTCAGTTCCCCCCTGATCCTGGTCGCCCCGGAGCCCGATGAGCCGCTGCTACTCTACTTGGCGGCAACCCCGCAGGTAGTCAGCGCGGCGTTGGTTGTGGAGCGCGACGAGGACTGCCCTCGCCCCGCGCGCTCCCACCCTGTGTCGACCCGACCCAGGATAGAGAAGGGAGGAGAGGCCCCCGAGCCGGACGGCGGCCTAAGGCCCCTGACGACCGGATGTGGCCCTCTGCCCGCTCGTCCGACGGCGCCGGATGCCCCTGACCCCCAGGAAGGCCCCGGGGCCACTGTGGGAAGGCCGCGCCCGACGCCCTCCGACCCCGAGGTCGTCGGCACAGAAGCTGAGTGGGCCCGGCAAGGCCCCTCGGACGACGAGCGCCCCGGGAACGATGCCCTCAACGGAGAGGACAGGCCCCGCCGGAAGGTGCAGCGGCCCGTCTACTTTGTTAGTGAGGCGTTGTGGGATGCCAAGACCCGATACCCTCAGGCTCAGAAGATGCTCTACGCGATTCTGATGGCCTCGAGGAAGCTGCGCCATTATTTCTAGGCGCATCGGGTCACGGTGGTCACGTCCTACCCCCTCAGCCAAATCCTACGCAACCGAGAGGGTACTGGACGGGTGGTAAAATAGGCAATCGAACTCTCCGAATTCGACTTGCGCTTTGAGCCACGCCACGCGATTAAGAGCCAGGCCCTCGCCGACTTCGTGGCGGAATGGACCCCGGCTCCCGAGCCAGATCTCGGACTCTCCGTCCCCGAGGCCAACATGAGCCCCTCGCAGCTGCCTCATGCCACCTACTGGGTGATGCAGTTCGATGGCTCCCTGGCCCTTCAGGGCGCTGGCGCGGGGGTCACCTTGACCTTGCCGAGCGGAGACGTCCTTAGATATTTGGTTCGCCTAGATTTCCAGGCAACCAACAACATGGCGGAGTACGAGGGACTCCTTGCGGGACTCAGAGTGGCGGCCGGAATGGGGATCCGCCGCCTCCTGGTTCTAGGCGACTCCCAGTTGGTCGTTAACCAGGTCTCCAAGGAGTACCGGTGCTCCGACCCGCAGATGGACGCCTACATCCGCGAGGTGCGGCGTATGGAGCGCCATTTCGACGGGTTAGAACTTTGGCACGTGCCCAGACGGGATAACGCGGTCGCGGACGAACTTTTGAGGCTCGCTTCGTCGTGAGCCCCGACCCCACCGGGCGCCTTTGAAGAAAGGCTGGCCCAACCGTCGGCGCAACCCGACCCCATAGGGGAGACGGACGCGCCTGCACGGCCCCCGAGGCCCGTCGGAGTCTAGGCCTCGGGACCCGGGGGGACCGAGCCCGGCCCCCCAAGATTGATCGCCTGGATGGCTGAGATCCAGGCGTTCCTCAAAGATCAGACTCTACTCGAGGACCGCGAAGGGAGTGAACGTGTCAATTGCATCTCCAAGCGCTACGTGCTGGTGGAAGGGGCCCTCTACCGGCGCGGGGCCAACGGAGTCCTCCTGAAGTGCATTCCTCGGGAACAGGGCATCGAGCTTCTTGTCGATGTCCATAAAGGCGAGTGCGGAGCCCACTCCGCCTCGCGCACCTTGGTCGGCAAGGCCTTTCGCCAGGGTTTCTATTGGCCGACAGCGCTCCATGACACAGCGGACCTGGTCCGACGATGCAGGGCGTGCCAATTTCACGCCAAGCAAGCGCATCAGCCGGCTCAGGCCCTGCAGACCATACCTCTTTCATGGCCGTTTGCCGTCTGGGGGCTGGATATCCTGGGTCCCTTCAGGAAGGCCCCGGGCGGGTTCGAGTATCTGTATGTCGCAGTCGACAAGTTCACTAAGTGGCCCGAGGCTTATCCAGTCATCAAGATCGACAAGCACTCGGCGCTAAAATTCATAAAGGGCATCACTGCTCGGTTCGGGTTGCCTAACTGTATCATTACTGATAACAGCACCCAGTTCACCAGTAAGCTTTTCGGCGACTACTGCGAAGACATGGGCATCAAGCTCTGTTTCGCCTCACCTGCCCACACCAGAAGCAACGGCCAGGTGGAGCGTGCCAACGCGGAAATCCTCAAGGGCCTCAAAACCAAGACCTTCAACATCCTCAAGAAGCATGGCGATTCGTGGATCGAGGAGCTGCCAGCGGTGCTCTGGGCGAACTGAACCACCCCAAGCCGAGCGACAGGGGAAACGCCTTTCTTCCTCCTCTACGGCGCGGAGGCGGTCCTCCCATCCGAGCTCACCCTGAGATCCCCTCGGGCCACCATGTATTGCGAGGCTGATCAAGATCAGCTTCGCCGTGACGACCTCGACTACCTGGAAGAGCGAAGGCGGTGCGCGGCCCTCCGAGAAGCGCGCTACCAGCAAAGCCTGCGGCGCTACCATCAATGCCATGTCCGGGCCCGATCACTCTGCGTCGACGATCTCGTCCTACGCTGCGTCCAAACGCGTGCTGGACTGAGCAAACTCTCACCAATGTGGGAGGGTCCGTATCGAGTGGTCGGCGTCCCCCGGCCGGGCTCGGTTCGATTGGCCACGGGTGACGGCACAGAACTGCCTAACCCGTGGAACATCGAGCATCTTCGCCGCTTCTACCCATAAGGGGGTCGAGTGTCGTACCTCGGGCTCAGGCCAACCTCGTGTCCCCCTCGGGCACACAGGGTTGGCCGGGGGATCCCACATGCACATACTTGTTTAATTTTTTCCAAGCATTTCAATAACAAGCATTTTCAATTTCCTAAGGACTGCGCCTGTGTTATCGTTTCCTTTTGAAAAGTCTTGACTTGAGTCAGTCTGCTCGCGCTCGTCCTTGCCCTCGGCAGCCCGGGTCGTGTAAACCGCCAAACGGGGCCCATAACCGAGCCGTGCCCCAGGGCGCGGTGAACTCCAGGGGGGAATCGACAATGGCCCACAATCGGGTCCCCATAACCCTCGGTCACCATGCTCCCGGCCTGGCCAGTCTCGACATGCAGATCTCCCCATGGCACTAGCTCCGACCCGCGCTACTTGAGGCTGGGGCCCGAGCACGAGCCCTCGCTCAAGCCAAAGATGCAAAGGGATCGCGACATAGGCCATCCTTATCACGCGCATATAGCAAACATAACTAGCATAGAAATTAAAATCTTGTTTGATTGCAGGCAAGATGAAGTCAGTTATACAAGCATTGGCCCAAAGGCCTCAGAAGATGAAGGAATCAAAAATTAAGATACGCGGGGGCCCGGGGGCTCACTCCGATGCACCCGGGTCGCCGGCCTCGCCGTCGCTGTCGTCGTCGGCACCGTCGTCGCCGTCCTCCTCGTCGGAGTCGAGGGCGAAGACGAGTCGAGGGGCCGTTCCCTTGAAGCCGAGGACGATTTGATCGGCGGCATCCTGGACTTGGGCGCGCGCGTTGGCCTCGGTTCCGGTGGGGAATTCTTCCAGCGCCGTCCACGGGGAGAAGTCGGGGTCCCGGGCTTGGTAGCTCGCTAGCACGAGCTCCACCGCCCCGCGAGGCGAGGTCCCTTGAGGAAGACTTAACCGTCTCCTCGATCTCCTCGGGGAGCCTTTCAAGGTCCCTAGCCATCTCCGAGAGGCGCTGGGCGAGGCCCCCCAGGTTGGCGGCGTACTTTGCGTACCGCCCGCTCCAGATACCCGCCTGATGCTCGGCGCGATCGAGGCGGGAGACGGCGTCCCGAAGCATGCCGGGCCCCACCTCGTTCGATAGCCGGAGGGCCTCAACCTCCCCGGCGGACGAGTCCAGGGCGCCCTGCAGCTTGGCGATGGTGTCCTCGGCGGCTGTGAGGCGGGCGGCCAGACCGCCGTGGCCTGCGGCCACCCCGCCGCTGCGCGCCCGCGCATCCAGCTCCCTTGCCCGAGCCTCGAGTTCGGAGGCCCGCTGGTTCAGCGCGTCCCTCTCGGCGCGGGCGCTTTCCAGATTACGGCGCACCTGCTCCTCCTGCGCCGTCTCGCGGAGGAGCAGGCTATCCGCCAGCCGCTGTGCCACGGCCTCGGCCTCCTCGAGGGCTCGCCCCCGCTCGGTGAGCGTGTCTTCGCGGAGGCAGAGTGCGGACTCCTGCTCGGCGGAGGCAGCCTCGTGCGCCGCCAGCGTCGCCTCCCGTGTAGCGGCGGCGGCCTCGCGTGCCGCCAGTGCCGCCTCCTTCGCGTCCAGGGTGCGGGCGTGCTCCTCCAGCGCCTCCAGCTCTCGGGCACGGAGGTCAAGGGCCTCGGCCCGCCAGTGCACGGCGGCCTCTTGCACGAGCAAGCGCGAGGCCCGTGCCCTGAGCTTGGCGGAGCGCTCCTCCAGCACCATAGTCCGGGCCTCTAGGGCCTCCTCGCGCTGGCGGATCGCTGTCTCGATCTCCACCGCCCGCCGCTCCCGGGCAGCGGTGGCATCGACAACTCCGCGGGCGGCGTCGAGCTTCTCCTCCAGCTCCGCCATCTGGCTCCCGTATTGGAGACGGAGGTCGTCCCGCGCCCCGTCGATCACGGCGGTGGCGATGAGGGCTGTCTCCCGCTCCTCCTCCACTTCCCGGGCGATTTCCGCCAGGGTCCTGCGGCGAGCCTCGAGCTGCGAGGTGTGCAGGCTGTGCGCCTTACGGCCGGCCTCCACCATGGCCTCCACGGTGCGCCGCTCCTCCTCGACGCGCGCTCACACCTCGTCGATTTCTGCCCGCTCTGCTTGTAGGGCCTGTATTTGGGCGCTTAGCCCGTCCAGCACCGTGCTGTTGGCCGTAGCCAAGGCCTGCAGGAGGGGCTCCGCGATTAGCGGGGTGGTGGGAGAAAAGGGGGAAGGCCGCCTCTGTGGTGGTGAAGCCCGGCTCAGCTCGTCGGTCGGTGTGTTGGCCTCGGGGGCCTTTCCCGAGGCCGGCTCGTCCGTAGCGCCGCCTGAGGCATCGGGCGCCGGGTGCGCCCTCTCGGCGTCATCACGGGCCTCCTCGGTGGCGGCCTCCGCCTCCGGCGCGATCGGGTCGGGGACCTGGGTGGCAGGCTCGGCCGCCGGTGCCTCGTGCGCGCGCGCCACCTCTGCCTCCCAGGCAGCCTCCTCGGCCCGACGGACTCTAGCCGCCTCCCGAGCAGCCTCCTCGGCCTGGCGGACTCGGGCCGCTTCCCGAGCAGCCTCTTGAGCTACCCGTAGGCGGCCTGCGGCTTCCTGCAGGTCGGCCTCCCGCCTCTGAGCCTTTGCGGTCGCCGCCTCCCCGGCCTCGTTGCCCGCGGACCGGCCGGCCTTGGAGTGACGCGTGGGGCCGGACGGGATCTCGCTGAGGCAGAAGAAAAATACGGAACAGAAAGAGGTAAGTAAAAATAAGCCCGGGGGTTTGGGAATGAGAGTGTGGCCGCTGTGGGTAAGAGGTCGAACCTGTGGGGTGGGCGTGATGAGGCTCCCCCTGCACGGCTCGGTCTCCCCCATCTTGCGGAGCCGCTTCTTCTTCCGTTCCCCCTCGGGCTGGGGCGTCGGTGCGGCGTCCTCCGAGCGCCTGCCGCTGACGTGCTCCGCCCCGCCCCCTCGGGAAGGAGATGGAGGAGGGGTCGCCTCCTGCTTCCTCTTCCCCTTGGCGTCGGCAGGGCGACTACCCCCTGAACCCCCGCCGCGGGGCCCAGAAGCATGGCCCCCTCCGAGGGTAGATTGGTCCCCTCTGCGGCTGCCGCCCGCGCCATCATGGCCTCGGGGGGCCCGATCCCCCGACGCCCCGACCACCTGCATGATGACCAGAATGTTGGCGCGCTCTGGGTCGTTGCAGAGGGGGAGGATCCCTTGAGGGATGAGGGATGACTCCACGAAGCTAAGGTTTAGCACCCGTTGGACCACCATCCTGAAGTCCTCGGGGTCCCAATCACACTTAAGCCCCTGGTGGGTCCTCAGTAGGTCCTCGGTCCCGGCGTACTCCCAGGCGCCCCGGGCGCGTCGCCGGAGCGGCGCGATCCGGCGGCGGAGGTAATCGCCAAACACCATGGCCCCCGTGAGCCCCTGGGCTCGCAGGCCCACCAGGCGGTCCAGGACGGCGTCGTAGCCGTCCCCCAGATCCACCGTCACCCGCCAGCTTGGCGCCTGCGCTGGGGGCTGGCTCGGTAGTCAGGGAGGGGGGTGTAGAACCAGTCGCTCTTCCAGTCGTCCCACTTCTTACGAAGGACGCACGGGATGTAGCAGTTCAACACCTGCCCCAGTGGCTGAAAGTAGCAGCCACCGACCACCGTCAGCGGCGATACCGGCTGCACGGTGAAGAACCACCGAAACAGCCGAAGGGATGGGCGCAACCCAATGAACATCTTGCACAGGTGTGCGAAGATGGCCAGCGTCATCACCGCGTTGGGGGTGAGGTGCGCCATCTGGAGGTCGTAGAACTCCAGAACGTCCATGAAGAATGTGGAGAACGGCGGGATCAAGCCCGCCATGGCAAAGGAGAGGAAGAAGACGGACCGCTCCGGGTAGTGCGGCGCCGGGCGTCCCTCGCCCAGCGCGACCACCTCCCGGGTGGCAGATTCCGGCATGAACCGGCGCGGTTGCCCGGTCTGCCTCTCGCTGGTGATGCGGGAAGGCGGCAGCACGCTGCCGTCAAGCGGCGTGGAGCTCCGCGTCATGGCGCCGGCGGAGGGGGAGCTTGAGGACGAGAGCGCGTGGCGAGAGGAAGGCGAGAGAAACGAGAGAGCTAGAGCATGGATGGCAAAGGCAAGGAAAAAGTGGTGAGAGGAAGGAAACGAATCCCTTCCTCGGCGCCCTTTATGCCCTTGCCTCCGCCGCGCTCGGCTCCTCGTTTCCCGCGCCCATCTCCTTGCCCCCTCGTTTCTCGCGCCCACGCCTCCACTAACCCCACTCGCCCACTTACGGCGCACGCGCCAGTCATGCGACCGTGGCGGTCGAGGAGGGGCAGATCGTGTGCACATTAATTGGCATTCTTCACCGATATGCGCGGCTCACGACCGTAGGAGTCCTTCTCGCCTTTGGGGGCCGGTCCCACCTGTCACCAGGCCCGAGGGGTGGCGCCATGCCTGGGTGCCCCCCCCGAGTGTGGCCACCCGGGCGTGACGCCGGGGGCTATTGTCGGTGACATGAGACCGGGGGTATCGAGACCAAAGGGAAGGGCGGACACAAGGATCCACGTGGCCCGTCCCCCCGGAGGGGTCGGGCCCGAGGGTGACATGGCGGCTGCCCTCCCGGTTTCCCCCCGGGGTCGGGTCGCTCCTGTTTCTGCCCCGAGGCCTGGGGCACTCCGACCCCTGTGGCTTTGGTGCCACGTGCGCAGGTTAGGTGAGCACGCCGTGCTCTCCTAACCACATTTATAGCGGTTCAGACAGGCGCACTACGCCGCATTTAATGTGGCGTGGCGCGTGCATGTCCGGTCCGTGACCGGTCACGGAGAGTGACTGGTCGCAGACCGGTCAGAACGCGGGTTAGGTGGTGCCAGGATGCCTGTGCGTCGCACGCGCGCCAGGCGGCCTGCTGCACGCCTCGCCCCGTCCCGTCGGAATGATGAGAGCCCTCTGTCTCTCGTCTCTCAGCCGGAGTTGGTATGCCAACTTTCGGAGTTGGTATGTCAGCTCCGGTCAGATGCTTTCCCGATTCCGGTGCAGGCGAGACACAGAAATCGCCTGCCATTTAATGAAGGTTGAAACGGGCGTCCCCGGGAGGAGTCGGCTGACCGAGCGAAGGCGTGCTGCGGCATCTGTCAGAGGCTGCTTCCGGCGATAGGATAGCCCTAAATGTAAAAGAATGTCTTCTTTCTTAGGCAGCTCGTGGCCCATGTGGTAGCCCCTTGCCATATAAAAGGAGGCCCAGACCTAAGAAAAGGGGGGGACTCTCTCAGGATTCCATCATACTCTCAGATCTACCAGAACACAGGAGTAGGGTATTACGCTTCTTAGCGGCCCGAACCTGTCTAAATCGCCTGCGTCCACGCGTTTCCTTTTTTCTCGCTGGGATCCCACAGATCAGGGGTGAAGAATTTCACCTTGCGCCCCCGGCCGAACTGGCCAAGGAGGGCCTGCGCGGTCTCCTGGTGAGGGGCTTCACGCTCCGTCAGTGGTGGTGTGAATCAAAGCCTCACCGCTAGCGGCGGCGTGGATTGAAGACCTCCCTGGTGGCAGATTGAAGCCTCCTTTGCAATGGCGACACGTATTGAAGCCTTCCCTACAGTGTTGGCGCGGATCGAGACCTCCCCGGCGGTGGTGGCACAGATCGAAGCCTCCCTAGCGGCGTTGGTATGGATCAAAGCCTCCCCAACGACGGCGGCATAGATCGATGATGGGTCGGGAACAGCGTTGGCCATGATGGTGGGGAGACCGGGAGCGATTCGGAGGAGACACGAAGTGAAGCAATGTGCTCAAGCTCTTGGCTCAAGCCTCGCATTTGTCGGGAAAAAAAAGTGGCCTCCAGAGGCCACAATATTTTTCCATCGGAATTGGCCGAAACCGCCCATAATTTTAATGTTTTACAACCCATCCAAGCACCTCTTTTGATTTCCTCTCTGAAAAAGTTTTGGGCCATAATTTACACCGGTTTTGGCCCAATCACTGGCCTTCCAAGGAGGCCATAAAGTAAAAAGAAAATAACAGGGAAATAATTGTTATGTTATAACATTCAGTATTATGAAGTTCATGCAGAAATTTTTCAGAACTACTAATGTAAAACAGTACTTACACAAACAGGTTTTTTAGGGTGAAAAATATATATAAAAAATCAATATACTACCTCATAAAAACTACTAGCTGAGTTGATATTGACATTAATAATTGAGTTAGGAACATAGGCTTGATATGAGTACCAAATATAACTAGAAAAATTCCAAACTTAGCGGATCTGTTGATCGACAAACCGCACTTATCGAGATTATGATATTTAGAGCGAATTGTACTTTGAGCTACCTTTTATTACCAAAGTATTTTCCTTTAACTGATCTTTTTATTTTGGATTAATTAATTGATCTTTTTATTTTGGAATAGTTAAGTTTACATTTTTGTACTTTAGACCACCCTAATGTATGTCTATCCATTCCTTCAGCAAAAATATGTCTTGCATATGGGAAAGGGAGTTCATCGGGTGTTAGCGAGAAAATATACTCTAGCTTATTGATGTGCTCAAAAAATGGTTTTGGAGTGGTCCAAATTATGTAACAAAGACAATTTATCTAGTCCAAAGTGAAAAAATAGGGTGGAGGGTGGTCCAAAGCAAAACTTGAGCTAACCCAAGGTGCAATTAATAAACTCTAATACTAATGTTTAATTTGCACATACTTTTATATATTTATTAATCATAAAAAACAAATTGACTTAGGGTAACCATATCTTAAAGATAAGGTTGTGGAGAAGATGGGTACCGGGTACCCACATGGCCTGCATATCCAACTAGAGATAGGAGATGGGCCAGATCCATTATATATTATATAATAGAGTAGGACTCGGTCGTAATATTGACTTGTGTTTTATGGCAAGGCCTAGAATCCCGATTGAATACTATCATGTAATAGATTAGAAAACTGATGTCGTATCCGATTAGGTTTTTCTCTTTGTAACTCTACCTCCCAATCTATACAAGGTGGGCAGGGAGCCCTCTAGGGGCATATAAAAAATATAGAGATAAGCACTATCAGATCGTCAGATCAATATACACCCGGCGGATACAATTCTCAAACAGAAGTAGGTATTACTTCTCATTGAGAGGGCCTAAACCTGTCTAAACCCTTGTCTTCCGCATCCATTCACTTTTAAGTCTCGTGCACTACCCCTTTTTGCGGTCATTGTCCCGGTGCGTCAGCCCGACGCCTAGTGCTCCCTGACGCACTTAGTGCACACGCCGGCATGGGTCACGCTCAGCATGGGAACAAGGCAGATCTACGGGCTGTGTCCACAGCCTATTGTCGTTAATCACACACGGAGCAACCGACAACCAAGATTTAACTCGTGTGCATGTGTAGATCAACCGACATGCATGACTTAATCACATCATACATGTATATGTGAAGCATCTATACATATCTTTCAACTTACTAACATATTGATTGGCATGATAGCTTTGTTTTGCATGTACGGTGATCCAATCACCTGATGGGATCGATCAAGCCACCTCCATCCGATCTATACACGCACGTGTGTGATCTACCTGCACAGATACACGTCAACCAGCGACCATTCTCGCAGGAATCCACATATCATACACATGGCCCAACTACCAATGACGTCGAGATGGGCGTCATCATCTTCACCATCGACTTGCCTACGCCATCGCCAATTGGTGTCGTCACCTCCATGGCTGCAGGACTTCGCCACCGCTAATGGGCGTCACCGTTTTCACCGCCGGCCACTTTCGCCACCGTCAAGTGGTTTCTTTGCCTCCATGGCTTCACGACTCTGCCACCACTGTTGGGCGATATTGTCTTCATCATCGGCTGCCTTTGTCACCATCGACTGGTTTTTTCGCCGTAACGATTGGTGGACTCCGCCGTCGTCGATGGGCGACATCAGCCGCCTTTGCCGCCGCCGATTAGTATCTTCGTCTTCACGGATATGCGATTCCGTCATCGATGGGCAACTACGTCTTCATCGCCGGCCACCTTCGTCGCCGCTGACTGGTGCCTTCGCTTTTACGGCTGACGTATTCCGCTTCCGCTAATAGGCGTTTTCTTCTTCACCGACTGGTGGTCTTCACCGCCGTCAACTGGTGTCTTCGCTTTCACAGTTGTGCGATTACACCGCCGTTAATGGGCGTCTTCATCTTCACCGCCAGCTGCCTTAGCTGCTTTTACGGTTGGTGTCTTTGTCGCCATTGATGGACGACATTGTCCTCACATCGGACATCTTTGCCGTCGCCGAGGGGAATACCAAAAAGCTAAGTCATCATTAATTTTCTTCTTTATATGATATTTTTATTTTCCTTTACCTCACTACATCAATTGGTTCTCTGTTGAGTAGTGATTCGGGGGCTATAGATGTTATATTGTATTTTTACAACAATTTTTATAATGTTTATCTTGATTGCTTGAATAAATCCGAGTAAAATAAGTGTCGAGTAGTAAAGCTCTATTTTTCGATGCTTCCTGTTTGATGTGTCGATGGATGGTTGCCATGAGCCGACTCCTAGCACCCGGGGTCTTGTCAGGTAGAGTGTATAACGCAAGGTGCTAAGTACTACTCGAAAAAAATCAAAAGCATAAAGATAAAATAATTTGTTTTCTGCTCTTAACAATTGCAAAAGTACTCGAGTAACACAAATTCTGATCTGTGAAGTTTTGCTCCATGAAAGACGAACTCATGTCACTCATACGCATGTCTGGAAAGTGCCATGAGCCAACTCTCGGTGCTTGATGGTTATGACTAGTTGGGCAGAGTGTTTAAGCGCAAGGAGTCAACTACTCGAAAAAATTAAAATCGACAAGAGGAGAAATACGTATTTATAAATATTGCAAAATGTTTGAATTTTTCTCAAGTATTATACTTACATAAGATACTAATCCTACATGTTTATACTGTAGGATCTAAATCCAGATACGCATAGTAGGAATTCATGACCATAAGCTTATCTCCTACACTCCAGTAATGAATCAGTCAGTATACCACAGTCGGTCGCCTTTGTTGCCGCTAACTGGTGCCCTTGCCTCCACGGTTGGTGGATTCCACCACCGTTGTTGATGGGCGTCATCGTCTTCTCCACCGGCTGCCTCCGCTGCCATCGGCTGGTTTCTTCGCCTCCACAGTTAGTGGATTCCGCTGTCGCTGTTGATGGGCATCTTCGTCTTTACCATCGGCTCACCTTCACTACCGCTGACTAGTGTCTTTGGCTACACAGTTGGTGGATTTCGCCGTCTTTGTTGATGGGCGACATCGTCTTCACCGCCGGTTGACTTCGCCATCGTCGATTGGTGTCTTTGCCTTCATGACTGGCCTATTACGCTGCTGCTGATGGGCGTCCTCATCTTCACCGTTGGCTTGCCTTCGCCATCACTGACTGATATCATCACCTTCACGGTTGGTCTATTATACCGTTGCTGATGGACATCTTCGTCTTCACCACCGACTTGCCTTCGTCGCCATCGACTGGTATCATCGCCATCACAATTGGCCTATTACGCTGTCGCTGATGGACATCTTCATCTTCTCCACCGGCTGCCTCCGCTGCCGTCGGCTGGTTTCTTCGCCTCCACAGTTAGTGGATTCCGCTGTCGCTGTTGATGGGCGTCTTCGTCTTTACCATCGGCTCACCTTCACTGCCGCCGACTGGTGCCCTTGGCTACACAGTTGGTGGATTTCGCCGTCTTTGTTGATGGGCGACATCGTCTTCACCACCGGTTGACTTCGCCGTCGTCGACTGGTGTCTTCGCCTTCATGACTGGCCTATTACGCTGCTGCTGATGGGCGTCCTCATCTTCACCGTTGGCTTGCCTTCGCCGTCACTGACTGATATCATCACCTTCACGGTTGGTCTATTACACCGTTGCTGATGGACATCTTCGTCTTCACCACCGACTTGCCTTCGCCGTCGTCGACTGGTATCATCGCCATCACAGCTGGCCTATTACGCTATCGCTGATGGACATCTTCATCTTCACCATCGGTTTGCCTTCGCTGTCGCCAACTGGTGCGCTTGATTTCACGACTGGCCTATTACGCCGCTGCTGATGGGCGTCTTCATCTTCAACATCTGTTTGCCTCCGGCGTCGTCGAATGGTGTTCTCGCCTTGATGACTACACGTCTTCACCGTTAGTTTGCTTCTTCTACCGTCGACTGATGTCCACGCCTCCATGGCTATGCAACTCTACCAACATTGTTGGGCAACTTAATATTCATTGTCTTCATCACGACAACTTATGTTGCTTCTATTTCGATAGCTTCACTACTTTATCAATCTCGATATGTCCGAAAACCTTGACATCTCAGCATGCGGCACCAGATATGACATCGTGCTAATCTACTACAAAAATCCTCAAGCTTTCTACTCGGACATTCTCAATGCATATCTTTATTCAAGCGATGGATATTCGATGACAAGAAGCTACTAACTTTATGTTTAGTTATTTTTCAACTAAGTATAAAGTCGGGGCCTGCACAACACATATGATTGCAATCTAACCAGCATTTTTTCAGTAACTCCAACTTTCTCACCAACAATTCGGCAAGCCCTTCTTCTCAAACCCGAGTTCGAATCAGTGAGAGGAATCAACAATCAACCAGATCACATTCGAGCTTCTGGACGCTGCCACATTCTACTCCAAGTTTCTCAAATGTCAAGTTCGAAATCTAAATTGCGGGTCCAGCGACGTTGGAGTCATCAACCAATCACTTTAGTTCGACTACTGGGAAGACAACTACTCTCCTCCATATGGAACAATATCAATGACTACGACACCATGTTCTATTATTATTGTCATAAATCAAGAGGCGTTATATCAATCTTTGCTACGCACACGCTAACGTTTCTTTGCTTCTGGAGTTTGGGCTTCATCAACACTAAAATCTGACTGGATTACCAACATTGTCATCTTCCTCAACATTCTGCCATGCCTCTTTGGCCTAGCCTACTCTGTCGCCATTGATGGGCAACTTTTTCTTCGCTAGCTGGCTGCCTTTGCTGTCGTCGATTGTTGTCACCGCACGTCGCGTCTGTCGTCGCTGACTGGTTTCTTCGCCTCCACGATTAGTGGACTTTGTTGCCACATTAATGGGCAACTTTGTCTCCACCACGACATTTTCGTCGCCTCTGTTGAGCGATCTCATCTCTATCGTCGGCTGCCTCTACTTCATGGGCCCCAACATCTCCACCGCTCTTGATAGATGACCTGGTCTCTATTGTTGGTTGCCTCCGCTTTGTTAGCACTGATTTCTTCATTGTCAATGACTAGTGATCTTGCCTCCATGCCGACCACATCAGCCTCCATCAAAGGCCAACTACGATTGTAACAGAAGGACAAGCGGAATTCATGGCCATGAGCCTATCTCCCACACTCAAGGTTTGGATCAGTCATTATGCCTCATGAGGGCCACCAGCTGAGTACTTGCACCAATCGGGATTCAATTATCATATTTACTTCGATATATCCCACAAGGAATAACTACTCGGATCAGAAGCCACTAGGATGAGATGTACTCAGTTTACATCACCAGAGAGATTTGTCACTCGAGAGCAGTTTAAGAGGCTTGCTACATGCATCATCTTTTAAGGGTATCAGTAGGCATATTTTGGATCTAAACCCAATATGTCTGTAACCCATATTTTCAGGTGTGGTGAAGCCGTGCGTCTTAAAGGGACTTAAGCATACTCGATTTTTGATACGCGTACGGTGTGAACCCAATACCTTAAAATTTTCTTTGTTCGCTGCATAAAGGCTTTTATTAAAGTCATTTGCTATGCAATTTTTAAAGGTGACCAATAACATACTTTCATGGCTTTTATAAAATAGCTTCTTCTTCATAAGAGTCAGGTGCTATTTGTTATCATTTTCAAAGACACGGTTAGCCTAGTGCTACATGCATTCTATACACAGTTGGCCTAGCACTACATGATTCTTTTTTATTATATTGTGAAGACATAGTTGCTCTAGGGCTACACGCACTATGTTTTTAAGCTGCAGTTGGCTTAGAGCTACGTGCATCATATTTTATACAGTCGGTATACTACTTGGGTCATGTTACTTGAGGATTCACACCACATATATTATAAATTAATATAAAGACATTTGGCTGGCTACAAATATAGTTCTTGACTATATGTTTAGTTGTTTTCCAACTAAGCACATAGTCGGGGGCTACACCTATTAGTTGTATCTATTCGATGCACCTGTTTATTTACCTATTTGATGTATCTATCTATTTAATCTATTTGACAAGTTCTTCACAACCTCTTTGTAAGATATCAACATGAGGACTCAAGAAGTAAACACTTGGGAAGCCTTTGCAGGAAAGATTGAAGCACTCAATATTGGTCATGAACCACGAAGAAGACTACAACTCGACTGTGAAAGTCTCGGGGGATACTATGAAGAATATGGATATTGGGTACTCACACGGCCTGCATATCCGACTAGAGATAGGAGGTGGACCTGATCCATATATTATGTAATAGAGTAGGACTCGATCGTAATGTTGCCTCGTGTTCTATGGCAGGATCTAGAGTCCCGATTGAATAATATCATGTAATAAATTAGGAAACTGATGTCGTATTCGGCTAGGTTTTTCTCTTTGTAACTCTGTCTCCTAATCTATATAAAGTAGACAGGAAGCCCTCTAGGGACATATAAAAAGCGAGATAAGCACTATCAGATCGTTAGATCAATATACATCTGGTAAATACAATTCTTAAACAGGAGTAGGGTATAACCTCTTATCGAGAGGGCCTGAACTTGTTTAAACCCTTGTCTTCCGTATCCATTCACTTTTAGGTCTCATGCATTATCTCTTTTATTTTGAACCTGTCTATACCCTTGTTTTTTTATTCATTTATTTTTAGATCTCATACGTTATCTTTTTTATTATTGTCGATTTTCGGAATCGACGAAGATGGAATCGAGCCAACTAGAGAGGTTGCTACGCCTAATGTGCACGCAGACCGAAGGTGATATGGTCCGAGCTAGCTAGGACAATCGATCATGGAAGGTACGTGAATGTTCAAGCCACAGGCTTTATTGCTAGCTAGAAGCATACAGAAGAACAACAGCAAAGAACCAAAATAAGAGAAAAGGTACGGGCATGGGGTTTTTCTTTAAGACCATACGGCCCATACCCTACATTTTTCTGGATAGGTTTCCCACCGCAAAGGTTTGTCCACCAACTGAAAACGGAATATCAAAAAGAGAATATAGATTTACAATGTACTATATATTAATTTTTCATTTGCCACAAAATAAATAGACGTTGCATGCATTATGTAAAATTCTCAAGCATAAGACTTTTGGTCATGTGATTTTTCTAACTACGGGCATTGTTTCGCTTATGCTTATAAGCCAACATTTATTTAAATTTTAGAACTTAATTTTGAATTTGTTTTTCTCATCATAGTTTATAAAAGTTTTATATATAAAGTTTTACATATAACCATACGAATAAGCAAAAATAGTGGGTTGTACCTATAATAATATGTCAACAATATAATACTACCTCGAGCAAAAATCCACAATGCCACGTAGTAGCCGTGCCATTTCAGGTATTTTCGATTACACGGAGAAAATTCACCGTGTTTTTTGTTATTATTCGAATAGGGGAAATTGTTCCTATAACAATTTTTTTTACTTCTACAAAGGAAGATAACATGGCGACCATACACACTCATCATATGCATATTCCTGTGAACGTACACTACTAAAAAAAAGCAAAAAAGATGACATTATAGGTACTAAAAATTATAGAACAACTTATAGTGCTTTTTCCGTCCGAGAGCATGCCTGCGGGACGCCTTTTGAGAGAACCGATATCTATGTGATGATATAGGTGTCGATTTTTAATAGCAATTGGCACCTATAAGTGCTGTCAGATATAGGTGCCAATTCCTAATAACAACCGGCACCAAAAACTGACCCCAGATATTTTGCCGAGTGAGTGGAGGAGCTGAGCCGATCACTTCGTTAGCTCCATCCTATCCTTTGCCCCTGTCTCATTCTAATTGATTCCCCTTCCCCTCATGCCGCTGTCCTTCGCACCTCCTCCTTCCACCTCTCCCTACACCACGCGCAGATGGCGTGAGGGCTTGATGGACAATGCGGACGCTAGCCGGCACGCTCCTCAATTTTGCGCTCATTTGGGTCTGCCTCTAGGTCGTGGGGTGGCCTCCAATGCTGGGAGAAGCTCCTCAGCCTTCCCCTCAATTGCACCTGCACCCGCTAGGATGGCGATAGCTGCCCGTCCTCCTCCTATCCGCTCGAGGGCGGTCGGATCTGCCGCCGCATGCACGGGGTGGCATGCACGAGGGTGGTGTGCTCGATGACGGCGACAACAGCGGCGGCAGTGGCCTCCTCTATGTGTGTGTTCATGGATGTTGATTTTGTTCTTGATTTTGTGATTATGTTCTTGGATGTCTTTGGATCGAGAATCCGATATGTTGATTTTGTTCTTGATTCTAGGATTGTGTTCTTGGATATCTTTGAATTGAGGATCTTAGGGGTGATCGGAGCTACTCAATGCATTGGTCCGAATCAAGCCAATGCATCGAGCCGGCTTTTTTTTATTCATGAAACCTCAAAGGTGCCCGTTCCAAAACTCGTACCTTCGATTCCTCCTCACCAGTGCCACTTGTTAGGTGCTGGTTGAAAAATCCGGTATCTATGTAGGGTTCACAATCGACACACATTAAGATTTTTGTAGTAGCGATATTTTTTTAAAAAAATAATAATTGATAACCAAATATAATTTAAATTCTAATAGGTGAAATCATAAATATGTCCATATCCATGCATTGGTCATATCAGTAGGCCATGCATATCGATATAAGGTTAGCGTGCCACGCATACACTACTTGCTAGCGCTATCCACACCCTCTAATCAATGCGTATTCCTCCATCTGTGTCAAAACAGTATTCCTCCATCTGTGTCAAAACAGAATGCATGGTTCCAATCCCTGCCCATTCATCCCAGGATGTTCGGATGGAGAGGGTTGGGATCTTCTCTCCCGCACATAGAATATATTGGCTTATTAGTACATAATTAACTTAAGTATTACCTATCAAAAATTTAAAAAATAAATTAACATGATTTTTAAGAAACTTTTGTATAGATTTTTTTATAAAAAAAATATATCGTTTAATAGTTCGATAAATGTGCTTAAGAAAAAGCGAGAGTAGCTATAAGATAGGAACCTGTAGTTCCCCATGCAGTTCTAATCACATGGCAACCTTCACATCAGAATGATGACTGGACGGCCACGTACGCACGATCCCACAATGAAGAAGACTGGAGATTCCCAATCCGGTTGACTGTATACATGGCTGGCTGGGAGGCCGTACAGACCAATCATCATGCCAATATTACCGATCTGAAATATTGAGATCACAGGAAAGATTATTGTTTGTCTTACTACGGTTTCCAGATAGATACGGCCAAATGCTCTACTATGGTGTGATGGAGGTCGTCACACCGGCAAGATGGGAGAGGTGGCTTGATAAAGCAACAATGGCTGCTATTTCACATCTTGCAAACACCATAAAATTGTTTTATTCTTTATAGTGACTTTTAAAACTTATAGTTTGAACTTATGTTTTCAAGAAAACTCCTCTTGATTTCTTATTTTGAATACTCTTTTATATCTATAATATTTATAAAAGACACTAGTGATGATAGTGAGTCTATCAAACACCTTCGTTCGTCACTGACATGTGGGTCATGATGTAGCTATAACACATGTGAGTGCTATGCTACCATGTTCCATACTTGTGTACTTGTTTAGAGACTGACATATGGGCAATGATGTAGCTATAACACATGTGAGTACTATGCTATCATATTCCGTACTTGTATACTTGTTTAGTTAGTCTCTAACTGCTTTTTCTCTCCGGTACTCTATTTGGTGCAGCCCTTTAAATTTCTATTGCTTTGTTTCTTCTCATCTATTGTAATTTTAAATGAGTTATACTACACAATTTATTAATAAATACATGTTTCATTATCATATGAAATAGACAGTTGGTTAACATGAATGGAGTCATCAATCTATATTTACGTATTGAAAATCACATGGATTTATGTGCCACACTAAGAAATATAGTCTTAACTACGACATTTCTTCAAGACGAAGAATCTTGTTTCAACCAAGTAGAAGCTAATCTTTTTTTAACAAGGGATAAATTTAATTTTTTTCTATTTTGAATAACCTGTTGCAACGACGCAAGGGTATTTAGCTAGTAACAATTAAATATCAATTTAATTTTCAATGAGTACGATGTTTTGTGTATGTAGGGATGTATATATTATAGAGTAAATTTTATTTTGGACCATTTTTTTTATTACCGATGTTTGTCTTTAGACCACCTAACCAACGTTTTTACTTTGAACCAAGTAAACTTGCATTTATTTCACTTTGGATCACCCGACTCTCTTCTCAAGCATATGAACGATCTTGATTACGTCGGTTCTTACTTGTCAATGAACTCCCATAGCTATGTAAGACTATTTCTTCGGCATATGACAAGTTAGATGTAGATGGATAAAAGAGTTAAGGGTGGTTCAAAGTACCACAAAGGTAAAAATACCTGCTTCAAATATGGAAGCAACGAAATGCTCTGATCTTTCAGCATGCGCATTCGAAACGCATAGTGTCATGACTTTGGAGTATTCTCAGCCGTTCGATTTACAGCGAACGAATGAGATTGATTGCTACAGTATGCTACAGTTCTTTCAAAATTTATATGCAATGTTCTCTCAAAATTTTGACTCTTTGTTTAATCTTGATTGGAATATAATGTCCCCTATAGCACCTGTAAATCATATTAGAGTTGAGCGCTAAACATACCATCAGCTATTTGAGTACAGCTACTTACATGTGAAAAATTAAAGTCATTAGATGTTTAAGGAAACAATAAGAATGTGGAAATGATAGTATATAGGAGTATTACTTTACTTTTTATGGACAATTAGACACAGTAAAGTAGTCATACTTAAAAGTTCAACAATAGGTGGTTTTATGTTTTTTTTAAACAGGTAGAGGAAGGTTTTGTGTATTACTAGAGATGTCAAATTTTAAATGGCAAAAGGGATATTTTTTCTATACTTCCTCATGTACCATATAAAATTGGTACGTAGTCAACAATTTAGAGGCCATGAGATAACTTTTTAGCATGTGTTTGGTTTGAAAATCAAGTGAAATAAGTTAGATCCATCTTAATTTTTCTAAATAAAATAGTTTCATCTATATGTTTGACACAAGAGTTAGAATAATCCTATTTTTTAAGGGTTTGGAGGGTGTGGTTCACATGTCAATTAGAGAGAGAAAATAGATTGGATTGGTCCGTTAGTTTTTAGGAATGAAGCTAACCCAAATCTAAAGAGAATATTCTTTTTCAGGAATCATCTCATCTCACGTGTCCTCAAACTAACCACCCTAATATCAGGTTTGTTTTAACCCAACCCATCACATTCCTTCAATCAAAAACATGCTTAGGAAATCTACATTAACAAACTTGAGAATCATTACTTGCTAACCTCAAATACATATTCGTAAATCGTCTCGACCTCATCTTCCACACTCAGATATTACGTACCATCAATCATACTTCGACATGTGACAGAAACATTTCAGCAATCCATCAGCCAGCCAGCCTTCCAAATTATTGGCCTCTCAATAGGAAAAAAAACACATAGAAAAACAATTACAGAATAAAAAAGAAGTAAAATTAAGCCCGTGGCTGCATGCAACTCACATGGTTTACCAAAGCAGCACCCAAGTACCCAACCAGTGACGTCCATCGGTCCATGGAACCAAGTGGGGCCCAGGCGGCTTAGCTGTGGGACGGTGACAGGTGGGGGCCACGGGATGAGGAGCATTTACGCAGATGGGCGTAATCGTGGCCGTCGCTTTCGGTTCCTTACACGCCCGTATGATCGATTGTACGGCCGTGCTTTGTCCGTTTCTGCTTTGCGTACACCGACCGAATGAGTGAATGGTGACAAACGATGGTGTCATTAGAGATGGCAACGGGTACATACCCATCGGGTTTCCTTGTCCCATATCCATACCCACGATGACTAAATATTTCCGTTTAAATACCCACACCTGTCACGCGTACAAAATTGTCCTCATACCCATACCCGTGCGGGTAACGGATACCCATACCCATTTAATTGAATTGTATTACTTATAGTTTTATACTATAATTACTCGTATTAGAACTGTAAACCATCGATATTTTCTCTGACAACAATGCTATTAACATTAGCGTTCAAAGGCGAGCAAAAAAACTCTACAACCGCATTACATAATCAATAAATCAAATAATAATTTCATATAACTAGACTAGAACAATGCTTAAGAGGTAAAAGAGGTTTTATGCTATGATTTGGTAGTCGTTGGGACTTATGTTACTCATAGTTTTAGGCTTAATCTACGGGTTTTTTCATCCACGGGTTGGTGGGTATGGGTGGATAAAGAACGGACCCATACCCGCGTATCCAACGGGTAAGAGTTTTTGCCCATTAGTAGACCCATGGGTATAAGAGTTAGAACATGATTAGCTCCTAATAGAATAAAAACCTATCGGATATCGGGTCGTGGGTCCCCATTGCCATCTCTAGGTGTCACATGTTTGTTTGTGGTTGCCGTGCTCCTTTCTCGCGTCAAATATTTTTTTATTTGTTAATAAGCGATTTGAATATGCATGTGAACAAGAGAAACAATAGGGTTGAACTACTCTCTCCGTTTCATATTAAAGGTCGTTTTGATTTTTTCGGTCAAACTTCTTTAAGTTTAACTAAATTTATAAAAAAATATAGTAGTATTTTCAACACAAAATAAACATATTATCAAACTATATTCAATGTTAAATTCAGCCAAACAAATTTGATATTTTAGATATTGGTAATTTTTTTTATAGACTCAATCAAACTTAACAAAGTTGATGAGAACCTGTTAACAGCAGATTTTCGTAATCTACTCGGAGAGGAAAGAGAAAATTGATGCAGAGAAGAAGAAGCGATTCGAGTCGGATCAGTTGTGTTATCGAACCAAGCCGGAGTCGGACCAAGTTCCGTATCGGACTCAGCGGTGCATTGGACCAGGTGGAGCGTTAGCAGAAAGACCGTATCGGCCGATGCGGGTTCAATGCGGCCATCTGTCGATGGAAGCAGGAAGCTGATGGAGGTAGCGTGGGCTCGGTTTGGGCTTGAGTTAAGCTTCAAAGGAGATTGCCAAATAGGGATAAGGCCCGGTTTTAGGCAATTGTATCTCTTAATTAGGAAGTTAGAGTATATTTGATCTAATCTATGGCAAGAGTCCGCCATAAGGACTTGTTTGTTAGTTAGAGATAAAATCGTGTCCTATCTGAACAATGTTGTAAATCACGGGTATAAATATCCCGGTAGTCTGTACATAGAAACTCTCTCTCAAATTCAATTCAACAAACAACACAATTCAATCTACTTTCAGCGCATCGCCACCCTCGCAAGAGGTTAACTTCCGGCGAGTTCTTGCTTCCCAGAGAAGAGGTAAGAACTCGTACCCGACGATCTACATCGTCGGGGCTAGCGTGTTGTTTTAGACACGTTAAGCCCTGATGATGTGATCGACGTTTATCATGTCTTGGATGATCTTGATATGACATCTTAATTATGCCTCACTAGCGATAAACTCGTTTTAGGGTTTGTTGCCGACGATGGTCTAATTATTCTGCTTATCTAGATCCTTCAACGCATCTGCCATCCCCAAAAGCGATCGACAGCTTGATTTTCTTTGTGTTAGCTCTCGATTCACACTTTGAGTTGCTATCGACCTTAGTCCTGTTTTGAGATCAAACTCAAAGTCTGTTTTCGATCGTAATTAAGGATAGTGCCGGGGTTTCAGCCGGTCTTATCTAATACATGTGATTACTTTACGTTTTTATATGTATTTGCCATTGTATGAGTAGATCAACAGGTATAAAGGTATTTGTCACGGATTATCCTCAGGATTTCTCTGTGATCGGTATATTTATATTGGCCGATTGGTTTATACAAGTTTGCACTAGAGTATTAGCTAGTGTATTCACCTCTTACATCACCCATCGGCCGATGCCATAAGATCAACATCAATGTGTTGATGAAGGCCGATGAGATTAGATCTGTATTTTAATCTTATTCTATTATAACCTCAAGTAGGCCGATACAGCTTTGCCCTATCGGCTAGGCCCTCACGATGTGACATCGGCCTATCGGCCGATTGGCCATCGTTTTCTAACATGGTTTACTTGTTTATTCTTGTTGATTGCAGATCAAATCAACTGGCACGCCCTAAATACACCTAGGCAAGCTATTGGACCTGCACTGGAGTTAAGCAGATCTCTTAGGCCGCCGTGGAAACATGGAACCTGCTTTAACGGTGGGGCGGGTCGAAATTCTGCGCAAACACGCTTTTGGCACGCCCGGTGGGACAAAGAAGAACACAAGCTTCACACCGACAACCAGGTTACTTCAAGATGTCCAAGCAGAGCGAGATTTCAGAAGTGAATGTCATCTCGGTGACCGCTGATTAGCTCAACGACGAGCAAAAGGCCGATATGGCAAAATTGGTCAAGCAGTTCCAGAACATGTATTTGCAGACGTATTCCAGGACTCGGCAAGGCACTCTCATTCAAAAATCTAAGGTGATAATGCCGAGTCCTGGGGACGGAGCTAGTACATCGGCGGCAGCCCAAGATCAATCTATCAAGACCGAAGACGATACTCGCTGCGTTGCGCCAACGTTACAAGACCGCATCGACTCCGCGGTTCACTCGGCATTGATCAACCAATCTGGAGTCCTGTTGAACACATTGACCAATATAGTCAAGTCGATATTAGACGGTTCTATTCACCAGTACAAACCTCAAGGGCCAATTTTCTTACTTGAAAACAAGTTCCCTGCATATCGGACCTTGAGGACCAATCTGAGTACGGCTCCATAGCCAACAGCGCCGATCCCACCTCCATTGGCCCAACCAGTGCCAACCATGCCGTTGGTCTTGACCAAACAAGCGGGAGGAAGCCCTCAGCACATCACGGAAGATCAATTGGCGCAATGGACGGGGGGGACAAGCTCCGACAGCTTTGCAACAGCCGATGGTCGAGCCAATACAACAGGCCTCTGCCAATCCAACATCGGCCGGGCAAGCCCAATCAAGCAATCCTCCACCGGTAGCTGCCTACAACGCACCGCAAGGCTATCAGCAGTACTTCACAGGGCAATATGACGCACCAAATCTAAATCATCACTTTCAGTCATACTCCCCTAGACAATATCGGCCGGAAGGTTTCCAGCGGCCTTATCATCAAGAGCTTTCGCACCAGCCCACAGGAGTCACTCAAGCACAGTGGGCCGATATGATAGCCGAAGTGATGCGTGATCAATTCGGTTTAAAGCCCAAGGAGAGTGCAACCGTGTATCGGCACCCATACCCAGAGAAGTTCGACAGAGTGCCACTGCCAAGCCGATACAAGATTCCTGATTTCTCCAAGTTTTCAGGGCAAGACAATGTCTCTACGTACGAGCATATCAGTCGATTTCTAGCTCAGTGTGGTGAGGCATCGGCTATGGAGGCACTAAGGGTGAGGTTTTTCCCTTTGTCTTTGTCAGGATCAACTTTCACCTGGTTTTCCTCGTTGCCCTGCAATTCTATCAGAGGATGGGTGGACCTGGAGAAACAGTTTCATTGGTATTTCTTTAATGGTGTACAAGAGATGAAGCTGCCCGATCTTACCGCCATCAGGCAGAGGGTTGACGAATCGGTCCCAGGCTACATTCAACGATTCAGGGACATCAGAAACAGATGCTATAGCCTCAGCTTGATCGATTCCCAGCTGGCCGATTTAGCATTCCAGGGGTTACTTGGGCCGATACGAGAAAGGTTCCCTTCACAAGAGTTTGAAAGTCTAGCTCAGCTAGCACAGAGGGTATCGTCCCACGAGCAAAGGTTCCAGAAGGCGAAAAAGTTCGCAAAGAAGATCAACAGTGTATATCAGTACGCCTCCGACGGAGATGAAGACGACGTTGCAGAGGTCGATTTGGCCGAGTGGGCCCGGATGAAGAAGCCAACAACATGTCAATGGGCTAAAAAGGGCGACAAAGAAGATAAATTCAACTTCGACATCAACAAGGCCGATAAGATATTTGACCTACTACTGCAGGAGAAACAGATACAGTTACCAGTAGGTCATGTGTTGCCGTCAGCTGAGGAAATAAAGAAAAGAAGATATTGCAAGTGACACAACACGTATTCTCACCATACGAACGAATGCAAAATTTTCCAGCAACAGATACAATCGGCCATCGAACAGGGCAGGATCAAATTCGATGAAGCCAAAAAGCCGATGAAAATAGAAGGACACCCGTTCCCAGTTAACATGGTGCGGGCTGACAAGGCCGATAATGATGCCTATAGGACCAACAAACGACCTCATCAGACTTCAGAAGGCCTCATCAAGAAGTACCAGCGGAGGCGTGAAGAGCAAGCACAAGACTATGCCGTCCAAGATAAATCCTATGACCCTCATTAGGAGTGCGAGTTCTTCCGATTTTGCTGGAACAAGGGTATGAGGTTGCCAACGATGCAAGAGTGTCCTGTATGCAACGATACGGAGGAATCCTACCAGGGCAGCTCAAGCAGATAGGCGCATCGGCCGATCAAGTAGAGGAAATCTGTACACGAGAGGCTGGGGTCGATGCACCATGATCATCGGATAGAAAATGACGAGCAAGTCCAAAACCCTCAATGGTGCCCAGAAGATTTATTTAGCAAAACGCAGAAGCGACGGGTCCAGAGGTTAAGACAAAAAGAAAAGATCCAGGAGCAGCAGGCAGCAACCGCCCATCGGCCCACTAAAACCAGAAAAGAGAGGAAGATAAAGTCTACAGTGGTACAGGACGATGAGGATAATACAAAGTCAACTCAAGCTCCTGCGTCTGCGAAAGGTAAAAGCATAACATCGGCTTCTGTTAACATGGTTTTCCTGTTGCCAGCAGAGTATAGTATACAGATGGCCGATGGAGTTATAGCCGATGACGAGATGGAGCAATCTTCGGCTAAGCTACAGTTGTTACCAGAACAAGCCGTGTTCAATAAGCCAGCCGACACCAGTTATAGGCACCTCCGGTCGTTGTACATCAAGGGATACGTCAATGGACGGCCGATGACGAAGATGCTAGTCGATGGTGGCGCGGCAGTGAATTTAATGCCATATACAACTTTTAGGAAGCTTGGAAAGGTACCTAAAGATCTAATCAAGACAAACATGGTATTGAAAGATTTTGGCGGCAACGCGTCTGCGGCAAGAGGGGTGTTGAACGTAGAGCTCACAGTTGGCAACAAGACAATCCCTACCACCTTTTTTGTCTTTGATGGAAAGGGTTCTTACAGCCTGTTGTTGGGACGAGATTGGATCCATGCAAATTGTTGCGTCCCTTCAACAATGCATCAATGCCTTATTCAGTGGCAAGGGGACCAGGTTGAGATTATGCAGGCCGATAGATCGGTACATGTGGCCAATGTCGATCTTGCAGTGTGGGAGATGGGGTAACTGACTGTCTGGACGAGTTTGGGAGGCCGATTTCCTGAAGGTAACTGACTGTGACATCGAGCCGATCGAAGATCAAGACAACAGTTACTTTGACGAAGGTGTAACATCCACAAGCCAAGACGAACAAGCTAGTCCCTACACAGAAGATGCGGTGGATGAATTGGATGGGAAATTGGGACAAGGCTTCATGTCGGCCGATGAGCTCGAAGAAATCGACATAGGGGTAGGTGATAGACCCAGGCCGACGTATGTAAGTGCCAACCTACCAAAGGATTATAAGAATAAATTGATAAATCTTTTGAAAGAATTCATAGATTGTTTTGCATGGGAATATCATCAGATGCCAGGATTAAGCCGATCGATTGTAGAACATCGGCTACCTATAAAACCAGGCTATCGGCCGTTTAAACAAGTTCCCAGGAGATTTAAGGACGATATGTATGAAGCTATCAAGGCAGAGATCACACGACTCTATGATGCCAACTTTATCAGACCCTGCCGATAAGCGGAGTGGGTTTCCAATATAGTACCAGTGTTGAAGAAGAACGGCAAGCTCAGGGTGTGCATCGACTTCAGAGATCTAAACAAGGCAATGCCAAAAGATGAGTACCCTATGCCGATAGCGGATATGCTAGTTGATGCTGCATCTGGACACAAGATTATCAGCTTCATGGATGGAAATGCAGCCTATAACTAAATTTTCATGGCTGAGGAAGATATTCACAAGACTGCTTTTAGGTGTCCAGGGGCAATCAGCCTGTATGAGTGGGTCGTTATGACATTTGGTTTAAGGAACGCTGAAGCTACATATCAGAGGGCGATGAATTACATTTTTCACGACCTTATCGGTTCCTTGATTGAGGTATACATTGACGATGTGGTCATGAAGTCAAAAGAGTACGATGAGCACTTGGCCGATTTACACAAGGTGCTGGAAAGAGCAAGAAAACATGGTTTAAAGATGAACCCTAACAAGTGTGCTTTTGGCGTATCGGCCGGTCAGGTTTTGGGTTTCTTGGTCCACAAGAGAGGAATTGAGATCACACAGAAGAATATCGATGCCATAAAAAAGATCAAGCCTCCAGAGAACAAGACCAAGTTACAGTCCCTAATTGGGAAGATCAACTTCGTCCGGCGTTTCATATCAAACCTGTCAGGCAGGATAGAGCCGTTCACTCCATTATTGAAGATGAAGGACGATCAAGAATTTGTATGGGGTGATAAGCAGCAAAAGGCGTTGGACAATATCAAAGAATATCTGAGTTCCCCACCAGTTTTAATTCCTCCACAGAAAGGAGTTCCATTCAAGTTGTACCTGTCGGCCGATGAGAGGTCTATCGGCTCTGTTTTGGTTCAGGAAATCGATGGCAAAGAAAAAGCTATCTTCTATCTCAGCAGAAGATTGTTGGATGCTGAAACAAGGTACACCCCAGTGGAGAAGCTATGTTTATGCTTATATTTTTCATGTACTAAATTGAGGCATTACTTACTTTTCAATGAATGCATCGTGGTAAGTAAGGCCGATGTGATGAAATATATGCTATCGGCCCCTGTGCTGAAAGGGAGAATTGGGAAGTGGATTTTTGCCTTGACAGAGTTTGACCTCAGGTATGAATCGGCCAAAGCGATCAAAGGACAAGCCCTGGCCAATTTCATCGTTCAACATCGAGATGATTCAATCACATATTCAGATATTGTGCCATGGACGCTGTATTTTGATGGATCTGTTTGCAGACATGGATGCGGTATCGGCCTAGTCATCATATCCCCTCGGGGGGCAAGCTTTGAGTTTGCATTTACCATCAAACCCTATTATACTAACAACCAAGCAGAGTACGAAGCTGTTCTCAAGGGTTTGCAGTTGTTGCAGGAGGTCGAGGCTGATTCTGTAGAAATTATTGGCGATTCACAGCTGGTGATTAATCAGCTTTCTGGGGAGTACGAGTGCAGGAACGATATTCTAAGAGTCTACAATGAGGAATGCAAAGAATTGTTAAAAGCTTTCAAGATTGTGACAATGAGGCATATACCCAGGAAGCAAAACTTCGAAGCCAATGATTTAGCTCAGGGGGCATCAGGATACAGGCCGATGGTGAAAGATGTTGAGGTTAAAATTGCTACTGTGGACGCCGATGATTGGAGGTTCCCTATCATCGAGTATTTGAGAAATCCTTCTCAATCGACGTCACGAAAGATGAAGTATAAGGTTCTCCATTATGTCTTGCTTGATGATGATCTATACTATCGGACGATTGATGGTGTCTTGCTAAGGTGTTTGAGTTTAGAAGAAGCCAAAGTTGCAATGAGCGAGGTTCATGAGGGAATTTGTGGAACACATCAATTGGCCCATAAAATGAGATGGCTTTTGAAGCGCGTTGGATATTTCTGGCTGACAATGCTAAAGGATTGTTTCAAGTACTACAAGGGGTGTCAGGATTGTCAGAAGTTTGGAGCAATCCAGAGAGCACCGGCATTGGCTATGCATCCAATCATAAAGCCGTGGCCATTTTGTGGTTGGGGTATAGACATGATCAGACAGATCAATCCACCATCAAGCAAAGGACACAAGTATATCCTAGCGGCTACAGATTACTTCACAAAGTGGGTTAAGGCCGTTCCTTTTAAAAAGGTTGATTCCAAGGATGCCATTCAGTTTGTTAAGAAACATATTATATATCGATTTGGACTTCCACAGACGTTGACTACAGATCAGGGATCAATCTTCGTGTCCGATGAGTTTGTTGAGTTTGCTGACAGCATGGACATCAAACTGTTGAATTCTTTTCCATATTATGCGCAAGCTAATGGGCAAGCAGAAGCTTCTAACAAGACTTTAATCAAGTTGGTCAAGAGGAAGATTGATGAACAGCCGAGACGGTGGCATACCACGCTGGCCGATTCCCTTTGGGCGTATCGGATGGCTTGTCATGGTGCAACTCAAGTGCCGCCTTATCAGTTGGTTTATGGACATGAAGCTGTGCTGCCGTGGGAGACCAACATCGGCTCAAGAAGGATTGCGTTGCAAGATGACTTGACAGCCGATGAGTACCACAACCTCATGGTTGATGAGTTGGATGATTTGCCACACGTTCGATTGCGGGCTTTGGAAAAAATCAAACGAGATAAAGATCGAGTTGCTCGTCATTGTAACAAAAAAGTTGTAGCCAAGTCATTTGAGGAAGGGGATCTTGTTTGGAAATTGATACTGTCGATTGGTTCCCGAGACAATAAATTCGACAAGTGGTTGCCTAATTGGGAAGGTCCTTTTCAGATTCATCGAAGTGTTCCTCGCAATGCATACTTATTAAAAGGATTAGACGGAGAAGTTTTTGGCAGAGCGCTTAATGGTAAATATTTAAAGAAATATTACCCAAGCATTTGGATCGACTCATGATCGGCTTGCTAGCCGATTGATGATAATAGCCGATGTACAATATATCGCCTTTAGATGGCCGATATATATTATCGCCCTTAGTGCAAATTTTACAACATGAGCCCTCATCTTCCAAAATTTGGGAGCATATATACACTCAGCAATTCTTCAAATGGATATCAAAGGGATTGCAACTTTATGGACTTTAAAAATTTTTCAGATGGACTTTTTCATATCATATTCGGCTGATTGGCCGATGAGATATATATTAATCAGAAACGAAGTTATCTGTTTACAGGGAGAAGATAACAACATATTACATTAGCCTATGAAATTTTGGATAGCTGCAATGGCCTTGCGACGAATTTGGTCGATATCATCTATTGTCTGAGCATCATCGGCCGACGACCCTGGAATTGGCTTCAAGGACCTACTCAGGGTTGCAAGATACTTGGCCGATGCCTTCAGCTTTGCAGTTTGGTCTTCTATGGCCTTTGGGGATGCAGCTATCTTGACTTCAACTTCTTGGATTTCTTCACGAGTTGCCTCTAGCTTTATCAGCAGGTTTGCTTCAAGGCGGCAGAGTTCTTCAAGTTTCTTGTTCAAGGCAATCGGTTCAACAACCAGCTCGTCCAGTCTAGTCTTGTCAGAGTTTACTTGAGCTTTGCTGGCAGTTATGGCCGATTCCAAGCCTTCACGCTCCTGCCTCTCTGCAATTCTCTCTTTGGCCCTATGAAGCTTGAAGTGGTACTGCTCCAAGAATATGGCTGGCGTCAAAATCTCCATCAGTTCTTCAGGCAGTTGGTCTTGGATTTCTTGCACCCTGCTCCTGATTGGATTGTAATTCTCCACCAGCGACTCTAAGGATGATTCCAGCCAATTAGCAATGTCAGACAGCTGGCCTTTCAGTTCTTCAGAAATTGATGACTTAGCTGTGCTGGGTGGCTCTCTGTCTTCATCATCAAGAAATTGGCCGATGTCAAAAGCGAACATATCGGCTAAACTCTGCAATCATCATAATAAGACATGGTTAACTCAGTCAAAGCAAAATCGGCAAGAGATTCAAAGTGGCCTGGTTTACCTGTGATGGGACATTGGCTGTGGTTGCATCGGCCTCCTTTTGTTGTTCTGAAGCGGCAGGCGAAGGGGTTGGCCGATGTGGTGCAGGCGATGGAGCTCGTGGCTGAAGAAAAGCAAGAATTCGATGATCAGATACACATTATCAGAAAAGTGAGGTAAAAAGATCAATTCTTACTGAAGCAACTGGAGAAGGTGGTGGAGAAGGAGATGGCGTTCTCAATCAGGCCTTGGCTTGTTCGCGTTTTTTCAAGGTGGCTTTCTTCGTCCTGGGTGATGGGACCGATTGAGTCCTCGCCTTAAGCAAGGATGACGTAATGACCTGTAAAAATCAAGTTACAATAGACCAACAAAAGGGAATTGCATAGATACAAGAGGAAGACTATACTAACCTTGCGGACTGCGTGTCTGATTCTCTTTGGTTGGGCAGCGTCAGCTGGATCATCGGCCGGTGGATTTGCAGTGGTTGTGGCCAATGGATCTTCAGTTGGTTTATCGGCCGATGGCTCTTCAGTGATGCTGGCCGATGGATGTTGACCTTCGGGTATATCAGCAGCTGCTACATTGACCTCCTCCTCCATTACTTGGTCATTCAGGAATTCTTCCACGGAGGGGTCCAGCTTGTCGAGGTCGGCCTGGTCGTCAATCTTAGATTTTTTGACATGTTTTGGGGCTTTGTCCCTGGCCGACGCCTTCCTCTTGGTAGTTTCTCTGACTATCGGCCCTTGGAGTAGCGATGATACTTTTGGAGCAGTGAGGCCGATAGTTGACTCCATAATAGTTTTTTCTGATGGAGCCAAGACCAGAGCATAGGTTATCCTTTGCCCGCTGTTGCTGACACTTGGAGCTGGGGCGTCAGGAACTTGAGGGCTGATGTTGTCAATAAGTTTCATTTGGTAGAATCTGGCTGATTGATGAAAGATATGAGTAGCCCACTCTTGCCACCATGATTGGAAGCTGATATGGATAAAGGCACTCAGCCACAATCGGTCACAGTCCCCCAAGGCTGGAATTCTGATCTCCAGGATTTTGCTCATGATCAATGCTGATGCGACCGTGCCCCTGCTCTCTAGGAGCTGATGCAAGTGCAGGCTGACAGGAAGCTGTCCAAGCCCACATTGTCTGGCAGCCACCATAGGGTTATAAAATTCATATGACAAGCTGGTGCTTCTGCCTTAGAATATACCCACTGGGAGCAGGCATGGGGTGATGCCGATCATAAAAACTTCCCTTGAGACCATATCGTCATTCAGCTGGCCCAAGGTCAGATCGAAAGGAAGCTCGAAATCGGAGTCTGAGGGATAGACGAACATGACCATCTTGACTGATGGAGGGCCGGTGTAAAATCGGACGAACCATGTGGACATTTCTTCGGCCGATTGATCAGCTCCAGGATAGATTGAGGCTGCTTCTCCAAAGGACATACATCTCCTAGATGAGGGATCTTTATTGTCATTATAGTCTGATGGGAAGACAGAGTCCGATAGTGGGGGTCGATCGACCATGGTGTTGGTGTAGATGGTTAACCATAGTTAGACAAACCACCATGGACCTCTATGTGCCACTGTCCGATTCAACATCAAGTCCTGAGTGGCAGAATGCAGTAGCCGATAGACAGCTCCAAGGAGGTATCGGCCGAGAGGAAATTGTTTCTTTTCAACCAGATCCTGAGCTAGATGTTGGCAGTTCAAAGTGGGGCCGCAGGTTGATCCACAGAAGATGTATCTTTCCAACCATAAAGTCAGAAAAGCCACATGTTCTCTCTCTGAAACAGACCCTTGCTCCATGTGCTCAGAGATGTACCCAGACCAGCCTCCAATCTTCTTGGTCTTCAATTTATGGCTGCTGTTGATGAGGAGATTGAAGGGGTTGATCTCAGAGAGGATATCCAAGCCTGTCAGCATCTTGATATCTATCAGTGAAGGGGTCATCGGACCTTGCCGGAACAAAAAGGCATTTAAGGTGCTGGACTAGAAGTAGGTGGCGGCTGACATGAGGGGTTCATTTTTCTTGGTATCGGCTAACGACAGAGCAACGCACTGGCTGATTCCAATTTCATCCCAATGGACTTGTTTGGCTGCAACAATTCTCTTGTACCAAGTCCTGTATCCATTAAGCTTCGATGGGCAGGATTTGAAGGTATGCTTCCATGAGGAGATACTGGGCTTTGCTTGCTTGAAGGGGATTTCGTTCGATTCCGCGTTTATCAGCTAGGTGGGGTTAGAGTTGCCCAAGGGGCCCAGCAGAAATCGATGTGACTTGTCATTCGTGGGGATCAAAATCTGGTTCTTGAAGACCTACGGCATATGAGCAGTAATGGAAAAATAAGACCCGGGGGGCAAGAGCAAAAACCCTAGTTTAAAAAGTCTCGGCGGGAAAATGAAAATGCAACTTTGGGGAAGGATTGGTTTACCTCAGGGATCTCGGAGGAGTAGAACGGCAGTGATGCCATGGATGCTGTTGAGGAGGTCGCCGTTGAGGGAATCGATGTCAAGAAAACGCCGAGGGGTCACCGGAATCGAAAGGCGTAGACGGCTATGAGGAACTGCGCGTGGAAATCGGTGGTGGAAGGCTGTGAATTTGGATATGCGTGGTTTTGGACAAACCCTAGCGAAAAAGTCGATGGGTTCCTCGGAGCTAATTCCGCCACATTATATAATGAAACGAAATTGGGGGGCATGTGTTAACAGCAGATTTTCGTAATCTACTCGGAGAGGAAAGAGAAAACCGATGCAGAGAAGAAGCGATTCGAGTCGGATCAGTTGTGTTATCGGACCAAGTCGGAGTCGGACCAAGTTTCGTATCGGACTCAGCGGTGCATTGGACGAGGTGGAGCGTCAGCAGAAGGACCGTATCGGCCGATGTGGGTTCAATGCGGCCATCGGCCAATGGAAGCAGGAAGCTGATGGAGGCAGCGTGAGCTCGGTTTGGGCTTGAGTTAAGCTTCAAAGGAGATTGCCAAATAGGGATAAGGCCCGGTTTTAGGCAATTGTATCTCTTAATTAGGAAGTTAGAGTAGATTTGATCTAATTTATGGCAAGAGTCCGCCATAAGGACTTGTTTGTTAGCTAGAGATAAAATCGTGTCCTATCTGGACAATGTTGTAAATCACGGGTATAAATATCCCGGTAGTCTATACATAGAAACTCTCTCTCAAATTCAATTCAACAAACAACACAATTCAATCTATTTTCAGCGCATCGCCACCCTCGCAAGAGGTTAACTTCCGGCGAGTTCTTGCTTCCCCAGAGCAGAGGTAAGAACTCGTACCCGACGATCTACATCGTTGGGGCTAGCGTGTTGTTTTAGACACGTTAAGCCCTGATGATATGATTGTCGTTTATCATGTCTTGGATGATCTTGATATGGCATCTTAATTATGCCTCACCGGCGATAAACTCGTTTTAGGGTTTGTTGCCGACGATGGTCTAATTATTCTGCTTATCTAGATCCTTCAACGCATCTACCATCCCCAAAAGCGATTGACAGCTTGATTTTCTTTGTGTTAGCTCTCGATTCACACTTTGAGTTGCTATCAACCTTAGTCCTGTTTTGAGATCTAACTCAAAGCCTGTTTTCGATCATAATTAAGGATAGTGTCGGGGTTTCAGCCGGTCTTATCTAATACATGTGATTACTTCACGTTTTTATATGTATTTGCCATTGTATGAGTAGATCGACAGGTATAAAGGTATTTGTCACGGATTATCCTCAGGATTTCTCTGTGATCGGTATATTTATATTGGCCGATTGGTTTATACAAGTTTGCACTAGAGTATTAGCTAGTGTATTCACCTCTTACATCACCCATCGGCCAATGCCAAAAGATCAACATCAATGTGTTGATGAAGGCCGATGGGATTAGATCTGTATTTTAATCTTATTCTATTATAACCTCGAGTAGGCCGATACAGCTTTGCCCTATCGGCTAGGCCCTCACGATGTGACATCAGCCTATCGGCCGATTGGCCATCATTTTCTAACATGGTTTACTTGTTTATTTTTGTTGATTGCAGATCAAATTAACTGGCACGCCCTAAATACACCTAGGCAAGCCATTGGACCTGCACTGGAGTTAAGCAGATCTCCCAGGCCGCCGTGGAAACGTGGAACCCGCTTTAACGGTGGGGCGGGTCGAAATTCTGCGCCAACAGAACCCTCGTCCCACGAGGGTTTAGTTCTTAATCCTTCGATGAGAGAAAGTGGATAACTCGATTGGGGATGGAGATGAAGTTCATGACTCGACTATAGCCATCCAAGGACACTGCACCTTAGCAATCGATACATCATCTTCAATGGTCGCCGTGATCTTGCGGTGCGCTACGTCGATCATTAAGGCATTCATCCTACAAGCAATCGAAGAATTAGCAAGAACAAGTAAAACAAGCACTGAATTGCGAGATGTATATGAAGGTCTCAAACTGAATCTCAATTATAGTGAGGTTCCGAAAACAAATAGATGGATGGTTGATCCAACACACGCGTGTACAAGTAAGTAGTGAAAGCTAAACTTGTATAAAAGAAACCCCATTGTTGTTTGTGGTGGCTAAGGGAATAAGAAGAGGGGAAGAAAGACCACAAGGGTGTTAGGGTCGTGCTTTAACCCTAGGGCGCGTCCCTAATGGACCTAACTTGATACATAGCTCATTGGGCCCAAATAAGATGATGCAGCACCGTAGATAGAAAAAGGTCTTTGTAGTAAAACGATGATTGTGGTCTCTCCAAAGCAGATATGGGCGTGAGGCTGGATCCATTTGAAAGTAGACTTTATACCATGAAGTGCTTTCACGCCTAAAACGGAATCTGTATGAAGTCGTGACGGTTGTCACAAGTTGGTGTTGTCCCGTAGTCCAAATCCAACCCCCACAAATCCTCTTCCCTTTTGATCCTTTCCATCATTACTAAGTAAACAAGAGTGCATGTGTCTCCAGAGTATAAATAAGATGGACATGAACTCAAGAACGAACTAACCTCATAGTTGACTTGACATGCATGAGCGCGGGTAATAGGACCATAAAGTTATACTTGTGTAGACGTGGATGTATCAATGGTATTGATGTCCTCATCAAAAGTTTGACTAGGAAAAAAATCAAAACGACTTATAATATGAACTGGAGAGAGTATCTTTCTTGAAACCCCTTCAAACTCGAAAAATGTGATATTTTGTATAGATATAACAACATATATATAAGCTTCAAATTTTAACTCCACTGCCCTTTTGCAGAACATGTGTATACAGAGAGCATAGAGAAATAGCGCAACTCTTTTTCCCTTCGGAATAGTGGAAGTTAATATATGAGAAAATCCAAGAAACACTATTGACAAGCATCCCATTTTAAGAAATACCATCGACGAGCCCAACTTCCTAGAGATACCATCGTACAAGCATCTTTGTTTCAGAAATGTCATCCTCGTTAGAATTCCATTAGCAGTCATCCCTTAAGTACTATGAAAGACCATTTTACCCCTATGAATTGTTGAAAGTTGATTAACACTTTTGCTCTTTACACTAAATTATTGTAAGTTGACGGAAAGAGAAAAAAAATTAAACAGTTTTCAACAATTTGTGGGGTAAAATGGTCTTTTTATAACACTTAGTGGAGGGTTGCTAATGGAAACCTATCAGTGACGACATTTTTACGATAAAAACGCTTGGACGGTGGCATTTTTAGGAAGTTGGATTCATCAATGACATTTCTTAAATTAGAACACTTGTCGGTGACATTTCTAAGATTTTATCTTCATATATATATTAAGAAGTGATTTTCTGTATAGAAAATAATACTACACGTGTAAAAATATTCTTACAAAAATTTATAAATCGTTGATGCATGTGGCACATTGTGATTCAATAATTATCAACTAATTAAATTGAATGGTTGAGATTCTTCAATTAAGAGTTTTGTAAGAATTGGTTTGATTAAGTACGTCGAGGTGAAAACGGTCGGAAACAATAGCATATGTGTACGAAAACATTTGTCGGTTAGGAATCAACGATATTTTGTGACGATCTCAGTATGACGTTGATAAAAAATAGAAAAATCAAATATATATATATATATATATATATGGCTACAATCGGAAACGGAACTGCTTTTACTGAAACGGCGTTTGGTAGGTTGGAATGTCGATCATCTTTGTTATTATGCCTACTTTTATAGCACTATTCCTGTGACCATGTGTACATAGAACCATAGAGGCTACAACAAATTGGGCTGCCTCATCCTCCCTTGACAACATAAATAAATTTTATTATAGGATACTCAAAGTTTGTGTATTTTGTTGATAGTTATTAAAAAACATGCAATGGTTAAAGGATACCTACTAATAAACTCTGAACTCCACTCGATACGCTTAGGGATCTGATTGTCCCGATCTTTCGGTGAGTTGATGATAACTATGTTTTGGGAGAAACATTGACGACCCGACTATAATCGTACGAGATATTGTTGTGTTGCGCCTTGGCGATCGATACACCTTTTCGTGGGTTGTTGATCTTGCTAGTGCAGATCAACATTATTCCTGCAAGCAAATCGAATAAACAAGCAAGAACAAGATAAAGTAATCTGAATTGCAAATAGAAATTGAATACAAATGATAAGTTGAGATTCCGTAACGAGCAAACCGGTGATCTAACCGATCACGGGATTACACAGCAAAATAGCGAAGCTAAACTTTAATCCAAACAAAACCCAAGAAACCCTAAAAGGGTACCTGGCTATTTAAAGGGGTGGGAGGACGACCAATGGGGTTACTAGGTTGTGCTTCACCAGGTTGGGACGCACTCCACATGGGCACCACCTAGGTCGGGGTCCCAGAAAAGTTACAAGCCCATAGCCCCATTATACGTGACGTAGCACCTTGTTTCTGTTATTGCGGCCGACAAGGATGAAATTTGGAGATGAGGCTGGATCCATTGGAAAGAGAACTCCAAAAGCTTTCCATCAAGTACTCATGGGCAAAAAACAGAGCTCGTATGCATATTTCGCGGCCGTTTGAATTCAGCACTATAGCAGGTAATCGATTTGGATTCCAGAACTTCTGCGACTCAATCTCGATGTCTTCCAGTTATCCTATGATGTGAGCAATGATTGTATCAATAGTAGATATGGTCACATCATCCTCTCCTTCTTCACGAAAACCGTCCTCGGCTTTTCCATATGGTGCTCTTCGCATAGTCCATTTAAAACAACATGTTTCTTCCAATCAATACTAAAGAGACTCAAAGCTGCTTGATTAGCAATAATATAACTCTCTAACTTGCAATATTGATCGATGGCTATAGGTGGTTCAAAAACTGAACATATGTAAACTTTGTGCACTAAATATACTTCTCTATCACTATATTTTATAAAGATATGAAATATAGTATTAGTTGGACATGGCAAATCAATAGAAAATAATTTCTCCTTCAAATTATCGAGCACACAGAAGTCATCAAATAGAACATAGCTAAAAGTATTTAAAGAAGATAGCAATTCACGTTCTTGAACTTCATTAGCAATTTAAACAACATGCTTAAAATCAGTGCAGAAAGAATTAATAACAGGAATAGCATGTTCATTCATTAGTTGCGGTATGGATATAAGTGAAGCATTATCACACAACTCTTTCTTATCACAAGAAACAACAAACAAATCAATTTGTAACAAACAAATATTAGCAATTAGTTTCACTAATGGTTGCTCTACTATAGCATGAAAAGTGGACATGTATAGCTTAGCTTGAGAATACTCACCTTCATTTATCTCAGCACCATTTAATTTACCTTGCAAACTTTCTTCATACATTGCAGGTGCTTCATGCTTCTCCTTTTTCTTCTCAAGTACATCATTCTTCTCCTTTTGTTGAATGTTCTGAACTCTCTACAAAACGTTAGTAACAGGAGACACAAAAAATTGCTCCTTTCATGTTTGCACATCATCATTGCACAATGATACCGGAGATTCAGAAAAAGGAGATAGATCACATTGTTCATGCTTTCTTACATTTGATATGATTTGACTCTCAATGCTATGAGCAAGCATGAATTGGTGTCCCATATGATTATATGTCACATTAGCAAGTATAACCTGAATTTCAGAATTAAACCCCTTGAAAAATCTACGCAATGTGTTCTCATTGCATTCTTTTAGACCACTGTAGATAATACAAACTTTAAATTCATAGATATACTCTCTAATAGTTCTATCATATTGTTTCAGATGTTCTAATTTCTCAAGAAGAATACATTTGTAATAAAAACTCACAAAACGCTTTCTCATCATGGTTTTGCACTCATCCCAAGTTTCAGATTTATTACTAGCATGACTCCACCAAAAGAATACAGAAGAGGTAAACTTATTACTAGCAGCCTTAATCATTGGAGCATCAAAAAAATCATATTTATCAAATTCGTTGTCTATTGCTAGCTCCCAATCAACATAAACAACAAAATCGTACTTACCATCGTAGAATGGTAATTTAGATTCAACTCGTGCAAAATTATAGTCAGATACCTCATATGCATCACGTGGAGAAATCGTCACATTTCATCAAAGGTGAAGAAGTCGATATTGAGCATGACCATCTCGTATCCCCTTGCGCAATCCTGCCATGGTTAGTAGCAAACAAGAAATACACACAAGAATATGCACGCTCCTATCAACTACTAGGTAGTGGAGGCTCAAATATCACACACACTCAAACTTTTAACCAAGCTCTTACAAGATCTTACCAAAGCAAGCGGAATGTTGACCACACCGACTCGACCTAAACCCAATGGAGGTTGGATGTATCGATGCCTCGATGCCTCGACAAACACATGCTGTACGGCTGCAATCAAATCTGTGGAGCTTTGGGTAGGCTTAAATATGTAGCAAAGGAATAGCAAATGCTCAAATCAGATAATGCAAAGTTGAATAATTATTTAAAGTCAAGTACCGTGCTGGTCCTAGGCTAGAACGTACTAGAGACGTGAGTCTAGATAAAAACGATACCACAAGATAGCACTATGAACAACTCAAGCACAACTCTGATATACAATATCAAACTCAAAGATAACAACTGATTTTCTCTTTTCTTTCTCTTTTTCTTTCTTCTTTTTTTTTCTTTCTTTCGTTTTTTTGGTGCGGCTTTTGTTTTCCTTTTTAGCACCTTTTTGCCTTTTTTTTCTTTTTTTTATTTTTTCAACAAAAACGACTCAAGGACCTGAATGTAGATTACATGGACTCAAATGTAAATATAAAAATTACAGAAACTTAAATGTAAAAGTCCAAACCCTAAAGTTCGATCTATACAAAAATGGAATGCTCTCGTCCCATAGGTTTCATTTTTGCAAACGAAACTCGAATCCGACACCAAAATTTTTTTACCAAGGTGTAGCAACTCACAGTATACATTGAAACCGAGAGAAGAGGGAGGGAGTCAGACTCGGTCAAAATGGAAAGCTCGGTTTTAAATGGAAACAAACCAACCAAACTGATCTAATCTACAAACTTTCCATCCTTCCTTCTTCCTCGCGTGCAAAATAGAAGCACAGACCCAACCAAACCACGGCCGAACAGGGCACAAACCACACGATAGAAACCCTAGCGACTTGATAACTTCAAAACCAACTGACAGAAACTGTCCGAAACGAGAAAAAGAACCCTAGTGACGACACGATTCCATTTTCGAAGATCCCGATGACAACAAAGATACGGCGGCGACGGCAACTGTGGTACTAGACATGACCAGAACTCGAAACTTTAAACGGACTAGACGCTACGACCAACAACACGACTCGACAATGTAACGCAAAACTCAATAAAGCAAAAACTGAAAAGAACAATGCAGTGGCACAAAGATGGCTAGGTAATGGATGCAATTTTTTTGTATGGCTATTTTCTGGTTATAAATAGATAAAAATTCACCGAGCAACGAAAGCTCTAATACCACTTGATAAACCCTAAACTCCACTGATACGCTCAGGGATCTGATTGGCCCGATCTTTCGGTGAGTTGATGATAACTACAATTTGGGAGAAACGTTGACGACTCGACTACAACCGTACGAAATGTTGTTGTGTTGCGTCTTGGCAATCGATACACCTCTCCGTGGGTTATTCATCTTGCCGGTGCAGATCAATATTATTCCTGCAAGTAAATCGAAGAAACAAGCAAGAACAAGATTAAAGCAATCTGAATTGCAAATAGAAATTGAATACAAATGATAAGTTGAGATTCCGTAACGAGCAAACCGGCGATCTAACCGATCATAGGATTATACGGCAAAGTAGCGAAGCTAAACTTTAATCCAAACAAAACCCAAGAAACCCTAAAAGGGTACCTGGCTATTTAAAGGGGTGGGAGGACGACCAATGGGGTTACTAGGTTGTGCTTCACCAGGTTGGGACGCACTCCACATGGGCACCACCTAGGTCAGGGTCCCAGATAAGTTACAAGCCCATAGCCCCATTATACGTGACGTAGCAACTTGTTTCTGTTATTGCGGCCGACAAGGATGAAATTTGGAGATGAGGCTGGATCCATTGAAAAGAGGACTCCAAAAGCTTTTCATCAAGTACTCATGGATCAAAAACGGAGCTCGTATGCATATTTGGTGGTCGTTTAAATTCAACACTATAACAGATGGCTGAATTGGATTCCTGAACGTCTGCGACTCAATCTCGATGTCTTCCGGTTGTCCAATGATGTGAGCAATAGTTGTATCAATAGTAGCTATGGTCACATTACTACAAAAACTGATAATTTGCTAATAGGCACTACAACAATTATTTTATTATTTTTCATCCAATTAGAGAGAGATTTTTTTTGAAAAGACGTGAATGCCCATCAGGCCACAAGCTTCTAACCTAGTGCTGGATTGAATAAGGAATATGATATATGGTAGCATAAAGTTTAGTTTAAAATTTTGGAAAAAAGATAAGAATATGAGAAAGCCACAAAAATTTAGTTGTGGCTGCCACTCTATGGTTTTGGAGGATATTGGGGTAGAGATGGATTGGTTCGGTCACGTTCTACCAAACTATAATATCATGTAGCAAAATTCGCCATAAATTATCATTTGATATGATAAAGAGATCTCGTTAGTGCACCGAGATTTTCAACTGTTCAACCATTAGTTGTCATTTTTTTTAGAGCTATACATCAAAAGAATTATATATAGGTGTCCTAAATATGAACACTGGTGTTGTTCTGTTTTTCCCCAAAAATACCAAAGATCACAATCACAGGCTCACAGCCCAACATTACAACCATCAAACTTTTTATATATCAAGGTTCAAGAAAGTATGGCCATTCTTTTCAAAAGAGACGTTCTTCAGATCAGTACGTCTTGCTGTGGACAAAAAGATCTACCTTAACACATCTGCCTGCCATACATTATTTCTCGTTGCTATCCATGACACTGTAATCTTACTGAAAGAAATACCTGTTGTTGTTATGCGTGTAAAAGAAACTTTTTATCCTATGGCGATATGCACAATCTCTCTTTCCTTGATGTGTCAGCAGGTGGCTAGATTAATAATTGTTCCCTTTGAAAAGTACAAGGAAAAATGTTGTTCACTAAGTGGATTTCCAGAGAAGAAATAAAGATAGCGGTAGAGACTTGATTGGAATAATATGTACAAATCTCATGGAAAGATGGAAATGATCGGAATATTCTTGGAAAGAAAGAATGGACGATTCTCCATGTTAATTAGCATGAAAATAACTTGCATGTGAGGAAGCAGGAAATAATGTGTGGTGTACGACACTGGACACTATCTATTTTAGTACCTAGGAAATTATGCATACGGGTGTGTTTTTAATAAGGAATATTCGCAGTTTTGTAACAATAATTTATCTATCTCTTTAAACGTGTGTTAATTAAGGAGGCGCAATTACAACCATGTGCTCGTGTGAGTCTTGAAAAAAGATATATATATATGTGAGCTTATGTTGCAGAACGAACAGGAAGATCGATCACATGGCCTAATGCATATAATGCAAATATATAGGGCTAAACAATTGTGTGCGGTCTCGTGTTGATGTGTATATATATGTGTGTTGATCGAACCAGACAGTGTATGCTTTTGAATTTAATTAGGGTGGTACCTTGTAATATAAATAAATAAATAAATAAATAAATAAATATATATATATATATATATATTTGTCTTTTCAGGAACCTGTCTATTGTTGATCACTGTAACTAAACCCTCTTCAATCGTAAGAAAATCTTGGCTGGCTTGTCTTCGTCGTCCCGACAAAATAAAAATTATGGTAAGGACATAAACAAAATTGAAATAGACCATACTTTGTTTAGAATTTTGAAAATTTCAACAGTTACATTTGTTGGCAATGTGTTTCTACACAAAATAAATAAATAATTTTTCAAGGTCTAGTTGTTGACTCAATTGATTTCGTTGTATAGGATACAGAATTCATAAAGAGAGGAATGGATAGTGCGAAACATGTACAAGTTAAAATTGGACTTCATTACTACTATTGCTATTCGTTCCGTTGTCTATGAATTTTCATCTTCGAAGCCATATTGGGTTTATTTATGTTTCAAAAAAATTATTGGGTTTATTCATACAATTATACAAAATTGTATAATTTATTATCTTATCTGCATATATATATATACATATAATTTATCTCATAATTACTTTTGAGAAATTTTTCTCATAATTTAAAACACATGAATATCGTACATGTTTTAAAATTGGTCCCGATACACATCGAGAATCAAACGCGGAAAAAACGTCATAGGAGATCCAAACACGATGACGACACCGAGACACGATATTTGTTAACGAGGTTCAACCGAAGCCTATATCCCCAGGGCACTGATTATGGACGCTTCTCCCCGATCCAATATATTAGAGCGTATCAGAGTTACAACGACTTATGGCCGGATGCCACCAACAGTCGCTTCCTCTCGCTATGTTAAGTCATCATGCGGTTACAATAGGTCTGCCCCTCTATTTATGATAGCCTAGAATAGAGTCCGACTCTTACTCTATTTCTAACACCTAGTATAACTCCAAGTCCTAAACTATAACCGACTATATACACATATTTGACACAAACTCTAACAAACTCCACCTTGACGAATATGCCACGCCAACCTGAATATGTTACTTACTCAAACCTTGGTATACCAGGACTTGAGTTGGTTCCTCCGCCGCTCACGCCGAGCCACCCGACGAGCCTACACTAGACTCGTCGTCTTCAGGATCATGCATAGCAACACCAACATACTCATCTTCCATGACTCCACCTGCAACAGTACTCCCTTGCAGCTTGTACAAACATGAGCTTGTCCTCTCACCAATCATAATAGTCTTCTCGTACTTCATGATATTCATAGTCTTCCTATCAGAATCCGCCTTATACAACCACCCTGTCTCATGTAGGCTCCCAAGCAAAATCAGACTCCTTAGTCCTAGCAGGTGTCTCACATCTGAAAGTAGCACCTCATTACCATTATACATCTTGAATTTGCCATCGCCCACTCCAACAACACGGTAACTCGTGCCATCGCCCAAGTAAACAACACCAAACTCACCAGATTTGTATGAAGAGAACCACTCCCGCTTTGATGTCGCATGATAGGAATTAGCCGAGTCCAACATCTACGCTTCATTAGACTTCTCATTAGACACTGTGAGAATCTCACGACTGTTGTTGTCTGAGTCATCACCATGAGCTGCTAAACTTGCAATTGCACTTTTCCTCTTCTTCAGCAACAGATAATTCCTCCTTATATGCCCAAAGTCATGACACTTATAGCAACGTACCCCCTTCTTCTTGCTCTTCGACGTTGCCTTCCTTGACCAGCAAACTCTCAGCCTGAGAAGCCTCTGATGCCTCTTTTTCTTTGATCTTCTCAAATCCCGCACAAGCAATGCCGAAACAATCTCCTCAGTCTTGATAGTATCCTTGTCATACATCAGGGTAGTCACCACATGCTCATAAGACGGTGGAAGTGAGCTCAGAAGAATTATGGCTTTGTCTTCATCATCCAATTTCACATCTAACTTGCTTAGATCTATGACCAACTGTTTGAAGACATCCACGTGCTTCCTAAGATCTGACTCCTCTTGCATCTACAAATCATACAACTATTGTTTAAGATACAACTTATTAGTCAGCGACCTGGACATATACAGGCTTGTCAACTTGTCCCAAATTTTCTTTGGTGATTTTTCCTCCATGACTTGGTACATGACAGAATCCAAGAGACTCCACTGAATTGTCGAAGCTGCCTGCACCTTCATTACCTCCCACTTGTCAACATCCATCTTTTCCGGCATATTCCCAAGAGTCTTGGATATCCCTTGCTAAGCCAACAAATCCTTCAGCCTTGTTTGCCAGAGAATGAAATTTTCAGTGCCATCAAACTTCACCAAATCAAACTTGGAAAACATCGTCGCCGCCATCGATGATAATTAACTTAATCAGTTGTCACCCTGATTAAATTGATCTGCATTGGTATTTGATCCCACCGACTAACTCAAGCAGTACCAGCCGGACCGAATCATTTTTTCCCCAAAAACTGGACTGTTTTTCTTTACTCGGTCAAAGAACCAGTCAACCATGGCCAGGGATCCAGATTGATCCTCTTTCCTCCACTGCTCGCTCTCCTCCCACGCGTCGCCTTCCACGCTCAATCATTCTAGATGGCGCCACCTTCCTGGATCCGCACGAGCACTGGAGCCGTCGCACCTCACCACCTCCACGCCCTTGAGGAAACTGCAACGCTGCCCTGGGAACTCCTGAGTCGTCACCGATGATGGATGCCGTCGCCCCGATGCAGAAGCCGATGCCACCCCTGCTGTTGGAACCCGCCGCCTCCACCGCCTAGAGCTGGCCGCATCAAGCCTCTCCGCTGCCTGCACCGCCATTCACCGAAGCCATGCACAGCCACCCGAGCTTGTCGCCAACAAATCCGCCGCACTTGATAAAATCAAGTTCAACTCTCTCCCTTGCATTGTGATTTGCTTGATTGCTTTGATTGCAACCCCGTGGAATCCTCTGCTGTATTTATTTGAGGAAAAGCTCAACTCTGATTCCGGACGAATCCCAGTCCTCATCCCAATCCCCTCCCGTGTTGAACTCGGTACCCTGCTTATCTTCGATCATGTCCATGCCGTGACCGACTCATGGATGACTCCATGGATCTGTCTTCCGCACCACAAACCCTCAAGACCAAGCCTGCACGATTGGGCTGTCGTAGCCAACTCCTTCTTGGCACCACCCTGACCTTCGTTGCCGGCTCGGCTTTGACGCAAGACGTGCACACCACCACGACCCTGACCATCTTGGGCTACTATGTATCTTTAGCGATACCTAGCACCACTGCTAAACACCATCGTCAACTTCACCAATGACTAGTGCCACTGATATGATGTCTTTGTGAATTTCTTGATCTATGCTAGAAAAAAATGGTAGAACCAGTCCTCTCTAGGGTTGAATCAACACCAAATGTCGGTATAGACACCATAGGCTTAGTTCTGTCATCCACTGCTAATACGTCGCCTTTGTAGCAATTCCTTCGTGCAAATACCTCATCATCAACACCTCCAAACAGCCTGTAGGATCCACCCGCCCCGACTTCTGATTGAACACCATCAATCTAATCACGAGCTGAAGCCGACAAATCACATCCCGTCTTCTCAGCCATCGGACGACCCAAGCGCTACGTCTAGCTGTCTCCCTGTCGAACGCAGCTCATCGAAAAGCCCGAGCCACCCTGCCCAAAGTGTTCAATTCCACCGATCGAGAACGCCAATCGCCTCCAGCTTCAATCAATCCCGAGCATGCGGCCACACGTCTCCTTGTTGAGAGTAGCTCACCGGAAAGTCCGGGCAACTTGCCCGAAGTGTTCGACCCACCGATTGGATCGCCAATTGCTTTCGCCGCTATCAACCCAAGCACCACATCTGGTCATCTCCCTGTTGAAAGTAGCCATCGAATGGTTCAGACCGCTGCCTGAAGTATTCGATCCACCGATCAAATTCTGTTGATCGTCGTCGTGCTCCACCTTGTGCTCATGTCCCTCCCTTGACATAAACCGCAAGCGGCACGATGTGGGGCACCTCATCGCACCTCTATCCATGGACCTTCCGTAGGCTCTGATACCACTTGTTATAAAACCAGCCCCGATACACATCGATAACCAAACGCGGAAGAAACGCTATACGAGATCCAAACACGATGACGACACCAAGGCACGATATTTGTTAATAAGATTCATCCGAAGTCTACATCCCCAGGGCATCGATTACGGGTGCTCCTTCCCAATCCAGCATATTACAGCATATCAGAGTTACAACAACTCACGGCCAGACGCTCCCTCTCGCTATGCTAAGTCGTCATGCTGTTACGACAAGTCCGTCCCTTTATTTATGAGAGAGCATAGGATAGAGTCCGACTCTTATCTTATTCGTAACACCTAATACAACTCCAAATCCTAAACTATAACCGTCTACCTAAACTATAACTGTCTACGTACACATATTCGATACAACCTGTAATAGTACATTATGTAACTCGATTAATTACTCAAGGATTACCATGTACTGGATGCTCACAAAAATAACGTAAAATTTGACGCTTATACAAGGTATAATTAGATAAAGCATTGCAATGACATCGACATGAACGACGACATTGATATAATTCCACTGCTGCGTAGTTAAATATTGATTATATATATGTTGTGGGTGACTGATCACTGATGCATGCATGTAAACTTGACGTACTGCTACATAAGAAAAGGATAAATTGATATTACGTACATTCGGATGTATTAAATTTTTAGGCTGTCGATACTATAATTTTCAATTTGTATATTTTTTTACCTCTAAAACCTAACTGCATTATTACGCGTATATTTGTGTGGACCCATAAATTGAATGGACTTGTTGACTGACTTACGTACGCATATATCTTAATTATTGTGGACGTTAGCATCGATCTCGATCAGGACCTTCTTATTACGTGATTAATTAGGCTCTTTTGCCTCTTGGGATGAGATGGCTTCTGGATCGCTTCAGTAGCCATATGCCAATTTGGCGATCTTAACCGTTGAAAAAAAGTTTAATAATACAGCGAACGATTAAGATTTGATATACAATTTATTAATTATCTGTGCGTCATTTTGATTTTGCCGGTCGGGATTGGACTAGGTATTAACTCGGCCGGCGAGATTCTTGCTTCAACTTAAAACAGATACTGATTTGCTCACCAATTTTTGTATAATGGAAGCATGACTTATAACCCGCTTTTGAACATTATTTAAATTCAATCTAGTTGGAGGTTGTAGTCCTCAAATTAAGGAGTTATTTAATTGGTTATACCAACCACGAGTTAGACGAGTGGCGAAAATAAAAGAAATGACACTATAAATTGTTAGCAATAAAAAAAAAGTGCCAAACCACGATTTGTGACGGGCAATTAATAATCGGCATAATAAATTATGCCATGACTAACATAGACGTGACACATAGCAACAAATTTAGCACCTATAAAACCTATATTATAATATTTGAGATGCACATATGCGCAATAAAAATTTATAGTTTTAAAATTGATTACTTGGTTATGCAGTGAACACTTACCATAGCTCAAATCTTAGCGTCTGTCCATCTTCGTGCACAAGAAGAGTATGTCTCGCTAAGAATTTCGCAAGATTCGCATGGATTTATCCTTAGCTTTCGCCAGGATTGATATGTGCTGACATGTCGTATGTTTATGAGTAAAACTTCTCAAATATTATTTGACCTACGGCTAATAAGTCATGAAAAAATAAATGTCAGTTAAAAATAATTTATGAGTAAAACTTTAATATCCATGTTGTTAGCTGTTTAAAACCTTAAGGCTTGAAACTATATTGCATTGAAAAACCCCAACATCAACTTCAAATTAGGTTTTAAAATTTAAATTTTGGTTCTGACTGATAAGCAAGGTAGATATTTCTTCATTTGTTTTCCTTTCATACATGCATGTAAGGAATTTTATCCATGTAGTTACATGCATAAAATAAGGAGGAAGGTAGTACAAATTATTATAACTGGCTGTGTGCGGTACTTTTCTGTTCGGTTATCTATTAACTCGATATGTACGGTCACCAATCACACGTTTAATACTGTTTTCTGGAGTATCTGTGTGATGTGCAGATTTGTTTTTGTCTGCCACATGCCTGGCTGACAGGCTCAAGTTCTGAACAATGTTCATAAATCAGGACAAGAACATCACTGCGAGACACTGAGGTGTGTTAACGTACAAGCCACAAGTCCTCAATTGATGGCTTGGGAGACCTAACAGATCACATGGTTAGGAGGCACATGTACATCCTGTGGGAGATTCAGCACTGCTGATCAGCTCAATGATTTGATGATCACCCATCAGAATGAGCATTTAATATCTTGTGAATGATTTGATGATTCATCAATCTGAATGAGGATGATTGACAATGGTGCTAGTACATAGCAATCATCACTCGATTTACATGCACATGTCTCTCGAACGGTTAAACGATACGTTCTATAAAAAAGTTGAATCATATTAATTTATATTTTAAGTTTTTTAAGCTAACACTTAATTAATCATATATTAACTTGTCGCTACGTTTTACGTGTCGAAAGGTTAGGGTTCCCAACCTTCCAAAAAAAGGGAGCCAAATTGCATGCATGCATTGTGTTTACCTACAAAGTTTTCTCCTAGATTAAACAGGGACTGAATACACATATCGTATTTAAATTAATTAGCCAAAAGAGAATACCGAGTTTCCAACTAATAACCTATAACTAAAGAAAGGGGCAAGGGCCAGTAAGGCAGTACGTAATTTTTATAACTAATGTCCTTGTGTGCAACATGGATAACATTTTTCTCTGTTTTTATTTTGTCACACAACATTTTTCTATTAAGCCAGTTGCCTAACCCAGCCATATATGTTCCAGACCAACTCCAAAATTTTCTTGGTAGGATTTATTTTTCTAATCCAGGCTGACTTCTGCACGTAAGTCTAAACCTAGTATCCAAAGAACTGAATCATTCTGATGGTCCACAATACATTGATAAATAAAATATCATTAACATATGAACAAAATTTCCATCATGGACTAGGAATGCTAGGAAATATAATATATATTCTTATGAAACCGACACATTCCATTGGCACACCCTCTAGTGAAAAGAAAAAGCAAAAAAAAACAAGCAAGTGGTATGTTAATCTTCAATATCTCCAGTCCATCAGTGTTTATTTAGGTTTGACATCCGAAAATGACATGATTTGCATCAAGAGCTACATTCAGAATATTATAATTTCACTGCATTCTGTAAATACACTACAAAACAAATCAGTAGTCAAAATTGTATTTCACACCATGTCCAAGACCAAAATGTAACTTGTTTGTGAAATAAAAGGAAAAAAATGAAAATTTTCAAGCTAATACAGTATTAATTTAACTTTTTTTGTCCAAGGTCTTGATTCAATTAAAGAGTTCCATTCTCATCCAAACAGGAGCAGGCAGTGTTTGCAAACGGGCATATTCAAGCATCCATTTGATCATAAGTCCATATATATTCACAAATATCCAACTCCCAATAACCTATGATGTTTATGTGAGATCAAAGCTGCCTGATATAAGTTTCTTATAAAATTTCCTATGGTTTCTGCATCCTGGTGATCTCCAATTAATCTACACCGTCTGAATTATGGAGACATATTCGGTGAAAACCATCAAACAAGTGGACTCCCGTGAAAACCGGACCTAAATGTTTTCGAAATTCATGAAAAAAATTGAAATACATTCTCACCAAAACTCAAGCTCAAACCTCAAGTTTATTTGTGAGTAAAAAAAAAAGACAAATCTTGAATCAATGGTAACATGACACTTTTTTTTTAGAAACAATGGTAACATGATATTATTCACCTGAAATTTGTTTTTTTCCTCTCGAATGAAATTGGGTTTGTCTTAAGGTTTGATGTGAATGTATGTCATGACTATACCTATCTCTAGTAATTTTTTTATGTATTTAGAGAACTTTTAGATTTGGTTTTCATGAGTACTTATTTGATGGTTTCAATATTTTCTCCCGAATTATAATCAGGTGGATGGCCTATCTTTATCTGAAGATTTGTCCACTTCCTTTCTGTCCCCCTACAAATCTAACGGTCTCCCAGTAAGAGCAGAACATTTTCTCCAAAGAAGAGTGGACACTGAACAAGATGCCATAGCTGGATGATTCATGAGACAATATCGTACTCGAGTACCCAGTCACCAGAACATGAACCAAAGAATCTCAAGGACATTCATCCATTCCATGGACATGCCCTAATTCCCAAGCCAGAAACCGCAGCCACTTAGGTCGCAATCGCAAAACTCTTTTTTGAATGTCATAGCAAGTACTCCATGCTAGGTGTTAGGTTGTCATTCCCTGCCTGTTGCTGGTGCCAAAAGAACCGAATGTTCCAAGTAGCGAGCGCCTATTGGCCCGCGTGAAGTGAAATACAGGCAAAATGGAGCAGCCTTGCAAGGTGTGTTTGTATGGAGTAAATTCCCTTGGTCACTATACTACTACAGTAGTGTTAGCATGATAATGAAAATCCTCCTTTTGCACTTCTGTTGAGTTTTTGTAGTAAATAAAGCATAGCTATGAATTAAGATCAGTAAGATCATCCTGATACATCATGTCTGTTTGGAATGAACAGATTTCATATGAATTCTGCAAGTGGAGAAAAGCTCTTCTGAGTGAGCCTAAATCAAAGGAAAAAGGTCAGAAGACTATGACGATGGATATACTGGGCCAACCATAGGCCCCAGTTTACAGGCCCAGTTTCCTAATTGGCCTCTTTTCTCATATATGAAACAGCTGCGGCCATTACTTATCAATCTTCATTCCGTTGTCATTGTTTCGTGTAAACAGTAAATCACACGCAAACATCACAGTGATTCTTAAGGGCAAAAGTTTGCTTATCGTGGTTATAAACTTATAATGTCAAATTTCTTACATGGTATTGGTCAGTAAATGAATTATAGCAGTGGTCGGGTAGAGTCTACCTTCCTCAGACTCGACCCAGCAAACCTTTTTATCACATTCTTCCAGGACCCCTGCATGCAAACCAAAAGGTATAAATTTCTCAGTGATTTTGAAAGGCCACTGGCAATGACCAACAAATATTTCTTCAGCACTACAGGACTTCAAGAATGTCAATCTAATCATCATAGCGTAATGCGCAGCAGGTTTTCGACAAGGATTATTAGCAGTGAGATTGTACCTTGTGACCATCTCGATACTTGACCGAGGGATCAGCAATATAGTTCTTTATAAGTCTACATAGCTCAGCTGGCTTTTCGCGGTTTATGGCATGTCCAGCGTTCTTGACAACGACTAGCTCGGATGTATCCCCCAAATGTCTGTATCCATACCAAAATTTATTGCCTTGTTGGATTATGATAGTAATAACTTGAATATCATGACAATTTTGTTTAGACAAACCTCTTAAGCCGTAGGCCAAGTTCCAATGGAAAGACCCGATCTTGCTCTCCCCAAATTATCAAGGTTTGCTGTCAAATCAACACAATGCAACAGGAAATAGATTAAATTAACTGTAAAAAAACATGAACAGGCATCAACTGCTTGTAATGGCAAATCATTACCTGGTTAATTTTTGGAAGGTCTGAAAGCTTCTTACCATTAATCAAAGCATGTAACAACTCAGTCTTTTCCTTGACATTCTCAGTGCACATAACCTGCAAAATAATAGAAAAAAAATGTATGGAACTGTTAGACAGTCGGCAGAATTAACTGACTTCTTATGTGAAAAACACATAAAAAAAGATTCTAAATCTACTTAATTTTCCCCTCAAGCTGTCCTGTATACTGAAAGAAAAGTAACATGATGATGTGGAGTGCACATTTAAATCTCACTCTAGGTGCATAAACTGAATTACTAGTATTATAGTATATACATTACATATACACTAGCAAAATGCCCATGCTTTGCTATGGGTAAAATGGCCATGCTTATTTGAATATATGTTATTCACTTGATTCAAACAAATATTAGACTATTGCATAATACCAGAAAACATCAGGGACTAATTTGTAGAACGTGCAAAAGTAGTGGTGGTGGGCAGATGGCAGAGCCACCACAAACACTATTGTCTTTTATAGTAGTACAGACTATACATTTTGCTCTATTTGTATGCATTGTGGGCAACATGCAATTACAAACATTATGATATCAACCTACTAAGAGTGGCAAATGCGATGATTCTACAAGGATATCTTGCTATAATATATCGGATGTACATATGAATTGTATGCTGGGTAAAGAAATAGCATTCCAGGCTTCCAGCACAATCAAAATGATTTAAGTGAATTTATCATTAAAGAAAAAGTTTATTCCTGACAATATTTATTCCACCAAATCTCGTCGCTTTTTATTACACTAAACAGAGCATTCATTCATTTTAAACCTATGCTCCTCAGTCACATGAGAACCCTACAGCATGTCGGCAACACCATTTCTGTCTATAGACTTAGAGCCACACCATTTCAAGAAAAATAAGCTAACTTGTACCCTTTACAACATGCAGTCATGCACTTCATGCTTTAACCCTTGACCAATTGAGAGATATATTCAAATTCCCTTTCTGTGAGATTTTCTTGCTTGAAGGGTCGTGTTGTAAATAATTGTTCTCATAAAGATGGATAAAGATATTTGAAGGACCATGACTCCAGGGGAGCTTTACATAGCACTCTAAATAAGGAAAACAAGCATGAATAGGGGGGATAATGCTAACTTGTTTAATGATCTGTGCATCGTATGTTGGAATGGTGATGCATAGAGAGGCACTCTCCAATAAAAATATTTTGGGATCAAAGTAGTTCAAATGCACAGCACCGTTGTAGTTTTGTCCTAAGTCAAACATGTCTATCTTTGACCATCAATTTGAAAGATGCACAACATCGTTCAAACTATATGAATTTTTACAAATTGATAATCAACGATAGGAATGTCTGACTTAGGACAAACTTAAAACAACAAGTAATTTGAAACTGAGGAAGTACTACTTGTAGGTAATACAAAAAATATCAATTATTCCCATGATCAAGAACTAAGAACTCGTGGTTTCTTCATTCCATGAAAAAGAGTACAACATATGAATAAGAATAACTATGTCTAATGTCTCTGCAGGTTCAAGCAAAGTAGTCAATGTGTTTAGCTAACTCAAAACTTCGTGGGCTATCAGCATAGCCAACTTCCAGTGAGGAATAATACTTCAACACTATCTCTTGATTGCAGAAGAATGTTCAAGTTGTAACACTTAAAAGCAATATATCAATTGTTATACACATCTCACCAAAATCAAAAGGTGTTCCATGAATTATGCTCCATGGGACCAATCGAGATGGGCACCTGTAGTTCTGTACCAATGGTAACAACTACTGAACTACCATATCAGAAATATATTGCTACCATCCTAAAATGGCCTGAACAGCCTTATACAAGCATATTTGACATAGATAAACTGTTTATACACCACAAAGTAAGGTGGTAAGGTTCTAATAAGAACTATACTCATCCAATAGAGAGGAAAAATACTTATGTAGATGAACTTAGATGAGCTTAACCTATACCAATGAGTTACTCGATTTCTTGATGTAGTAACTAAAAGCATCTCCCACACAACAAATAAATATATATTTACAGTACAAACATTGGACTCTATTGGAAATTCTAAGTCCGATCACCCATTGAGACAAGTCAATGAAAAACCTAAGCATCAGATCTGTATATACTCTAAAACAATTATTCAGATGAACTACAAAATTGGAACTTTTACAGCCGATTACAGAATTTCTAATTAGAAATTGTCATACAACAAGACCCATGCAGCCTAATGCCTCTAAGTATTTCGATTTATAGGTTAGAAGGTAGCAATCATAAATCAAATTGGACATTTTAACACCCCAAACACCCAATCCAAAGTGAACATTATCAACCACACAAGATTTCAGCACAACAAAAAGCAGCAAAATTAGTTGGCGAGTCACTGGATCACCTACCCTGATGTAGTCTCTGATGAAGCAGGACGGCATGAACCGCGGTGGCCGGCAAAAGGTGAGGCCGACCAGCCGCCTCAGATCCTCCGGCCGCTGCGGCAGCAGGAGGCTGGCCGCCTCCGCGATATCCTCCACGGCGAAGAGCCCCGCGGCAAGGTCGGCCTCCTCGAGGCACACCCCGGCGGCGACGAGCACGAGCCGCTCCACCGCGGCCGGGAACGCGTGGGCGAGGTGGTACGCCACGAAGCCCCCGTAGCTGACGCCGACGACGGCGTACCGCTGCGGGGGCCCCGGGAGCGCCGCCGCCATGGCGGCGGCGACGCAGGAGGCCTGGTACGACGGGGAGCGGTCGGCGGCCGGGGAGGCGGAGTCCCCGAAGAAGACGAGGTCCGGGACGAACGGCGCGAGGCCCGCGGCGATGAGGGGGCGGAGGAAGGGCGCCCATTGCCAGGTGGCGCGGGCGCCGAAGCCGTGGAGGAGGAGGACGGGGTGGAGCGCCGGCGCCGCCGGGGGGAGCCAGAGGTGGACGACGGCGCCGTCGGGGAGCGGGACGGCGGTGGGGCGGAGGCCAGCGGAGCGGAAGGCGCGGGTGTAGCAGCGGTCCCGCGCGAGGGTGGGGCTGAGGCGGTGCTGCCACCGCCTCCGGCCGCCGCCGGCGGCGGACGGCGGCGGAGGTGGCGGCGGCATTAGGCGGCGGGCGGAGATCTCAGGTGGACTGCGGTCTTACGCCGTTAAGCATGAGATTTTCCGTCGCCGTGATGACAAGTGATGACAAGTAGGAATTAGGAAAGAGGGGGAAACAGAAAATTCCCAAACTGCCATTCCACTTTTCCAATTTCAGGCATGTCGGACTTTTTCTCTACTTACTTTTCCGTCCCTTTTCCCTTTCTGCTAAAATTCCTCGTCCACCCTGAAAAACCGATATGAAAATAAATCGGCCGTGATATAAAAAACCAAACCGCCTACCCTGTCTGTCGAAATCTTTCAACTAAGCTGTATAAAAAACCATTGCAATAAACAGTTTATAACTAGTCCCTATAAAAACACAATCCTTCTCTTTCTCCTTCTAACCCCTTCCCAATCCCACAGGAGTATCAAAGAGTTTTAAGGAAAGAAAAAAACGGTGGATCCAAAAAGTAACCACTAGAAAAAAAGAGAGACTATAGAACGACATACCCGTAAATACCCGATCTGATACCTCCTGTAACAGACATGATACCCTGTAGATACAGATCTAGTACGTATGTATCATGATGATTGATATCCTTTAAATACAGATTTAGTATCTAGATATCATGCTGACATCATCATGATACCTTAGTATCAGACATTATACCATGTAGATATCAGATCTGATATCTAAGTATCATATTAACATCATCATGACATCAACTATTCTGTTGGAACGGTATATCGTTTTGTAGTATTTCTGAAAAAAACAATAAACCTATCCCATATCACTAGATTCAAATTTATTTATATTTTAAAGTATTTTTTATGTGATGCTAATTACATATCCATTGAAAACATAACATATAATAAATTAATAGTCAAAATAGATAATTAAAAATCATGTAAAAAATATAATTCGGAAGTACCAAAAAGGTTCTCTGTCAAATGTGATACATGCGTCCCATACTTTAATGATCTGAAACGTACTGAACACGATTGCATCTTGCAAAAGCCGCCGGTACAACTAAAGTTTACTCAACCACATTGCTAAAACATCCAAATAACGTTTTTGTACTTGTTATCCCCATGTACCGCAACAGGCACCATCACTCGAGGTGTATCAATTACCACACTACATCCTTTCAATATAAATTACCACACTACATCGAATTTCTCTAATGCAAGAAGTTGCTTAGCACACATGCAGCTTTGAATTCAAATGATACAACCACCAACTTCCTACATTAGTTTCATACTGCATATACATGGCTCCTTCAATGGTAAAATAAGATTCTACTGTACATAACGCTATAACATAAAAGCAAGAATACCACAACTGAATCCAAATCCAAAGCATTCAAGATTTTAAGATCATGCTATTCATGCTATGTTGAGAGTTTGGGTTATCGGCAGGGGTCAATTCAGCAGCACTGAAGAGAAGAGATTTACAGAGACACCACCATTTAGTCTGGAACACTAGAAATAACCAGGAAGTGGTGTATCATCATCCCAGAGCTCCTTGAATTCACTCATGAAATCGCCTTCATCCATCTCGGTTGATTCGTCTAAAATCTTTTCTTGCACGGTCTGTCGTCATATCAGCAGGGACAATGGCGTAAGTGTTCCATTTGGATAAAAGTTGCAGAGTAAGCCATAACATCAACGCTTAATGCTACTTGTTTATAGGGAACCAGGACATTACCTGAGACTCTTGCATTTTTGAAACAACATTCAAAATCCTTTGGTACTGATCCCTTGCTTCTGGGTATTGAACCATGGACTTCACTCTGGCAAGAGCTTTCTGCAGCCTTTCTTCAGTTTGCTTCCGTCCTTCTTGCAAGAAATCGTAATCATCTCCAGCAGGTTTATTTGTGACCAAATTGCTACTTGTGCCACCACTGCTGCTCTCTATTGTGCCTTCTGTGGGCCTAAAACCACGTAACCCAGCCCTTCTTCGCCTCCAGCGCAATATAACTTTCTCCACTATCCCAACAGACCAAACTATTTTCCGATAATGCTTCCTCACCTGGTGGCCTCGCACATGAGCCTAGCCAGTAAAAAAGAATCAGCATTAGCCAATGACAGATTAGACAGTATAATAAAGATTACCCCACTATAGTACCATTGATCTTAAGATCCATCCAGGTGTTCATTAATACTCCCAGTGGCAGACAAACAAAATAATGATAAGAGCTATGCAACTATTGAGAAATATGAGAAACTAAATTATCTGTTGGAAACTAATGATACAGTACCTGGATCTTCACAATTCGCTGTCTGAAGAGAAGAAATTCCTTTCTCCCCTTCCATCCCCTATATTTATTTTGTATACGAGATGCAGCAGCATGCAGGGGATCAAGCTGGCCTGACTTGGATGGCTTCATAGACAGGAGTGAAAGTGTGCGCTCGTCCGATATGCCACCTTTGTCACCCTCATATTGGACCGCTTGTTTCCTCTGGAAGGATTGCACCCTGAAAACTTGATATATTCGAGCAGCAGCTTGAGCAGCATTTCGAACAGCACCTAAGGAATCTCCAATTGCAGGCTGTGATGCATTTCTCTCAGTTATATCTCCAATACCAGGTAGACCAGAGATTTCAGACATATTGGCTTCCTTCAGATTGAGAGCTTGAAGATGACTTGTCAGAGAGGACTCTGCCAGGAAACCAGAGATACCCTTATGTCCGTTAGCAGATGCAAGGTCTGCTGGTGTGCTTTCAGCAGGGTAATTAGGATGTGGATCTGTCAAAGCTCCAGGAGCTGCTCCCAATGCAATAAGTGCTACTACAGTCCGTTCTCTGCAACATAGGTCAAAGAGTATTTAGACTGCCCAATATTCAAAAAATTTTAAAAAGAACATATTACCCTATTTCACCATTTTAGTCACCTACCTGCCACAAAATGCAGCCCAATGTAATGCGGTCCATCCATGAAAATCTCTGAAATTTATGTTCACACCAGCAGTAACAGTTGGCCTTATAGCCCAATCATAACCAAGGGCAGCTGCAAGATGAAGAACACCTAGCCCCTCATCATCTAACACACTGGGTCCTTTGCCACCATCCCCTACTTTATGGAGAAGCCAGACATGCAATTTTTCCTTAATCAAGTTTTCAGCATACTGATCCTGCTGATCATCGCTAAGAGGCTTGTTATCATCAGCCAACTTAAGTAACTTGGACCACTCATCATTGTTTGCCAGCAGTGAACTAATCTTCTTGCTCAAGTCGATTATCTCCTTACTGGGGTTAGTTATAGTGGCTTGGTACTCATCTGGTCCCAGGGACAATAGGTTGTCAAGACGTATCTGGAAATAAACTTTGTTTGTTGCGCCAAGCGGGCTAGGAGCATCCATGTATTGAGAGTCACTTGGTCGGAATTCAAACTCACGTACTTCACTACAGGCTAACCTGTTGGAACAGGTGACATAGAAAGGGACTCTGCCTGGTTTATGTGGGGGAGAATAACATCGGAGAGTCCCATCCGCTGAAATCTCTGCTGGAATTTCAACTTCTCCGAACATGCATGACCACTTGCATCTCTCAGTGACTACATTTGCATGTAAGAATCTACCAGTAACTAAAACCTACATTGCATACAGCATATTTGTGAGCAGCTGTAGAACACTATTTTAGCTGGAATTTCAACAAAAAACAATCAAGACTTTCAAGCTAAAGAAAAAGCTGAAAAGTTTCACCATCAGAACACTATACCTTGGTCTTCGAGCCTGCATATGTCCAGCTTGGCAAAAAATCAACTATACTAAATAGCTGGTCTTGCAAAACCATAGGGGCCACAGTGAACTGATCCAGTGGCTCACGGCTTGATGCTTCGATGATACTATCTGCCTCTTCAGTGTTCCAGTATGCCCCTGAGCTAGACTGAATTTGGGAATCCTCGACATCAAGAAGCTCTTTGCTCATCCATCTTGTAAAGCTGTCAGATTTCTTAAAGCTGTCTTTCAGGATGTCAGATAGATTGGATGACTGAGTCTTCAAAAATGGGAAGCCAATAGCTGCCCCTAGAGATCCATCATTTTGTTGGGCGCTGTTCTCTGTTGCAGATATATCAGCAGTAGCACTAGAGAACTGAAATGCAATGGCTTCCGTTAGATAGCTGTTTGAAGAAAACTAAACCAGACAAAAGCACCAAGAGCACAGCCAACTGCAGTATTCTATCTACACAAACTATCGAAGCAACAACTAAAAGAAATAGAAGTACATTCTAAACAAGCAATGTAAATGTGTAATAACATAATCCCTCTGTTCGAGTTTACTTGGCAGTTTTGACCACTTATTGTGTTAAATATAACTCCCTCCATTCCACAATAAAAGGATTTCTAGGATTCAAATTTTGTACCACAATATAAGCATTCCTACACTGATTCCCATCATTTCAATGATTCCAAAGCCAATCACATGCTTGGAAAGGGAATCTAAGCAATTCAAAATTCAAAAATTGACAACTGAAGTAACTAAAAAGGAATCTTTTGACCTAACCTTAGAATTTGCTAAACAAACTAGAAATCCTTATATTTTGGAACAGAGGGAGTACTTGCCAATTCATATTTTCCAAGATATTAACTTCCCATGGAGTGGACTACAGAGATGGAAACCTCTGGAGCGCCCCTCAACCAAGAAAATAAGTATCTACAGCGTCCAATAGGAAAATAACTTGCAAGATACAGAAAGAATCATAAGTGCATTCTCGCCATATTACTATCAGATAAAAAGTTGTCTCCTTTGGTCCCATGGTCAGAAATCAGAACTACACAAGCAAACGTGAACATGGTGAAACTAAATTGTCATTATTTCATATAAGGTAGAATTTTTTCTGTTGCAGATTCATTATTCTGAACTAATTTGAAGCACCTGCGCTAACATTAGTCTTGTCACCTATGAATGTCCACAGAATAGGAAGTCCTTTCCTTGACCAGAAGGAATCCAACAAAATCTTAAAAATCGTTGGCAATGCAAGTATGATTTCGCATTTTCAAATTAACTAGGAGTTATATATTTCACAATAAAATGAAATTTGAAACTTTGATTTTTAGCGCACAACATAGGGAAGAATTACCATGGGAACAACTATTAACTTTACAACAGGATAATATTTTAGCATCACATTACAAAAGTTGCGCATACCTGCCAGAATGGTTCTACGTCAGCACCTGCAGCACTTATATCCTTCAGACTGAGTCCATCAGAATATACTTCATCGAATGTCAAATATTCAACCCCTTGGCCTTCTGTGGTAAACATGCCTTGCTCAGGATTAACAGGAGGTTGTAGATGAGACTTTTGAACAATCCCTTCATCAGGTTTCATAACCCCATTCCACAATTGCTCATGTCCATTATTTGAAAGTTTAAGGCTTGGATCACTGAGAACAAGAGGTGAATCATGTTGACTACTAGAATATAAACTTGTTGTTGTATGTCCCATAGCATGTTGTCCCTGATAATTACCTGAAATCATGTGATGACAAAAGAAGTTAATACAACTTCACTTAGGTTCAAACCACATGCACATTTCTCTTGTTAATTACCTATGGATGAAGCAGAAACACGAGAACTGAACATAGAAGCATCAGTCACAGGTCCAATTCCATTTTGCTGCTGCTGCATCTGAGTGAAAGAGTGGTATCCGGTTCCTCCTGAATAAATATCTGCTGCACCGAATTTTGCTTTAGATACGCTGTGCATAATTGGAATATGTATCAGTGAAACTATTTTTTTCTGTGTAGTATTTTCATTATCATTATAGATAACCAAAGAAGACAGCCAACATATTTACCTGATTCTGCCTCTTCATATTCAGAGTACTGTCCACTAAGTGAGCTTTCACCATCTATAGTTTGTGAAGGTAATTGACTTAATGGACTATCCATAACAGCTGCTTGATGCATGTCATTATTGCCCCTAGTACGAGATTTCCCACCCTGAAGTCAGCCACATAGAAAGATGCAATGAGGGGTTAAGTGACTTCTTACAAGAACAAAACAAGACGGGGAAAAACTCTCCATTTCAACAGGCAATGAGGAATTTTAACATGATGTAAAATCAGAAAAGTAACATAACTACAAAAATGAAAATGAATGAAAATCCACTCAGCATACAAATCAGAAAATAATAGCACTCAGTTTCTAAAACTAGTTCCAACTATAAAAATGAAAAAATCACTGTTCCATCTAATTTTTCAGACATATCCATTATCATTATATGATAATACTATAAAAAATCAGATGTTAACACCTAATATTTATCCAATTCTTAATATGAAACTTACATTAAGTCAGGTCAATATCATGTAACTCCTAGAATTGGTGTCATACCACTGTTTTCTGTAACGTGGAATTGGTGGCAAACCATGATATACACTAATGTACTAACATATAATTCATTCAAAAGTTACGACACGTAACAAGCACCACATGAAGTACATTACAAATACAAAGGAAAAAGGTCATCTTTCTTACAAGATGCATGTAAAGATTGCTAGCAAGCACGGAAGCATACATAACTGATTTTCCATATTATGTGAATATCAATCATCAGAAGTAAATAATCATAGTAATACAATTTCTTAGCACATGTGTTTATTCAATTTTAAATACTTAAAATAACCAAACCGGTGCAATATTACTACTAGTATTTGGTCAATAAAAAGTTAAAATGAATAAAATCCACAATAATAAATAAAAGCACAGGAAAAAGAATCAAACAATATGATGCTAACAAAGCATGTAACTTTTGCATACCGAATGATGGAATGTAGATTAAGGTAGATATAAGCTAATCATTAAGTTCAATAATACCTTGGTCTCAAGATAATGTACAAGAACAATGTGCATAAAATCCCTGCAGAATCAAAGGTAACTTACAAGGTTATTCAAATGCAAAAAAACTAAAATTCTGTATGCAAACTCTACATGCAAGTGCATTCATTTATTTGCCTCCGATAAAGCATTCGTGTTCATAGCCTCATAGGCTCATAACAATAGAGCATAGCACAATTACAAAAACGAACATGCAATATTTTTGGAAGAATTCGGCTTACTCTTCCAACATCCAGTAAGTCCTCCTTTGGAAGTTCTCATTCTCTTCTCCATGTGCATAGTAGCAATGAAGCACATCAATACTTCCAGACTGGATTGACAAACAACAGTGAGTCTTATTCACATCGACAAATAATCAATGCATGACGCAAAGCAACTTACTTTCAGCCTTTCATGTGCTTCTTTGACAGTCTTTCCATCCTTTTTCTTCCTCCAATTATGGCCATCCTTCCTGAAGTATCTCAATACTTTTCGATCAAATAGGAAAAGCGAGCCACCTAGTCAGGGCAAGAATGATAAGAAATATTGAACTTGAGGATGGTACAGGCACTTGATCAACTTCAATTACATGCATGCAATGGTAGAGTAAGAAAAGTTAATTGTTTACTACTGTTGCAACTAAACGAGCAGGTCAATAAAAAGTAGATTTTTAAATTCAAAGACCACTAAATCTTGTTTTATGTGCAATGCAGTTTTTTTTTCATGAAAGGAAGGCATCAAAGTCAAGAGAATAGAATAATTTTTTTATGGTAAAATAAATGCATATTGATGCCTCACTAATGCAGCCTGACAAGTTTTCCATTGTAACAGTCGTAGGGAGCCCAGTAATAAATATTGTATTTTATTTAGTTATGACGCAGACAGAAATTACACAGGAATACAGTCACGTGGCACAAAAGATTAATAACAAGCTAAAACTACCATAATACATGCAAGCAGCTACAAGATAGAAGTTCAGAACTTCATAAGTTAAAGATATTTCCATGATTCTTCTGGTATTTATTTTAAATGATTGTTTTTAATTATGATGATTCACCAATAAAATAACCTCAATGTAAAAGCAGAACAAATTACAATAACATTTAATTTAGGAGACAAGTGTCATACTTTGAGGCCTGTTTGGTGGTTCTGGTGCGATTCGGAAACTTTTGTAGTTTTTAAGTATTTCACAGATTTCAGCAGGACGCAACCATCGCTGTTGAGCCTCCTTTAGTATCTGCGCAATATCTGTTCATAGATCAAAGGCACAGTTAAACAATGCCCCATATTTCTCAAAAAGCATAGACAGAACCATCACATAACAAAATCAGACTCTTCCAGAACCAACTGATACCACTAACACTCTTGTCCACACAAGTGGAGAACTGCAGGCCGGCCAACATGATCCCTCGTTTCGAAAGGGGAACAAAAGCATGACTGAAACAAAAAAAAAAAGAAGTACAACCAACTGCTCAATTGTGTGCCATGCAGTCCAACCTCCAAAATCCAGCCCAATACTTACTCCCATTATGCAGTGACTCTGTTGCTTAGTATGCAGACCGAAACGTTTGAAGGTAATTATCACCAAGAGATGAAACACATGTCAGACACTCCCAACCGTAAAGAGCCCGATCTACAGAAACACTCCAAGCAGCAGAATCGAACCAAAAATCTCCCATGCTCCAGCCTTCCACAACACCCAAAAAAATCTACTACAGCTCTACCAATCCCTCGCATCGCACGAACCCTCCGCTACCCTCCCAGCAATCGCCGCGATGGCCCGCGCGGTTACCACGACCGGCGCGCGTTGACCGCGACCGGCGACGACCCCCCCCGTCCATCCATCCACCCCACCAGATCGGATCGAACTGAAAAGCACTCGCCGCACTGCACCGCACCCACCCGAACCCACAGCGACAGTAGCGGAAAGTCCTCCCGGGCCAAACCCGCGCATGCTCACCTAGCTGCGGCACGACCGCGAAGCGCCGCGCGTCCGCCGCCGCCGCCTGCGCCGCCATGGCTGGGGGGGGTATCAAGGTCGAGGCGGGCTCCGGCGGCCGCGCACCACCATGCGACGCGCAGCCGAGGAGGAGGGGATCCCGGCCGGCGGAAGCGGGCGCCTGGGGATCCGAGCGGGGCAGGGGGATCTCCGCGACTCCGCCTCGGCGCGGGGTTTGGGTTTTTTTTTTCCTTTTTCTGGGAGGTGATTTTCCTTTTCCTTTTATTTTTTGTGGGGGGATTTTTCGAGGTGAAATGAAAAGGAGCGAGGATGTTTTCACTTGCGGGGGGCTTTGTGGCATTGTGGATCAATGGGAACGGGTGGAGCTGAGTAGCTGATGGACCGACGGGAGAGGAGTAGAAAGACGGTTTTGCCCTTGAGTTTTAGTGCAAACTGTGCATTATGCTTTGCTCCGGACATGTCCTGCAGGCAGCCAGTAGTAGGACGTGGGAAGCTTTCTTGGTGGTGGGACAGCCGACAGCAAGCCGCACGCCAACACCGCACCTGCGCGTGAAACTGAGTGAGTTCATGATTCATCTTTCGTACATTTTTCAAACTACTAAACAACTAATTTAAACAGTATAATTTTTATAAAAAACTGTTTAAAAAATTATATTGATTCATTTTTTAAAAAAATTTAGCTAATACTTAATTAATCACGTGTTAATGAACTGCTTCGTTTTTCGTGCGCAGGAGTTGTATTACCAACCCACAGCAAACAAAGAACACAGCCTAATCCCTCCTCCGTTCCATAATTAGATGTCTTTTTTTTGTTATTTCCGTTTGTCCCAAATAAAATCATTTTCAAACAATCATTTCATGGGGAGTATGTAAAAATAGAAAATAAATAACTGTATAGATAAGCTGCGCAATCTTTTACACGTTGGTGTGTATTTTGGTTTTCCTGTCATCTTGTGGAGCAGTTTGAGATGCAGACTTTCTAATAATTGGATATGTAACTTCTAATGGAGTTGGTTTCTCTTTGTTTAAGAGAATAAACATAACGATTTAGTGTTGGTATGCCCTTAGCCCAAAGAGTTGGCGTAGTATTCGTGCGATGGATGAGTCCGCCGCTCTCAACACTACTCACTCTAAATATAAAGATTTCTGCGTTGTTTAGTAAATATTAAGGTGAGGTTAAAATATTTTTTTCAGTCACTTCAGTTGTCATTTTTGAATTTTAAATTGCTTAAATTCTCTTTTGTAAGTATGCGATTGGCTTTGGAGTTATTTAAGTGATGAGAATCAAAATATGGATTTTTATACCACTACTAAAAAAACATTTTCTATACAGCCAAAACCTATTTTTGCATATGGGTAGGTCACCCATTTGCCCGGAAGTGGCTGCGAAAATCGTTATTTCTACGTGCGGGTAGCGCACCCGCACACGAAAATCTAATTTTCGCGTGCACGTGCTTTTGTCGTCCACACGCAAAAATAAAATCCCCAAAAATCAAAACTACAAACCCTAGCTAGGTACGGTCCGTCAGCCGTCGCCACTCGTCGTCGACACCTTCCTCCTTCGCCAGATCCGCGTGGGGGACAGCCGCCGTCTCGGGATCCGTGCGTGGGAGGACCCCGCCGCTGCCGCCCGTGGCCGACCGCTCCCGCCAGCGATGGGCCTCTCCCGAGCTTGCCACCGCCACTCCCGCCCACAGCCAACATCTCTTGAACCCACCGCTGTCACTCTTGGTCACTTCCACTCGTCGTCGCCGCTCCCAAGCTTGTCGTCGTCGCTCTCGCCCGCTGCCGCTGCTCAGGAGATAAGGATAAGCACGAGGGAAAAAGAATGAGGGAGGAGTAGAGAAGAATGGAGGAGAGGATAAGGAGAGAGAATGAGGGAGAAGTGGAGAGGAGTGGATAAGAATGAGGGAGTGGGTAGATTTTTTAAGATGAATGGAGATCGGCTCGACTTTTCGCATGTGGGTCTGTCAAGAGGCTCGTCTACAAAAATACATTTTCGCATGTGGGTCTTTTAAGAAGCTATATGCGAAAATGCATGTCGATTTTTGTAGGTATGACCAGTTACGATTCGCCTGTAACCTGTAGGGATCTTGGTACAGAACAATAATTTCTATAGTAGTGTATTGTGATACAAAATTTAAATCCTATAAATTCCTACATTTTGAAATTGAGAGAGTACATTTGTATGCGTACAAACGGATCGCTTTCTACCTGTCTGCAAAAAATAAGGGACAAGTTTTATAGTTCCCATAGCAGTCAAGCCTCCTAAGCTAAGCGATAATCGATTGATGTTCATGTTAACGTCTTATCATCAATTTGCAAGTTTTGCAGCGCTAGCACATCTCCACCAGATAAGCTTGGTCTGCAGAACATTAACTGCCGTGAAACGAGGTTGTGTGTTGTGGGTTTGTGCAGGTACCTTTCTGAAGCGGCACATCACATCCAAAAGTCGTCGTCCCTCGGAGAAAGTTTCACCAGCAACCAGTTCGGTAGTACTTTCGTCACAAAACGTTGTAACGGATAGAATTTGAACCATTCTATTTAGTTTCAATGTTTTAGAATGGAACCATGTCAAATCTCATCTTAGGTTTCCCCCCAAAAAAAATCTCATCTTATGTTGCAATATTTTAAGATGAAGAAAATGATAACTTCGTCTCAAAATATGAATTTTTAGATAGGTACAAATATTAAGAAAGCAGCTAAAAACAATTAAAGAAAAATTATGATTACTCCCTTCATCCTAATATAAGTGTATTTAGGATTAGATGTTAGTACAACGAATCTGGATAGACAGCTGTTCAGATTTGTTGTATTATGAAATGTCATATCATGTCTTAGATATACTTATATTAAGACCGAGAGAGTAGTTGAGAAAAGAAGTATGCGAAAAAAAGTTAAATGGAGAATGGTTGTAATTGGTTGAGAGAAAACATAGATAAAAAAATAACTTTATTTTAGAATAATATACTATCCTAAAAATTGCTACATTTAGAATGGAGGTGTACTATAAACTAACCAATAATTACAACTGAGCTATCCCTTGACACTGTCAAAGAACTGTGAATTAAGCAACATCAGCTAGCATTAGGGCATATACAATAGTTATTAATAACAGTCTCTTAGCATTACTAATTAGAAATATTTGTTTACATGAAAGAGAAAAAGACAAAAAAACAAAACATTGTTGATATGAGTAATAATGACTTAGCAACAAATTTTAGCCTCTATAATATAAAAACATGGTTACATGAGGATAAAAAAAATATTAATAAAAAGTTAAGTTAATGGTTAAAGCCTTTATCATCTCAATTATTATAAAGATATAGTCTTTAAACAATTTTATATTATTTAAGAGACTATACATATCTTTTTTTTACATAATGAGTAAAACCTGACCTCTACACCAATAACTATATTTGTCTCTAGTTCTCTACCAATGAACATGGCCGATTGAAATAGAGGAACGAGGAATATATAGATGGTGAGGAACTGAGGCGTATGCTGCAGCTAGATGCAGTAGGGTGAAAGCCAAAGGGGCTAGCTGGGCATCTGGACAGGAGATTAGCACCTAATCACCTAGCTAGGCTTTACAGCTCAAGATTGCACGTGCTGATTGGTTAGTCTTACTAATTAATCTCCGGATACTAGATCTCGACTGTTGACTGACAATAGCAGGCAAAGCCTAGCATGTGCATTATCATGGTCTCCACTCTCATCGATCGTATGGGTGATGGAGAGAGTTTAATTTAGTGCATCTGGAACAGTCAAGGGGATCTTAATCTTACACGAGATCACAAGACATTTTCTTTTCGAACATGATTACTAAGGACATATACTAATAGCTAAACTCCGCAAGTTTTCCAAGGGAGTTGAAGGATTTGTTTAGCTCATGTCTTAAGATTTTGCTTTTTTTTCCCTTTTTGCCAACCACGTCTAGGATGCAACAATGTTGTAGCACTTTTGAGGCAGTGACACATGGGACTACTGTGTTAGTGAATCTTGTCATCACAAGCTTGTCATGAAACCAAATTGAGATTTAACTATGGTAGAACTTTCTTTACTCGAAGTAAGATAATGTATGGCAAATCCTACCGAATTTTGGTAAAGGAACAAATCAATCGTGTTCTAGACATCGCCATCTTACAAAAAATTGGTAATATAAACTTCATTAAAATTTGATAAGATTTTAAACCAAACATCACCAGTTCTCAATAAGTGCACGGTTGAAAAAAGTGGTATCACCAAATTTCGGTAAGTTCTTTTTTCCATTTCAACAAACCAACATGCTTATAGAACCAGTTACAGCAAGGAAGATACCACCCTCCAAAAGCCTTAAATTGTTCATCCGCGTCGCAGCTCACATGTTCATCCAAGTCCCAGAGGACCCAAACCATGAGGTGGACCAAGGAGTAAATGTAATATTCCTAGAGTGGGCACCCAACTGGTCCATCAGATCGAAATCTCAAACATACATACATAGTGCCTAGAGCCTAGAGAACAAAACAATAACTTGGTATTGGATCTGAAAGTGAAAAGACTATGGCCCGTTACATATATTACCTCAGTTTTTGTTAACACGTTTTACAAACGGTTAAACTGTACATTTCATTTCATGTAAAAAAACTTTCTACATAGAAATTGCTTTAAAATATTAGATAAATCTGTTTTTAAGTTTGAAAAAAATAAAACTTAATTAATCATACACTAAATGTTTTTTATGTCCATATTTAATATTCATCTGTCGTAGGTTTGAATTGGGCCATATGTGTTTCCTTCGCACATAAAAGCACACATTTTATGGCTGTGCTCGACCCAGCAAACTACCCCAAAAGCTGCAAATTGCGAATGCCCTTAGCATCAATGTATCATCAGATGCCAATATCACATCCAAGAAGGATGCTATATGATGAAGATTAAAAGATTTCTTTGTCTTTACATTATTACATTATGTAGTCAACACGCTGATACAAAATAATGCAAGCTTGTAAGTCTGAATATATGCAAGTAAATCTGTACGCTATGGGAGAGTCGGTGAGGACTTGGAACAAAATTATCTTACAAGTAAATCACTCAGGGCGTTTGTGGAGATTATGGGTACCGGATACCCTTACGGCTAGCTTATCCGACTTATTATAAGGGATAGGTTAGGACTCATGATTATGTAAACCGGCTTATGACTTGGGTATTGCGTTACCATTGTAATAAGGTAACGGCTCATAGTCCATAGTTGGTAAGATTGAAGAGTCCAACATAGAGTATGATAGGGTCTCCGACTTGTAAGCCTACCCTTCAAAACTATATAAGAAGGGTAGGGCGTCCTTTGAGGGATAGACGAGCATAGAGAATCATAGCGAGAGCACATGAGATCAAGAGATCAATAAATCACTCGGTGGATCGAATCCCCGAAACAGGAGTAGGGTATTACCTCTCGTTAGAGAGGGCCTGAACCTGTCTAAACCTCTTTGCATACTAACCCATCGTGTTTGGCGCTTGACTGCTACCCCCAGTTTCTTATTGCTGAAACCAAGTTTCGACAGTTGGCGCGCCAGGTAGGGGCTCTGCGTCAAGTTTTCTTCTTCATCTCACCGACAAGCGCGATGGGATCTTCATCAGGCATCGACGACTTCACCTTCGCCCCTGGGCAGGCATTCCGCTTCGGCAGTCTCGACTTCATCACCGACAAATTTGGCAAGACCTCTCTCCTTGACTCGGATTTGGACCAGTCGGGAGGGGGAAACCTTATGGCGCCGTTTGGGTTACCAAACGACGCTGAGATCTACCACAATTTTCTATCTTCCGAGTTGGAATCGACCCACTTGGGAAAACCTTCGTGCTCATCCAACGAGCTCCCGACTAGTTTCTTTGCCTCCACGGTTGGTGTGCTCCGCCGCCGCTGTTGATGGCAACGTCGTCTTCACCGTCGATCGTCTTCGTTATTGCCGACTGGAATCTTTGCCTCCACGGTTGGTGTCTTCGTCGTCATTGATGGATGACATTATCCCTAGATCGGCCACCTCTGCCGATACCGGTGAAAATACCAAAAAGCTAAGTCATCATTAATTTTCTTCTTTATATGATATTTTCTTTTTCCTCTGCCTCACTACATCAATTGGTCCTCCGTTGAGCAGTGAGTCGGGGTTTACAGATGTTATATCATATTTTTGCAACAATTTTCATAATATTTATCTTGATTGCTTGCGACATAATCTGAGTAAAAAAAGTGCTGATTGAGTTGTGCAACTCTATTTTTCCTATGCTTTCCGTTTGGTTTGTCGATGGATAGTTGCCTTTGGGCCGAATCCTAACGCCCGGGAGCTCGTTGGATGGAGTGTATGACGCAAGGTGCTAAGTATTACTCGGAAGAAATCAAAAGCATAAAGATAAAATAATTTGTTTTCTGCTCTAAACAATTACGAAAGTACCCGAGTAGTAAATTCTGGTATGTGAAACTTTGTTCCATTAATGATGAACTCATATTAATGACTAGTCGGGCAGAGTGTTTAAACGTGAGGAGTCATCTACTCAGGGAAATCAAAACCAACAAGACGATAAATACATACTTATAAATATTTGAAAATGCTTGAATTTTCCTCAAGTATTATGTTTGCATCAGGTACTACTCATCCTACGTGTTTATACTGCAGGATCGATCAATTATACATCATCGTCGGCCTGCCTTCGCCGCCGCCGACTGGTGTTTCCGCCTACACGGTTGATTAGCGACATCACCGTTGTTGGGCGTCTACGACTTCATCGTCGGCCTGCCTTCGCCGCCGCCGACTAGTGTTTCCGCCTACACGGTTGATTGGCGACATCACCGTTGTTGGGCGTCTACGACTTCATCGTCGGCCTGCCTTCGCCGCCGCCGACTGGTGTTTCCGCCTACACGGTTGATTGGCGACATCACCGTTGTTGGGCGTCTACGACTTCATCGTCGGCCTGCCTTCGCCGCCGCCGACTGGTGTTTTCGCCTACACGGTTGATTGACGACATCATCGTTGTTGGGCGTCTACGACTTCATCGTCGGCCTGCCTTCGACGCCGCCGACTGGTATTTTATCCTACACGGTTGGTTGGACACACCACCGTTGTTGGGCGTCTACGACTTCATCGTCGGCCTGCCGTCACCGCCGCTGACGGAGCGCGGAGCTCCTCACCGGGAGACCGTGCGGGCCCCCCTTTGCCGGTTCGGCCGGGGACGCTAGGTGAGGTTCTTCGCCCTCGATCTGAGGAACGTCAGCGAGAGAGAAAACGCACAAAACACGGACAACGTAGACAGGTTCGGGCCGCTGAGAAGCGTAACACCCTACTCCTGTGTTCTGGTGGATCTGAGTGTGAAGGGATACAAAGAGAGAGGGAGTTCAGGCCCCAGAGCAAACTGGCTAGAGTCTGAACCACTCCTCCCCCTTCTTTCTTTTTTTCTCTTTTTTTTTCTTTTTCTAGGCCTGGGCCTCCTTTTATATGGTAAGGGGCTACCACATGGACCACGAGCTGCCTAAGAAAGAAAACATTCTTTTTACAATTAGGGCTGTCCTACTGCCGGAAGTGACCTCTGACAGACGCCGCGTCATGCCTCTGCTCAGCCAGCCGGCTCATCCGGGGAACGCCCGTTTCAACCTTCATTAAATGGCAAGCGACTTCCTTGCCATGCTTGCGCTGAAGTCCGGAATGGATCTGACCGGGGCTGACGTACCAACTCCAGGAGTTGGCACGCTGGCTCCGGCTAGGGACGAGAGCCAGGAGGCTCTCATCATTCTGACGGGACGGGGCGAGGCGAGCCGCAGGCCGCCTGTCGCCACCTAACCCGCGATCTGACCGATCTGCGACCGGCCACTCGACGCGACCGGTCACGGACTGGATAAGCGTGCGCTGCGCCGCATTAAATGCGGCGTGGCGCGCTCGTCTGATCCGCCATAAATGTGGTTAGGTGAGCCCTGCTGTGCTCACCTGACCCACACACGTGGCGCCAAAATCACAGGGGGTCGGGGCGCCCCGGCCCTCGGGGCCGAAACGGGAGCGGCCCGACCCCTCGGGGAGACAGAGGGAGGGGTGGCCACGTCACCCTCGGGCCCGACCCCCCCGGGGGGGTCGGGCCACGTGGGTGACTGCGGCCACTCAAGCCTCTAGTCATGATACCCCCGGTCCCATGTCACCGATAGCCGCCGACTGGTGTTTTATCCTACACGGTTGGTTAGACACACCACCGTTGTTGGGCGTCTACGACTTCATCGTTGGCCTGCCGTCGCCGCCGCCGACTGGTGTTTTAGCCTACACGGTTGGTTGGACACACCACCGGCGTCTTCGACTTCACCGTTGTTGGACGTCTACGACTTCATCGTCGGCCTGCCTTCGCCGCCGCCGACTGGTGTTTTCGCCTACACGGTTGGTTGGACACACCACCGTTGGTGTTTTAGCCTACACGGTTGGTTGGACACACCACCGTTGTTGGACGTCTACGACTTCGTTGTCGGCCTGCCTTTGCCACCGCCGACTGGTGTTTCCGCCTACACGGTTGATTGGCGACATCACCGTTGTTGGGCGTCTACGACTTCATCGTCGTCCTGCCTTTGCCGCCGCCGACTGGTGTTTTCGCCTACACGGTTGATTGGTGACGTCACCGTTGTTGGGCGTCTACGACTTCTTCGTCGGCCTGCCTTCGCCGCCGCCGACTGGTGTTTCCGCCTACACGGTTGATTGGCGACGTCACCGTTGTTGGGCGTCTACGACTTCATCGTCGGCCTGCCTTCACTGCCACCGACTAGTGTTTTAGCCTACATGGTTGGTTGGACACACCACTGTTGTTGGGCATCTACGACTTCATCGTCGGCCTGCCTTCGCCGTCGCCGACTGGTGTTTCCGCCTACACGGTTGGTTGGACACACCACCGTTGTTAGGCGTCTACAACTTCATCGTCGACTAGTTTTATTGCCTCTACTTCGCAAGCTTCGTCACTTCACCAACCACGACGTCTCCAAGAGCCTCAATATGACATCCTCAATGCGTATCTTCATTCAAGCAATGGCTACTCAATGACAAACTATAGTTCTTGACTCTATGATCAGTTGTTTCCCAACTAAGCATAGAGTCAGGGGCTACACAAATACAAGACTCAAAATCTTCGCTCCAGAGCAAGCTTTCTACTTCAGCAACTCCAATATTTTTGTCGACAACTTTGGCTCTCAGTTGATGCTACAGTCTACTCCAAGTTTTTCAAATGTCAAGTTCAAGATTTCATTTATATATCATGGAGTTTGGAGTTCTTCGCCACACACATGCTAGCATCAAGGAAACTACTTGGGCTTCGATATCTTCTCAACAGTTTGATGAATTATTATCATTGATGTTACCATCGGCACCTTCATCATTGGCATTATCTTCATCTTCAGTCAACTACTGTCAACCAAGTTCTTTCCTTCTGGAGTTTGGGCTTCGTTCGTACTAAAATTTGATTGGGACACCAACGCCGCCATCTTCATCAAACATCTTGCCATGTCTCTTTAGCCTTACCTATTTTTCTACTGTTGACGGACAACTTCGTCTCTACAACCGGTTGTTTTCTCCTGTTGCGGATCATCATCACCACCGGTTGCGTCTGTCACAATTGATGGCCTATCACGCTGCAACTGATTAGCATTTTCGTCTTCATCGTCTGGCTATCTCCGTCGTTGCCGACTGGTGGTCTCGCTGTCATTGCCGGCTTGCATCGTCGCTGCTGATGTGCGTCTTCACCTTCATCATTGACTTGCCTTGGTCGCCATCGATTGGTATTCTCTCCTTCAAGACGGCCATCTCTGCTGCCGCCAGTCGTCATTACTGCTGGTCACATTTATCACCACCGACTATTTTCTTTGTCTCCATGGTTGGTGGATTCCATCATCGTTGTTGATGGGCAACTATGTCTCCACCACCGATATCTTCGTTACCTTTGATGGGCAATTTTATCTTCACATTGGTGGTCTCGTTTCCATGCCAATTGCATCAGTTGACACCAATGGATAACCTCGACTGCGACAGAGGGACAAGCAACATGTTCAGAGGCTTAATAGCTCTAGCACGAGGATCATACCTTCAATTTGGACTTATTCTGGATATATGCAACATGAATTCATGGCAGCGAGCTTATCTCCTATATTCATGGTCTGGATCAATCATTATTTCCTACAAGGGTCACAAGCTGAGTTCTTGCGCTAGTCGGGATTCAATTATCAAATCTATTTTGGTGCATCCCATGAGGGATAACCATTCGGATCAGAAGATGAAGCGGCGAGGAAGACGTCGGCGCTTCAGAGATTTCAGGGTATCGGTAAGCTTTCTCGTGTTTGGGCCGAGACCCATGAGGAGCTTACGGCCCATATTACATGTGTGGCTTGACATGTGTCTCTAGGGATTTAAGCAGATTTGCTCTGGCAATATGCACGTGTCTTAATTGCCCAATGTCTTTAAAATCCTTTCACACAGCGGTTACACAACTTGTTGAAGGTTGGTACGATGCAACTTGAAAGGTGACAAGCAATAAAGTTTTTTATAACTGTCCTGGTAACTTTTTTATAGGTTGCAGGAGCTGTTTGTTTTTTGCAAAGCATTTGGTTTTATATTATATCAATGCTTTTTTGCCACCTTGGTGTGCTCTTTTTGATTAAGACCGATATTATGGCTGGAGCTATTTAATATTTTGGTCATATTTTTCAGATGACTGATGAATTATTAACTCAGATTTTCTACCCATGAGGGTTGGCTGAGTTGTTTGTTTTGAGATGACTCGGGTAAAACGACTCGGATAAGCATGAGCTTGCCAAGTACTCAGAATTCATTATACACTATGCCTTGATTATGAGGTTACGTGTTATATAATTTTTTATGATTGCTTTTGGCTTAGGCTAGGCATTTATTTAACTCAGGAGAGTATGATTATTATAGTTCTTGACTATATGCTTAGTTTGTTTAACTAAACACATAGTCGGGGGCTACACCTAATTAGGTGCATCAGTCGATGCACCTAAATATTTTTTCTTAAGAAATTCTTTGAGATGTTTTCAGCCCTTCATAGTCTTTCTATTGGATGATAAAGCACTCGGGAGACTCAGGCAGAGATGATGGAAGCACTCGGCAATAGAAGCACTTGGCTAAGGAGTCATTCGGCTATGTGTTATTCTGGTTTGAGGCAAAGTTATCTCGTTGACTGTGAAGGTCTCGGGGGCTACTGTGGAGATTATGGGTACCGAATACCCTCACGGCTAGCTTATCCGACTTACTATAGGGGATAGGTTAGGACTCATGATTATGTAAACCGGCTTATGACTTGGGTATTACGTTATCATTGTAATAAGGTAACGGCTCATAGTCCATAGTTGGTAAGATTGAAGAGTCCAACATAGAGTATGATAGGGTCTTCGACTTGTAAGCCTACCCTCTAAGACTATATAAGGAGGGTAGGGCATCCCTTGAGGGATAGATAAGCATAGAGAATCATAGCGAGAGCACATGAGATCAAGAGATCAAGAGATCAATAAATCACTCGGTGGATCGAATCCCCGAAACAGGAGTAGGGTATTACCTCTCGTTAGAGAGGGCTTGAACCTGTCTAAACCTCTTTGCATACTAACCCATCGTGTTTGGCGCTTGACTGCTACCCCCAGTTTCTTATTGCCGAAACCAAGTTTCGACAGCGTTAAATTCATCTGAGATCATACTTTGGCAGAAAACAAGCGATTAGGAATGCTCAGTTGAAGATTAGCATGCCATTGTCAGAAATTATCATATGAACTGAGCCTGTTAAGCGCTGTCACATGGCCCGGGATACCAGAAATTTTTTTATTTATATATTTTTTAAAAGATTTACAAAAATAACTTTCGGTTTCAAAGTTTTACGAAACTATACTCCTCCCGCCCTACGTAAAGCGAGACATATAAATCGCTCTAGGGGAGGACGGCGAATGTGACGTGATAGGCGGGGAGAGAGGCCCACCGCTGCAATTTTGCAGACGGCCCCTTCTCGCCCTTCCCTAGAGCGATTTATCGCCGGGAGGGGGCCGCCTGTAAAATTGCATGGGCCTCCTCCCATGCGGGGTGCCACTTGCAAAAGAGCATTCCCCGTCCTTGGGGAGGACGATTTATTCGTCCCTCCTATAAAAGTCGGCCTCTCCTTTGAAAAATCTAATTCTACTCGTCTAAAATCCAGAAAAAAAAGAAAAGGGGTGAGGGGAGGGGTAGGAAAGAAGCGGCGGAGCCCTGCTGGATTGGGTACTCGACTGGAGGTAATTTTTTTATCCTTTTACATTTTAATACATCGGTATTAGTAGAGACAATATAATTGCTAGTTATTAATTATTACATAAATTTTATGTTTGTGGTAAAATTTGATGTTAAGGGTATAGATCTAGTATGTATATATGTTGAGTAACCCTTATGACATATTTATTTAGTTATATATATAGCAACATAGTTAGGAAATTGTCTTTAATTTAATATATTATAATGAGACTTTAATACGTGAACAAATATGTCATGTAAGATCATATTCGACTTGTATTACGGTAAAAGCAATGTTAAATATGGTCAGAATGGGGTAGATCTGTCTGAGTTTAAGTGTGTAGCTATGGGAATTGATAGGGTTGTCGAAAGGAGTTTTGGGGGTGTATGCAACTGGTTGATGAGAGACTTTAAAATAGATCCATAAACCCATGGCCTTACAATTTATGTTGTGGTTAACCATCAATCCATGGGCTATATTTGAGAACTTATGCTTATGGATTGCACCGATACATGGAGAAGATATGTTAAGATGGCATGCGAACGTTGTTGGCCACTTTCCATTCTCGTTTAGGTGTACGAGAAGGAGAACATAGTGGATGTGGGTATGGGGGAAGACGAGGGACCAAGTATGCCTACTAATGTGAAAAGTATGGAAGTGAAAGCCACAGAGCAAGACAATGTTAAACTTCAAGAAACCAGGGTGGAAGAAACCAGGGAGGCTAATGAGGGAGAGATGATTGGTAGTATTGTGGATCTAATGGATAGGGAAGATGAGAAGAACGAGGAGGATGTTGGATATGCATCGTCTGACGAGGATAATCCTATGCCTTCAGATTTTTGCAACGAGGATTTTTCTCGTCTTGTTATCTCAGAGGGCCATCACGTGCCGTGGGAGTACAAGAAGAATGAGATCGCGCAGGGTGCTCATTATGTTAAGTTGGAAGATTTGAAGGAGGCGATGAAGCGTTTTGCTATTTCTCTGCAAAGAGAATTCAAGGCAGAGAAGTCTTACAAATCTGTTTATGAGGTGAGGTGTGCGAAGGAGAGGGAGGGATGTCCATAGCAGGTTTACGCATACAAGGGTAAATAGAAGGATTATTGGAATGTCTCAATTGTTTCGAAGCATCTGTGCCATTTACAAGGTGTGCGAAAGTACCACTATAATATTACATCAGCATTTGTAGCAGGTGAGGTATATAGCCAAGTTATGAAGAACCTAAACTTTAAACCAAAGTCAATCATTGAGCACATATAAGAAATATACAAGTACACCATCAACTATGCAAAGGCATGGAGGGCGAAACGAAAGGCTATAGAGACGAGGTTTGGCATGTTTGAAGCATCTTATGATAATTTGCCAAAATTGCTAGGAACCATCCAGTTCAGGAACCCAAACACCTTTTTCGACCTTCAGCATTATCTATCACCTGAGAATGACAAGCGCAATGCAAGCGTTCTACAGAGAGCATTCTTCTCTTTTGCAACTTGCATCCTGGCATTTGTGCGCTGTCAGCCCATCCTATGCATTTATGGCACATTCCTGACCGGTAAATATAGAGGCCAAATTTTAACAGTCATAGGTGTTGATGGGAACAACCAACTATTACCAGTTTCTTTTGCTTTTGTTGAGAGTGAGAACACTGACAGCTGGTATTGGTTCCTAAAACGAGTCAAGGAACACGTTGTAAAGGAAAGACCAGATGTTTGCTTGATACATGACCGACACGTGGGCATGATGCAGGCTATTGATGATTTGAAGCGTGGCAGCTCTGAGTATGGTGCTGCCAAGTGGCCTAATGTTAGGAGCAGATGGTATATGAGGCATATGGGTGCTAACTTCTATAAACAATTCAGGAACAAGAGTCTGATGGACCTTTTCAAGAGGTTATATTCACAGAACCAGCAGGAGAAGTTCACTAAGTTGTGCGACAAGTTGGATGAGTTGACGGCTAAGCAAACAGATGAGAACAAATCGAAGCACAGCTTGAAGGTGATGACGCTCCAGAAGCACTTGGTCATCTTACGAGTGATCCACCATGAATGAAGAGGAGAAAATCATCTAAAATTTCTAAATTTTTGGAGTGGATTGAGAAAGAACCAAAGGAGAAGTGGGTTTTATTATTTGATAAGGATGGTTCGCGCTACAGTATAATGACCACAAACTTGGCAGAGATATACAATTGGGTTATGTGAGGGGCACGTGCTCTCCTACTTGTTAGCATCGTTGAGTTCATTTTGCATGGCACTTGCAAGTACTTCAGAGATCGATTCATTGCAGCTGGGCCATCCATGGCAGTCAATAGTTTGATATATGCCGACAAGGTAAATAAGTACATTGATGAGGGTATAAAGAAGGCCCGGAATCACCGAGCAATGACACATGGTACGGCGGAGCATAGGTACGAAGTTCAATGCAATGACAAATCAAGGCGTGGTATCAACCGTAAGAGAGTGGTGCAAGAGTGTGTACTAAAAGTTGATGGAACATGTTCATGCTCATGCCGAAAGCCCGCTTTACTTCATAAGCCATGCACACACGTACTCGCACCTCGCAGTGAGTGTGAGATTCATACACGGTGTTATGTTTCATCATACTTCATGAAGAAAGCTATGTACCACACATGGAATCATGAGATATATGGTTTTGGAATTATTGGGACATTCACAACTATGCAACCATAGATCTTGTATGTCCCAGCTCGAGCCTCACTTAGGGCAAAAGCAGGTCGACGCAAGACAAGGCGTATCAAGAATGACATGGATGAGTCTGAAGCAAGCGGAAGGGTGAAGAGGTGTAGCAAGTGCGATGAATATGGTCACATATACAAGAAGTGTCCTAAGACAGCAACTGGATCATGTGCTGCAGAAGCTAGACCATCCGATGACGGTGCTGATGGTAGTCGACCGTCGAGTGAAGGAACAAATACAACGCGTCGTCGTGCTAGGCGTCCCCGAGAATATGATGATGCCATCTAAGTGTGATGAATTCGTATCGTGTTGTAATAATTAATTAGATGTGTTGGATGTTGAATTATTTTGCTGTGTCGAAAGTTGTTGTAATAGTTAATTAGATGTAATGGATGATGAACTACCGTGTTGTGTCCAAGTTTGTTGTAATAATTAATTAGATTTGAGGGATGATGAACTAGAGTGCTACGTGTTGTTATGAACTTTTGTTGTACTCGTTATGAGGTATTGTTTTATGTACGTATTGTGGTGTTTGAATTAAATATTAGTTTCTATTTTTCCAATTCGGTGAACATCGTCAATATTTCTATTTCCCAATATTTATTCGTATAATTTAATTTTCATGTTCATCTTTACAATATTTATTCATATCATTTATTTCTCATGTTCATCTTTACAATATTTAGTTCATAACCTTTATTACATTGTTTCAAGTATGGCGCACCATACTACGCCAGAGCTATTGGAACCTACAATAGATGCCACGCATCGATCGTATCGGTCGGCTGTATAGAGAGCTTCTCTTTTGACCTTGAGGCCACGGACTCCGCGATAGCTTGTTCGTCTAGGCCCCCGGTGGGTTTCCAGGTACTACGCCCGAATAGTTGTGCTTAACAATATTGTACATTCCATTACATTATGCACCGTCGTTGTGACATGTAGTCGGTTCCATTGATTTTGCAGGATAAGGGCGGTTGGCCTCATTCCGCTGTGTCGGATGGTAGAGGACACAGCGAGTCAGAGGGACCCAGCTAGGCGATTCGACCTGAATCGTTCTCTGTTGGATGCGCTTGTTGACTGGTGGAGGCCTGAGACACGGACCTTTCACCTTCCTTGTGGGGAAGTTGGCACCCACGTTACAGGACATCTCCTATTTGCTTGGCTTTCCTTTGGCTGGAGTTATAGTGGGCCCTATAGATGGGCTGCAGGGGTGGAAGGCCAACATCACGTAGCGGTTCTTAGGCATGATGAGGGTCCCGGGTCTCGGGGCGATTTCTACCATGCCAGGCTACAAGACCCATGGGCCCACCAAGAAGTGGCCCCTCCAGTTTACTATAAGTCCAGTATAATTTGCAACCATCTATATCATTTACAATTTAAAATTTACTATAAATGGCTCTGACAATATATCTTCTATTCAACAGACAAACGTTGCACACCGATGCAGACGAGGCCATTATCGATAGGTTCTTAGAGGATTACTTGTTGTGGCTCTTCGGCTGGGTGTTGTTCTGCAACACCTATAGCAACTCGGTGGACAAGGAGTTGATCCCGTACACGTGTTCTATCACCGACACCGAGCAGGGTTCAGTACCACGGTATAGTTGGGGGTCAGCCATCCTGGTCGCCACATACCGTTCACTGTCAGACGTTTGCTCCAGGACGGACTCAGATTCAGTGATTGGTGGCTACCCTCTTTTCCTTTAGCTTTGGGCGTGCAAATGGATCGTCATATAGCCAGACTAGTTGTGTCGCAGGCAGAGTACGAGCCCGCCTTGTAGCGAGACACTCCTGAGGACCGACCCACAATGGATATGTTGTGGGTTTGGCACCAGGTATGTGTATTGCTTGTATAAATTCGATCTGAATGTTCGTCTCATCAATGTTCTGATCAACATCACGTTTGCAGCGTACATGGACGCACGTGACTATGCTGAAGGCGTATCATCAGATAGTGTGGGAGACTGGAGGACGTCATCTGGCAGCCGTACAGTGATGCAGCTATCCAGAGTTGGGCCCCACAGGGGTTGTCCTCTCTGTGCACCTGCAATGTTGCGTACTGGTTGACGACCGTGGCGTTGGTCTACGACATCTACGTCGAGCCGCACTGCCCGTATCAAGTGATGAGGCAGTTTGGTCTCCGTCAGTATTGGCCTCTCGATCAATGGGAGAACCCTGTTGATGCTCGAGATCGAAGGTATGGGTATTTTCTATGCGCATGTTCAACTGTCTACTTGAAAACTCGTTAACTAACTAGCCTTCATTGCAATTAGGTGTACGCGTTAGGGACAGGCGGCATGTACTAGTTGGGCGTCTCACATCCAACTGTACGTCGACAACTGGGAGCTCGCCACCGAGGAAGTTGTCGACAAGTTTCGCGAGCACACTGATGTTGGTTTCGCCGCCTACCTGAGGTGGTACGTCCCTCGCATGAGGACTCATGTCACTTTCGCTGACGGGAACCCCCAGCCTCACGTTGCCACCATGACGGACACGTACCCACTACACTACGACCGAGCTTTTGCTAGGACTGTGAGTTACACTCTACTTCCAATGTACTACCATGTTCTAAGATCACAATTCTAATGTTTATCATTTTACAATTTGCTGGTCGACATCTTACACCATGTTGACATCGAGGCAGACACATCTTTGAGATGCTTGGAGTCAGGGATCCATCTTACTAGGGATGAGCTTACTACCGCCTTCGGCCGAATCCAGCACATGGTTCGGGATACCCTGAGGACATTGTCTTGTCAGTCTCCGTCCGATGTGTTCGTACCACCACCCTGACCCATAGTCGAGGTGTCTCGAGGATAACACTCTTCTCAGCACCGTGCTGGGCAATCGCGTCCGACAGGTGAGTGTACGGACTCGTGTTCATCGCAAATCAACAGATTATGTGCTCAACCTTCTTAATATTCAATTCATATCAATAGGGTTGCATAGTACGATTGCAGGAGTTGTGTTTGGAGACGTCGGGACCTCGTCCTCTTGTGGTCCCGCCATTGGGTGTGGAACAGGACCTACATCCTTCGGTGACACGTCTGCTCATCCAATAGGTAAACCTACAAACATTTGCACTTCACTAACTCGTTGCGACCGCGAGTCAACACATCATAGATGCGAAATCTTAATATTTGAATTCCCATCAACATGGTTGCACAGTACTACTGCAGCAGCAGTGTTTGGGGACATCGGGGCCTCATCCTCACGTCGTGTCCCGTCATCCCAGCCAACGGACCAAGACTTTGACTTCGTTGACTACCACAATGACGACGATGCCTACGTTTAGGCAGACGTCTTTGGCTCGTACTAGCTAGCAGGAGCTCCACCGAGCGGGACACAGAACCCGCCTGCTGCTACGCCCACACAGCAGCTTAGAGACGGACGCGGTGTGCCGCCCGACAGGTTTACTTACTCAGAGCATCAGGTTAGGGCCTAGGATAGAAGCGGGCAGCCTAGGCCTAAGAGGGCACATGGTTATGGACAATAGTGTTTCCCCCTCTTGTAATATGGACTTGTTTGCTATTGTTTGTGATACTGCTATTTTGCTTGATATTTCTGTGCACCAGTACTATTTTTCCAATGACTTTTATAGTGTCAGTCCGCACATCTGACACACGGATAGAATGCAGTGCTGATTTGTCACAATCAACTTTAGCGTGGGACGAGTTATCACACGGATACTGTGCGAGATTGAGTAGACGCTATTAACTTTCAACGCAGAATGGCCAAGTAAAGTAAATAGTGGTCGCGTGTGCTCGTCATGTATTTTCACATGTTAGCATAGCGTGGTTACAATCTACTTTTGGTGCCTATGTTATTTCGTTGTCTGAAGAGCAAACACACGCACATAATACAAGGCTCATTTGCCACGATCAACTTTAGCGTGACATGAGTTATGACATGGACACTATGCTAGCTCGACTAGTCGCAATCACCTTCTGGCACAGCATGGACAAGTAAAGTAATGAGTAGTTGCTCGTGCTCGTCATGTCTATTCACAGATTACCCTATCGTGGTTACAATCGACTTTCGATGCCTACAGTTCCTCCAGTTGCTACGCCACTATATATAGACAGACCTTGGTAAAACACTTCCTACATTTCCTTTTCCCATTCACATCGATCTCGAGAGAATGGAAGCTCCATTTCGCAAGCATCTTGACTGGCGAAGGGATCCTTTCTCTGGTCTTTCCACCGTGGTGCGACCGTCCGTTGTGCGCGTGCGATGATCGATGTATACTCATGACATTCCTTACTTCCGAAATCCATGGTAGGAGGTTCTTTCAATGCCCAAACATTTATTAGGTAAGAATCATTTGTATCTATTTCAATTAGTTATACAGAATACATACACCGCTCAATGTTTGTGCACAATCATACCATCTTTCGCAAACTTACCATAGGTTTGTGTGACTTCATTGAGTGGGTAGATACGATGAATCCACAACATGAAGGAACACGCATGTATCCATGTAGTGAAACAATATCGGACTACCTAAGGAGGAAGGATGAGCACGGACGATGAATTGTTGCAGAAGCCTTAGAATGGTAGGTAAATCCCCTAGGACTCCTCAAATGGCGGGAGCGTCCAGAGTGTGGTTGTGGAGACCGTTGTCAGGTGATAAGGTCCATATGACAATGAACTATAGGACAAAGATGCTTCGTGTGTCCTAACATTGTCGAAGACGATTTCTCATAAGTACCGCTAAGTTCTCACTCCCACCGATCATTACTTCTATATACTTGCATATGTCACTGGTCGTAATGAATTTGTGAAAACAGAAAAATGTAAGGAAATGTAGCTTCACAAAGTGGATCGATACGGCGTGAGTAACTTTCATCGGTGCAAGGATAACACAACCTGAAACGGCCACACAATTCATTCAAGCGTGGATAGAGTACGAGCACCGGGTGCAGTCTGCTAGCTTACATTGGAGAAACAATCCATTAGGTCTACCTGAATGGTCTGAGCATCCAGAATGCAGTTGTAGAGATTGCTACTAGGTGGCTACATTCTTTGCATAAGAGACATTTGGAAGGCGATATTTCTTATGTCCCAACATAGACAACAAATTCATTGTATGTCATATGCTCAATTACTTGTTTCCATTTTTGCTTGTGTTTCCATAATACTCCTATTCCATTCACTAATTAGATTTTATTCCTTAAGACAATCCAAGTAGGTGTGGATTCACTTTGTGGATCGACATGGACAAACCGACATATGATGATGGAAGAGTAACTGAAATTAAAATGCAAACAGAGTACATGCGAATGAAGGAGCACGAAGTTGCAGTACGTGCTGAACGACGTAGAAGGGGTCCATAGACAAGCTCAACCTCAATTCGTTGGGACCATCAATGTGGGCACCCAGAAATTATACCGTCCAATGCATTTTGTGACCACCACATAATTTTGGATGAGTAGGATCCATACATGCATAAATAGCCATTCATATCTTAATGTGCCCATGATCACAAGATTTACAACATTCGGTATAAAATCCATAATGCCGAATAATTAGGAAAGGAGATATTGTTCGGACTCCGCATGCCAGTCAACTTCAGCCTGAGACATGCCCGTCAAACCACACGAAGGTGGCGACCAGATGTGTTACACATCTCAGGAGACTTGACTCAAATTGCGAGAGCTCTACAACATCTCAATTGATCAAAATTCATACTCATGCTTAGCTAGTCCCCAGGAAAAGCGACTAGCCTTGCACTTTCAGCGCAAGCAATTGATAACCATCGCAAATGCATAAATGTGGATAAAAGAACAGCAAGATACATATATTATAATGGGATTCAACAACCCATCTTACAACACAAACTATAGCAGCGGAAGTTTCACAAATTCACATAAGCAAAAGTAAGGCCCGTGATTCACCAATCAACCCAAAGGGCAACGAATCGGGCAAGAGTCAAGCTGAAAAGGCTACTCACTACCCTCACAGCCCTCGGTAGGGTAGTAAGAACAATCAAGTTCACCGACATCCTGGTCTGAAAGTTGCAGACATCGGGTTAAGTACAAGAATGTACTCGCAAGACTTACACATGAATATATATACATAGAACAAAGGAGTATGCAAGCTTCTATCTTAAAAGATGGTATAATGGTTCAAGTTTTGCATAAAAGCCACTTTTGTTGAGCAAATAACAATTTGCAAATATAGAGTTTCTAACTTAGCATAGTCTGAAATTTAATCACAAATAAGCACAACCTGTGCTCTCATCACCATCCATGTATAAGCACAACCCGTGCTCTCATCACCATCCATGGACTACCATTGTCCAACCATGGTTTGCAAAGATAACCATTTCATATCCATGACTAATCCAACCCATTTAACCCAAGTTTGATGCTAACATAGACTGACTAACACATCAAGCGGTCGTCCTGTAACCGTGGACATAGCTATTCGAATAGTTTTACTCTGATCAGAGGGGTACATCTTTACCCACACCAAATGAGCAAAGATCAAATGCTTCACACACACACAGGTGTGACCTACAAGTGATACAAGCTCATAACATGCCCTTTCCTAGTCACACCCCAACCACCTAAACCACGCCTAGGCCCCCGACGACTTAGCCACATGCGTGTGTGATGTGGCTAAGGCGGCTCACCATCGCGGGAGAAACCCCTTGCCAAAACCAGGCACACCTGGGCACTCCAAAGGAACAGCATCCTCACGAATGACCAACGTAGCGTAGATGATCGCAGTGCAACGTAGTACTAAGTCAAGCCGTCCCATACCCGGCATGTGGTAGTACGTAAGGTGCTTGAATAGATGTCAACATGTTCGGTCCTTAACAACCTAGACGAGGCTACTTGCATCAGGGAAAACCACCATCCCTTCATCGCCCTATCACTCGTCCAAGTTAAAGCATATTTGTCATATGAATCATTTAGTGAAAGTAGTCAGATTTTATGCCCATAAATTGCAAATAGTAAATAAGTTCAATCGATAGCTCCATCCATCGATTTTTAACTCTAATAGACCTAAGCATGGCTAAGCATCGGTAAAACAATAAAACATTCCCAAATATTTATATCTCGAGGTTACAAGGATAAATGGCAACAACAAAACAAGGAAGGATATGCAGCAATTAGGTATAACCAAAACTAACCATTACCGATAAGTTTGTAGTAAATCAACACATGCATATATATCGTTTTGCAACCAAATCATTTTAGCAAGATAGGGATTCTATATGCTTAGATGCATGCCTTGTTGTTGTGAGAAATCACACTCCAATTCAGATTCTTGTTACACGTACTCCGGAACGTCAGAATCTAAAGAATCATAACGTACAATACAAATAAACATCCAAATAAGGCGAAAAATCCAAAATGCTCTAAAATGCATGAATTCCTCACGGTGGGTTAGTCATGTCCTAAAATGAATTTATGTGAAGAAATTTCTATTTTAACATTACTATTTTGGAAGTTATGAATTTTACAAGTTCAACAAAAAGAGAATTAGTTATTTGTTTAAACTTGTTTTAGGAGGTAGTTTTGTCAAATTCCTTCTATCCAGGTCAAATGATACGTATTTCTAAGGTGAAAAACAGTGGATTCATCATTTTGGGATTAACTAGTAATTTTCTAAGGATTAAATAAGTCCTAGGTGAAAAATAAATGTTTTTATGATACTTATAATTTTAGTTACATTTTTTGCACGGAATTTGGGAAAACTTTATTTTATAAACATAAAGAGCACAAATTAAGGAATACAGAGAAATTTAGTTCACTAAATTTCGATTATAAATGAATTTTCTACAAATTTTACAAGTTCTATGTTAACTATTTCATATTTGAAATTTTAGAAATAAATATCCTACTGTGAGCATAAGATTTTATTACACAATATTAAAGTTCACAATTTTATGGATCTACTGATATTGGTTTCAACTCAAAAGGAGTTATATTTAATTTGATATGAATTTTACAAGTTTGGTACAATTTTCAGTTGGAAAAATATAGATTTCTTCATTTTCTTTAATTTTTCCAAAATAAAAATCTTTGGGTCCACAGGTCAGCCTCTGGCTGTTTTTCAGAAAAGCCCCTAGGGTTTGTAGAAATCAACCTGCAGCCTTAAACACGTGCTAATACATATGCTATTAAGAGTCCCTAAGGTTTTCAGTATTTGCTAATCAGTCCTGGTCCCATTTGCCATAGATAGAGAATCTTACAAATTAAACCCTATCATTTTTAAACTTTTGCTAAGCTTAGTCCTTAGGCTCTAATCATATTGGGCCCACACGTCAGTGGCTCGGTGGCTGAGAGGCAGGGCGGCAGCGCACCAGCGAACTTCTCACCAGCGGCAGCGGCAAACGGCGGCTGATCTCCCGAGGTGGCTATAAGAGAAAATGGAGAGGAGATCAAGGCGAAGCTATTGGTGGTTGTCTCATCGGCTGCGATGGTCAGGATCGATGGCGACGACGGCGCAGGTGGCGGTGACTTTTGGCATGCACGTGCAAGTAGAGCTACGGCCCGGACTCGAGTAAACTAATGCATGCATGAGTGCTTATAGGGCTCCTGGAGACTCACCGAACTGTTGGAAGGAGTCGGCGATGCTCGAACAGCGACGGCGATGGAGTAGATGGCCCGACGGTGGCAGGAAATAGCAGAGCAACGGCGATAGAGATCTTCGGCCTTTGATCTGCTAGGAAGAGGAGGGGAATAGCTCAAGGATCACCTAAGGATGCTCCCCGAGTAAGGAATTGCGTCGGAGCTCACCGGAGAGGACGAATTCGACGATGACGTTCGGCGGCCGAAATTGAGGAAGAAGAAGCCGATCTCCTTCTCCACGGCTTCGGGGTTCGATTCCTTGTGTCGGCGTATTCCTGGGATCAAGGTGATGACGATGGCGCAGCGGCTTGGCTCAGCTTGGACGAGGTTGGCCGAACGACAACGATGTCAAGGCGGCAGCGCTCTGGAGCTTCTGTGTCCTCGACGGTGTTCCGACGTCACAGCTGCGCAACACAAGATGGGATTAAGGAGGATGGGATCAGCATCTCGGGTAGATAACAGCACGCAGGAAGAGGAGGAACAACCGTGGCGCAAAGACGGTGGCGACGGTCGTTGTTCTCACGGCCGGCGGCAAAGATGGAGGTGACAGGGCGAAGCGAGCTCTCTCTCTCGGCTTGGTTGGCACAGAGGCGAAATGGAAGAGGAGGCGATGCCACTGGAGAGGGTATAGCGAGCATCGGCGGCTGCCACGGCGGTAGACACGCGTCGAACACACCGGCGTCGATCTCTCCCGCTCTCTGTCTCTCTCTCGGTTGATTTGAGCGGTGGAAAATTTGAGCATAGAGGTGGAGCTAGCCCGTGTGACTGTCAAGTGGACCCAGGGTGATGTTTGCTAAGCAAAGGAGAGAGGCATGGGTAAGAAATCTGGTGAACACAGTACTCAGAGAGTAATAGGGTTTTTCCTATTTAATTTTCTTTCTCCCTTTTTTAAAATTCCATAACTTCATTTCTGTGCAAAATCAAATAATGTGGATTTTTCTGGAGGTAGATGAAAATACCTAGGTTCCATTTTCTTTGGTTTCACACAAAAATAATCTATATTTTAATCTCAGGAAAATAAAGAAATTCAATTCAGCCGAAATTGGTTTGAATTTTTAAAAGGTCCAAACCTACAAAATAAATTCTGTAAAAATTATATTAATTCTTGATAAATAGTGTAGTATTTGAATAAATTATAAACCCTATACATTGTTATGTGAAAAAAATACACATATAGCATGTATATCACTTTTGCCGATTAGGGTTTTGCTTTTGTTTTTCCAAAAATTTATTTTAAACGCACAAATTGATGCAAAAATAATTATATATGCAACCTACAAATAGAAATAGGAAAATCTTAAATACCTTGCATAAAAATTAGGGTTGTGACAATCAATTTCTTATAGCTCATCTATACTATTTCTTACCTCTCTTATGTTGGTGTATGCGTCACGAATGGGTTATATTAGTCTGTGCGTTTCGAATCGAAAACTAATGGTTCAGTTTCTTTTCCATCGATAATGTTGGGTTCTAGTACCATTCAGGGTTGACCTTACCGTGGGTGGCCCGGTAACCGCCACCCGGCGGTACGGCGGTTACCGCGGTAACCGCCAAAAACCGCGACAAATTCGTGATTCGAAAATTTGAATTCAAAAAATCGGGGTTACTGCGGTATGGACCGCGGTAACCGTGCGGTATGGCGCGGTAATCGCGCGGTTTGGCGCGGTTACCACGCGATGTTAGAGCAGAAGAAGAACGAAATGAAGAAAAAATAAAAAAAATTGGGGAAACACTTAAAAATGTGTAGAATTTGGGGATAATAATTAAAATATGTAGGATACTTGTGGGTATACAATAAAAAATTTTGGCATGATCTTTTCTATATTACGGACTTGAAATCAATTGAATAATTCATAATATAATATTTCGACAACAACAATCAACGATCTCAAGATGTCGCACAAGGTGTCCACATGTCAAGATGTCCACAATATAGAGTTCACAGGTGAAATGAATACAGTCCATAATATAGAGTTCACAATAGAGTCCACAATATAACATCTACAATATGATAGTTCACATAACAAGCAATATGAAAATAGAAGTTTTGTTTTCAATCAAAGGAAATAGAGAAGGACATACCAACATAGAGCCAGCTATAAGTTCCACTGATTATATGCCATGTTGTACTCCTCTGTGGACATGAGCATCAAGCCATGTAAGTGTAGCAACCCTGCCTTGTATTCCTCCCAACTTTGACCTGTCCATGATGCTATTGTTTGCCACTAAGCATACAATTGAGCGTACCACTGGGGCTCTTGCCACTCGTACACCCATGTAGGAGGGGGATAATCAAAAGGTTGGGGATGATTGTACGCATACGTTGGATAACCACTTTCAATGCTAGAGGCACTGAATGAGCTGTAGCAATCCTGTGGTATGTCAAGATGTTGTCATTGTTGTTGGTCACTCGGTGAAATAGTAGTTCGTTGAGAGCTTGGAGCACCGTGATCATGGTCCTGAGTCGCGTGAGTGAAGTCGGCCTCACTGTGATCATGGTCCTGAGTCGCGTGAGTTCCGTTCACATCCACTTGAAGAGCAGCATTGACCAACCATACGCAACACAAGCCTCTTCAAATTAGGCGTGTCTGAGGCAAACATAGACCACCATTGTGCTGCACATGCCAATTTCCATGTCAATTTACAACACTGAATACGTGTAAAGCATCATGACATATGATATGTGCAAATGATTAAAAACATACCAGGGGAAGTTTTTCCATCGGTGGCCATCTTTCTTGCAAGGGCCCTCCCAAATTCACCAATCTTACGGCGGTACATCTCAACCTCCAGCAAAGCAGCGGCGGCCGTATCGATGTCCATCATCCACTCGAAGGCCTGACGGAGGTCTTGGAAGACGGAGACACTTGGAGAGTAAGCGTAGTGCGTCCTAGGGTTCAATGCCGCACCTACAAATCATGAAACAAGATCGATGAGAGTCATACAATACCAATTTTCTCATTATGTAATGTCGGCTACTTACTGGCATTGATTAAAGTTTCATTGGTGAGGTCGTGCATCCTTCTGTTAACAATTTCCATGTATGCTTCGAACTTATCCCTTTGACTCGCAAAAAGACTGCCATACTCCATTTTCAACAATTGATATCTCAGAAGAACCTCACTCAAATTGGGGTTCTTGTCCTCGTCAGCAAACCGATGGAAGGAGTACATCAGCTGAACTAAATTGACTACTGCATGTAAATTCTCCCACCAAGTCATGCTAGATAGGCATGCGTGTGCATACCTGCCCTCCGTTGTGCCACTGAATTTGCTTTGCATGAACCCAGAGGAAGCCATCCACTGCATGAACTGATCTTGCCTCCTAAGGAAGCTCTGAAGGAACATGTAGTTTGTGCCGAACCGTGTAGCATTCCACTTAACCAGTTCACCACCTATAGCTGACACCATCATGGCATGCAGTTTGGAATGGTTGTATAGCCATCTGCAAATTTTTCTCGCACTGGCAATCACCATTTCATGGTCCGGAATTTTTCCAACCTCCTTAAGCATCAAGTTAATTGTGTGCGCCAGACAAGGTTGCCACACAATTGTTGGATACTCTTGCCGCAACAGTCTGCAAGCCTTTTTGTAGTTAGACCCATTGTCAGCGATAATCTGAACGACATGTTGGGGGCCTACTTTGCGTACCACCTTTCTAATCTCCTGCATGGGTCAATCACAAAATAAAACAAGAGCTCAAACACTACACTTGATGTTATCAAATGAGGCTAAAGTGTTGAAGGAACGTCGTCATCTTCAGTACGAAGTTAGCATCTTGGCTTTGGCCCGTGGCATCAACGAAGTTGTGGAAAAACATGATTCCATTGCAATATATCAAAAAGTTGATGACCGCCATACCCATCGGTCCTGTCCAAGAATCACACATTAGAGTAACACCGTACTCATCCCAATCACACTTGAACCTGTCGAATTGCTTCTTGACGTCCTTCTCTGTAGCATCAAGGTACTTCCCATCAATCTCCTTACCGCTTGGAGAAGGTATGTTTTCACCTACAATGTACAAATGCAAATAATTAGTGTGCGAACGGTTAGAACAATGTAAATCCATATGAAATGCATACTTACCCTACTTCTGTGTTTCTCGAACGGCACTGACAAAGTATGGATTATCAACATTTCTTGCAGGAATGCCGAAGATGTAGAAGAACCTTGCACATGACTCACCAATGGCCTCCCTAGCTTGCCTCCCCTTCTTTGTGAAGAATCCTGTATCGATACGTGTCTGCACAGGAGACTTGGCAGATGCTAGGTTGTAATCTCTCACAGAAGGTGACTCCCTATGAGATGTAGCCCTTCGCAACAAACTGGCAATTGGGTTGCTTCTATCTTTCCGTGCCTCGGGCTCAGCGGATCCACTGCCACTGCCATGCTCATAAGTGCCACCTCGATCCTCCACACCCCTCCTAAAGTTTGCTTCTTGCCGTGAGGCTTGCATGGCTGCTTCCATTTGTTCCTCCTCGTCGGCATCACCTGTTAGGTCAGAATAGTTGACCCTAGCCACTTCAACCCTTCTTGACCTCTTACTGTGATGAGTATCACCTGCATCTTTTATCCTGTCCAACTCACGCCTGAAGAATTCGCGGACATCTAGAGGCACTGAATTGCAATATGTAACCCCCTTCCCTTTTCCAGCCAAATGAATTTTAAGTTGAGTTGCTTCACCACCGCCCTTTCTCTGATGACAATACTTACAACGCCATCCAGGTGCTATGCTCTCCCCGTGCTCCCACACCGGGTCCCTACTATCTGCCATATCCACCCTGTATGTAACTTACGCGAAAAGTATAGTATTAGAAATGAAACCATCAAGGCCGCATTTTTAATTTACTAATGACATACATATAAAAATTCTACTTACAAATAGTCTTTTATTACTAATAGACGTTTCGAATAAGCATATGAGTAAGCGAAACAATACTATACTTTATATGTATGGGATACATATGAATTTTTTTGAAATCAAAATAACACATTGCAGTTATGCGGTTTACCGTCGATTTGTGCGCGGTAACCACGGTTTCGGCACGGTTACCGCACGATATTGTGCGGTAACCGCTCGCTATAGTACCCGGATAGGGCCCTCGAAAGCTACGGCAACCGTCCTAAACCTCGCGATAACCGTCGCAAATCGCGCGGTTACCGCGCCAAACCACGCGGTACGAGAGGTTTTACCATGGGCTCGTTGGGAGGGACGGTTACCGTGGCGTACCGCGCGGTTACCGCCCCCTACTGCGCGGTATCGCTGCTCGTCGGCGCGGTGGCGATGGATCTGGCGCGGTTTCGCCACGTCTGGTGTCGCCGAGCCTAAGGACTGAAAGGGAGAGAGAGCGCACGGTAGAAACCCGGAGAAGATATTTTCTCCTCGGTTGAGCCTCCATGCGCCATATGCACAGTATCGGGCCGGCCCATTTTTTTTCTTTTTCCTATTTCCAAATTTATTCTCCGTTTTGCTTTCAAGTTTGAATAAATATTACTCTTTTTCGAGAAATTTCTTCACCATAAAACACTACAAATCAAGCCCTACCTTCACCTTTTTTTTTGATTTTTTTCTTTTTTTTGAAATTTTGAATTCGAGCAAATTTCATCAAACCGTACTGCGCAGTACGGGTAACCGTACCCCTGCGGTACGGGCGGTAACCGCGGTTACCGCCAGTAAGGTCAACCCTGGTACCACTGCATTGTCTTTCTTGTCCTTGCATTTTTTTCTCCGTTATCCACTGGTGCTCTTCCTCCAACTAGCATTCAGGCTGGTAGCGACGTCAACTGGTGTTGTCTTACGAGGGCAAAGAAATTACGGCAAAAACATGAAACCAACAATGCCAATGAAAATAATAAAGAATCCGTAAATAAACAATACCCAATTATTTCAAACATTTTAATAAACAAAAAACAATTACAGGGAATAAATCGCCCCAATGAAGAGCGGGAAATATAAATTGCCCAAGGGGAGGACCATTTATATGACGTGGCAGACGGGAAGAGAGCCGAGCTGTGCACATTTTGCAGGCAGTCCCCTTCCGACGATAAATCGCCCCAAGGGAGGACGAGAAGGGGGCCGCTTGCAAAATTGCAACGACGCGCCTCTCTCCTTGCCTGCCACGTCACATTCCTCACTCTCTCCTAGAATGATTTATATGCCTCGCCCTAGGGGAAGAGTATAGTTTTGTAAAATTTTGAAACCGAAATTTATTTTTGTAAATCTTTTAAAAAAATATATAAAAATAAAAAAAATTCGGGATACCCACCTCATGTGGATGGGCCAGTAGCCCAGCAGGATGACCCAGGGACTATCGAAACAAGGCCTTAAACACGGTGGTTGTTAGGATATCAAATGTGATCTATTTTCATTCCACTCATAACTGTCTTTATTAGCTCAAACTACGGTATCTTTGAAACACGGGATTGAGAAAAGGGAGAAATATAAAAAATTATATGATTTTGACAAAAATTTAAATACAAAACAGAGGATTATAAAATACGAAAAAAATAAAAAACAATTGTTTGATTGAACCGCATTAAAAACATAAAGATTAGATAAGAAAGATAGACTTATAGAAGGTTGGACCTTATGTTAATCCTCCAAAACTTGTATGGATCGAGTCACTTCTTAGAAATTTCATAGGATTAAATAGTTTTCAATCCATTGTTTCAAAGGATCATATAGAAAAAGATCCTGTAAAATTTTCTATGTTCCCTTCAAATCATCACAAAAGGCCTAGACTGTGTTCGTTAGGGTGAACTCCCCCCGCGCACAGTAAACACGGAAAACGGAACGGCCATTAGCGCATGATTAATTAAGTATTAGTTAATTTTTTTTTCAAAAATGGATTAATTTGATTTTTTAAAGCAACTTTTGTATAGAAACTTTTTGTAAAAAAATACACCGTGTAGTAGTTTGAAAAGCGTGCGCGGACGAAAAGTACTGCGCACCGGGAAATCCGGCTGCCGAACACAGCCCTAAATAGCTGACTGAAGCTGACGGAAAAACCTGAAGAAGTGGGGGGATAAAGAAATCGTGTCAAAGAAAATTTTACTTAAAGATCAATCATGATCATTGCAATTGTATCAAAGAAAATTTTACTTAAAGATCAATCATGATGATTGCAATTGTATGTTCAAGAAAGAGAGACACACCAAGAAGAGCACTAGCAAACCTCTCAAGTTCCAATACAATAACTATACTACCAATAAAAAATATATGTGTCATCCAAGAATACCAGCAAACTATTTTACTTTGAAAAGATCCTTTCATGAAAATGATATTTGTAGCACAAAATAATATTTCTATATCAGTCGTATGCGTAGAAATTAACGGAACATTTCCACACAAACTACCAAAATAATTGACTCATTTAACTGCGATGGCATAGCTACATAATCTCACAGAGTGCAGGAGTAACAATGTAATATATTGCAACCTTCAGGCTAGCTAGCTTCTCCCAGTATGACAGCCAATAGCGATAGCATTATACTAGCAATCAAGTTATACTGATAAAATGCACTTCACTATAGTCCAGCACTTAGCAGCAAATTAGCAAGTTACCAGTAATAACATGCAGGTTCCACGCACCTAAAATAGCCCACTTAGGTGCCGTTCGAAACTACTACAACGATTGTACTGAATAAAGAGAAAGATATTCGTGACACGCTTTTCAAACTGTTAAACGGTATGTTTCGTGCGAAAATTTTCTATATGAAAGTTGTTCTAAAATATCATATAAATCCATTTTTTAAGTTTGTAATAATTAAAACTTAATTAATCACACGTTAAGATCATCTCATTTTATGTGAAACACTTAATTTAATCTTCGAGAGATTCGAATACCACCTAGTCTAATTCTATGCACTGAAAGCACAAACTACCAAACCAGAAATACTCTAGACTTATCTAATTTGCACAAACAGTGATCACTGATTACCAGAAACACCAATCCAAATCGGATTGGTAACTGGTATTATCCCACAACCATGAGCATAAACATGCATTTTCGGACATGTAGTTTAGCACAATTCTGAATGATGTTTCACGTTCAACCCACATTTCGTCATCAATTCCTAACAATGCAAAAATGAAAACAAAAAATTGAAGTCAATTGTATGCAGAGTACAAATCATCACCCCAACTCCCCAAGCCAGAGATTGCTTTGTGCCTCTTTGTCTGTCTGAATTTGGAATCTCCTCATTTAATTATACTTCAAGTTTAAAACGCTTTCAAAACTTTTTTGGGAGCATATATATTTCGAGTTTCGATTCGAAGTTCGTATAGGAAATTTCAAACTGGGTTCAGTTTAACCTAACGGCCACTTGCAGATGGGCCGGGCCCAGTACAGAGAGAGGCCAATCAAAGCTTTTGCTCTCCGAGCTCCGGCGACGGCGAACTACTCCGCCGCTACAGCCCAGGTCGGAAGCTTCTTCTCCGACGAGGCGATCTCTGCTCCCCCCCCCCCCCCCCCCCAGGCCCCGACGCGAGGTGAGAACCGCTGTTTCGTTTCTGCGCAGTAAGTATCCCCCAATTCCTGATGCCTCGGTGGTGCCATCCGATTCGCTGCTACTGGCTCGTCCGGAATCCGTTCTTCGGTGCACGGCCTCGGCTTGACCTGCGTTTATCGTTGGATTTGAGGAAGAATGACTTTATCGCGTTGATCTACCGTGCTGTCGATTTGATGTGCTCGTATTACAGTAGCATGACTTTACTGGAATGGCATTTCAGATTGGGGAAATATTTTCATAGTTTCCCCAGCCCTCTGGAAAATGAAATGCATTTTCGTGCTATGAACACAATGGTTGCGGTCTTGCAGGTACTGTACAAACATGTTAAAGACTTGAGAGTAAATTTGGCTGTGTTTGAGCCCTATATCTGCCTTCTTGTTTGCAAATTGCAGAGGTAGCAGTAGATATGGGAAGAGAGGAAGGCATGAAGGAATGAAAGTTTAGAATATGCTCCCTTATTGGCCAACAAAAAGGTGCGATCTGCTCCCTTTTGGTTACTTTGTTGTTCTGGAGTACTCCACAGTAAAATATAGCGTCAATATGATTTTGATTTTCCACTTTCCTGTTCCTATGTTGCATCTGCCAGTCAGAACTCTCTGTTTATCACCAATCAAATGGTACGCGCGCATAAGTATTATCGGGTGTTGTTAACATCTTATAGAAAGATAGAGTCCATGCCTGCTATGAAGAATGGGCCTCGCAAGTAAATCTGATAAAAGTACTCCTAGTTAGGTTAGGTTAGGCTTAATATTTACATTTTTTCGGCATAGTTCTTTGCAGGAATTATATATTTTTTCAGAGCAATCAAAAGAACTGCATTTATATCTTTTGTGAAAAGGATAAGAATATATATAAATAAAATTAGTTCCCATGTGGACTTGCATCCCAATTGTTAGAAAAGAACACAATTCACTGTTAAAAAGTATACAAAAGAATTTACTTATTGGATGGTAATATATCTACTGTTATGCGCACTTGCAAAAACTTGATATAAAGTAAAGAATTGCACACCTTCTAACCTTGTCAATAAGTAATCTGTGAAAATTAACACCATTGATTGTTAATGGTTTGCATTCACCAACAAGAGGATTACAAGCCCGACCAATTAACTGGACGTGCTCGTGGGATTAATTAGCATACCAAATCCTGATGGTGTACTTGGTTTGGTCTAAAAACCAAATGGTAGTGCCTAACAGAAGAGTATTGTGTGTTACATTAGTAGTGAATCAACATGTCAATAAAATCAGAGACACTTTTATTTTCAGTATTCAAATTAGACACTGGGAGTTCTACAATATCCAAAGCTGCAAGCTACAAACAAAATGTACTCAGAGAGAAACTTTTTAAATTCAATTGTAATTTGAGGCAAATGTGATTCAGGATACCCAGAGTGATTTGAATGGTTGTGTGGCGAGTCTAGCATTCTTGGTGACTATGTATTCTTTTGTCAATATTATACAGTCAATACCTTTTATGAAGCTAAAAATCAAACAGGGCACTAATATTGCATCAGTTAGAAACTACTTTGTTTATTTCTTCAATACAGGAAGCCCTTATTGTGTGTATCTCAGCTACAACTTCTCTCATGCATAACCTATCAGTCGGTCTCCTCCTGGTGCATACTAGTGCGAGTCTTGTGACAGCAGTCATGACACTATTGATTTCTCCCCATGAATTCTCAACTGATAGCAGAAGGGGGTCAACAATATCCATCAGTAGTTCTGGATATGCCATTTCTGCATATTTCTGCAATGTCAATCCATCACTGAACATGTCATGTGTAGGCGCCTTAACTGTAAACATCTCTAGGAGCAATATACCAAAACTGTAGACATCACCATATGGAGAAATCTGACCACCTTCTCCGTATTCTGCAATGCACATGCAACATTAGCAATTCCTGTCAAAGCACAATAACTATTGCAACAAAAATGTGGTTTACCTGGAGCAACATATCCAATTGTACCCATTATCCCCACAGAACTCTTTGAATTGATCAGTTGTTCACCTGCTGGATCTGTGAGAATCTTTGCAAGGCCAAAATCCCCAACATGAGCAACCATGTTGTCCCCAAGAAGAATGTTGCTGGGCTTTAAGTCGCAATGAACTATTGCTGGCTGGCAGTTGTTGTGCAAATAGTCCAGTGCAGCACCAATATCAAGAGCAATATTCAATCTCTGCATTAACGTAAGAACTCTGACTGGACTTGATGGATCTATTTCTGGATGTATCCACCTATCAAGACTACCATAAGGCATGAACTCGAACACAAGGGCTTTGAAGTCATTTTGGTTCAAATTAGGGCAAGAGCAGCAAGTTATGATACCAACCAAGTTCCGGTGTTGAATTTTGCTTAGTGCCTTACATTCTGCTACAAAACTCTTAGAAGAACCAGATTGCTCAAGATCAAAAACCTTCACAGCTACGTCAGATACTGAATTCTTGAACCGCATCCTCCCCTTATAAACAGATCCATACCGCCCTGTGCCAACCAAATTGTTGGATGTGAAGCCGTCTGTTGCTTTGGCCAAATCAGAATAAGATACTCGAGGATACATTTCATTCATGAAAGAAGAAGCTATTATTTCTACTTTCGCAGACAGAGGCTTCAATCTCTTCTTCAAATAGAAGACCAGAAGTGCCAATATGAAGCACACCAAGATGACACTAGCACTCAGAATCCCTGCTTTTCGGATGATTTGAAGTATCCTTCGATTAGACTTTACTCGACATGAGGGCAAATGCAGCTCTTGAATACCACCACAAAGCTTGTCATTCCCCACAAATAGGAATCCAGTCAAATTGGAAAACACACCATGTGTTGGAACTTGACCATCAAGATGATTGAAGGATATGTCTAGTTGGTACAGTGACGTCATGTTTATGAAGGTTGCAGGGATTTGTAAAGACAAGTTATTGTGTGCAAGGTATAGTTCCTTCAGGCCTTTCATGAGTCCTAATTCCTCTGGAATTGCACCTGTGAGGCTGTTCTTGGTCAAATTTAGCAGTTCCAAACCTAGCATTTTACTTATAGACACCGGGATGGTACTGTTGAAGGAGTTGCCATCCATACGAAGTTCCATCAGGCTCTGGCAACTGCTTATAGCATCTGGCAGCGCCCCAACTAACTTATTATTGTGCATATACAAGTATGTGAGCTTTGTGAGACCACCAACCTCAGATGGAAGAGAACTACTAAATTGGTTCCTAGACAAATCCAGAATGAATGACAAGGATGATAGGCTAAAGATCTCTCCAGGCAATGGACCTGAAAGCTTATTGTTAGAAAATGTTGCACTGACAAGCCTTTGTAATTTTCCAAGACTTGCTGGAAGAGGACCATCCAGGTTATTATTATCTACAGAAAGATGCTGCAATTGTGTCAACTTCCCAAGCGAGGATGGCATCATCCCAGACAATAGATTATTTTCTAGTGTCAAGAACTGGAGCATTGTCAACCTTCCAATGTTGTCAGGTATGTGGCCTGTAAACCGGTTGCTAGAGAGCCCTAGCTTAATTAGTTTAGGGAAGTTGCCAATGCCATCTGGTATTCTGTTAGAAATTTCATTAAATCTAAGATCCAGTAGTTGGAGGCTCTCTGATAGGTTAGCGATAGAGTTCGGCAATGCACCCCCAAGCCTATTATTTTGGAGTGTGACACCCCGGAGGCTAGTGCAATTCGTCAATAAAGTGATGAACTCCCAGTCCTGCACACTGCTTGCCATTAGCTGGTTCCCATTGAGCAACAGGAAGTTTGGACAGAGTGTCCCGATCTCTGGAGGCACAATGCCAGTGAAGTTGTTACCTGAGAGATCTATGGAGTACATTGTGGTTGCATTTGCAATTGAAGCTGGAATGCTGCCTGTCAAATGGTTCAGGGCAAGGATAAGGTATTGAATTTTTGGTAGGCCATTGCCAAGATCGGAGGGCAGTGTGCCCTCCAGTTCGTTCATCTCCACGCCAATCTGAACAAGTGAGGACAGGTTGAAGATTGTTCTTGGGATGTTCCCCGAGAGGTGGTTTACTTGGAGTGCCAGCATCTCAAGTTTACTAAGCCTGCCAAGGCTCTCAGGGATTGGTCCACTGAGCTGGTTATCGTTGAGATACATTTCCCTTAACGACGAGAGGTTGCCGAGTGACGGTGGGATGATCCCAGTGAAGTTATTCTTCCCTAGTGACATGAGCTTGATCCTTGACAATCCGCCAAGCCAATCAGGGATCTCACGATTGAGTTTGTTCAGGTCAAGTTTTATGCTTAGGAGGCGAGTGCAGTTCCTCAAGCCATGTTTGATCCCACCTTGGAGCGAATTGTTTGACATGTCAAGTGTCGATAACCATGGTAGCTGGCCAATTGTCGAAGGCATTTCACCTTGGAGTGAATTGTTTGACAGGTCAAGATATTTCATTCGCGACAATTGCCCAATGGTTGAAGGGATTTCACCGTGCAGCAGATTGTAGCTGAGGTCTAGAGTTCTGAGGTATGTGAGGTTCCCAATAGAAGGGGCTATGTAGCCGACAAGCCCTGCTGAGGACAGATTCAGTGCCAAGACCCTTCTCTTATGCTTGATGCTGCAAATGACACCATGCCACCGGCAGAAATCAGTGGTTGCGTTCCATGAGACCAGTGCATCTGACTGGTTGCTTAGACCTGCTCTGAATGCTAGCAGAGCATCTAGATCAGTCTCATTGCTGAATGCTTGAGCATATTCAGTTGATGCCGTTAGCAGCATATATAGCATTGGAAGCAATTTCAGAACAGTAAACATTATGTAGCAGTTCCCTGACTATTGTGAACCAGTAGGCCCTTGTCCACAGCATTGGCATTTGAGAAGCCTGAACAAAATTACTCTGGAATATTGCTCTATGTTACACAGAAAAGAATAAACGAGCCGTCAGAATTTTTCAGTGTATAGCCGTATATCATTAGAATGCAATAAAATATGCTACAGGATATGCCTATGACATGAATATTATTTGTTGTAGCGATTAGTTTAGCCACTTTTTTATGACACATACAATTCATTTGAAAGTTATACTTTCTTCAATCCAAAATGTAAGCCATTCTAATCCTGTTAACTCTTTCCTACATACAAGAGTCCCGATTAACTTGTACAACATACAGCTTGCTTGTATCCCTTCATGCCTAGGGTTTGATTTACCCGGCCGGCAAGTAAAGAGATCACTTTTACATTAGAAGAAAAACACCACTGTGAAATAATCTCACTGGTTTCTAACTTCTTATCAGGTTTACTTTACACTTTAAATGCCATTACCATTTAGTCTTTGCTCCTGAATTTAATTTTAAAACTGGTTTGATCTTTATAAAGGATCGTTTACTTTACATCTCTCAACTTTTTCGATAGTTTAATTTGTGACCCTAAAGATTAAGGCAAAGCCAAGGTGTTTTTGCATTGACTAGGGGCACTTTTACATCCTTTTTTTTTTGGGTTAAGGCTCTTTTGATTTGAAGGAAAAACATAGGAACTTATAGGATACCAGTCCTATAGGATATTTTTCCTAAGTGGCCCTTTGATTCAAAGGATTGAACACTATGGAACCTATGAGATTCCTATGAAATTTTAACATGCAAGTTGAGGAATTTTAACATGAGGTCTAGTATTATGGAAAAATTCCTGTCTTTATCTCTTCCTAAATTCGTGTGTGTTTTTTTTCTCTTACGATCTAATCAAACGTTCATTATTGTATTTTCTTTTATTTTTGCAATCCATTGTTTTACACCTACATTATTGTCAAAAATCATATATTTTAAAGGAGCCAAAAGAAAATGAAAGGGCTGAACTATTGCTATGGTTTAGTTTACACCTTGAAAGTTCAGTACCGTTTAGAAAATAGGAACATTTGTCCAAATCACCTCTAATGATAGTGGATAGGGATGTAATGACTCCTTTGGAATGCCATGAATTTTGTAGGATTTCATAGAAATAGTTCAATTCTTATAAAAATCCCAATTTTTTCCTCCAGTCCAAAGGAGACCTAAGTGGGTCGGTCCGGCGCTTTAGTGGGTTTGCCAGGTGATCAACTTGCATCCTTGATGGCTATGAATGATATTGATTCCACACATGGTGTATGGCTTAACCTAGTTTGATGATTTACTGATTTGTAGAAGTAAAGGGTTGACTTTGTACCTCTCAACTCTTATGACAGTCTATCTTTAAATCTTAAACACTTAATAAGCCAATTACTTTTGACTATTGACAGTCAATACAGGACATAGTGCTTCTCAAGGGAAAACCGAAGGTATTTTTTGTCACTAACCCAGAAATTTAGAAATATAGCAAATTGTCTTTAAAATATCAACATTTTTGGGGCGCTACCATCGTTAAGTATAAATGATGAAAAATATTTTAAAGATTTTTTTTGTGTGAACTAATTATTTGATCTCATAAAATCATTTTTTGCAATTGCTTCTTTTTGCGAAAATGTAGAGACATACGCACCAAATTGTTCAAATTTTAGTTTAAACTAGCATGGGTGCCCGTGCGTTGCAACGAAAAAAACTAAAATAATTTAAAAATAGCATGTAGCTAAAGTTGTATAAAAATCTGTTGGAATTTGGCAACCTTTTTCTATAGAGAAATAATTTGAGTGTAATTTGTAATTCTTGCGCCAGAGTATTATGCAACAAATTACACGGCTAAGGCAATTTAGATTTCGTAATGATTATGGGCCCAGCCATATATATGTCATATATATAATAAGGTTTGTTACTGTATGCTGATCACTGGTTTGTAATTAGGACTGACAAGATGCTGTGGTCTGTAAGCCTCTCTCCCAGCCAGTCGTCTTCAGCCGTGCGGTGGTCAGCGACGGTCGTGGGAGATGCACCAGTGTTTGAATTGCGTCCTTCTTGCCCTCTCGAGAGATGTTAGCACGAAGCAGCACGTGCTGCGTAGGAAGCACTGAATAGCATCAGGTACTCACCCGTGAGAGGTTGCATAGGTGTTGCACGAGGCTGACGTCAAACCGGACGACCTATCATGAAATCGAAAAAAACATCTTTAATTTTTATTTTATATAATAGTAGAGATTTATTGTGTGCAGAGGGCTGTGAATCTTTTTAATTTTTCTATATTTATTGTATTTATGGGTTCAAAGCTGCCTATGTATTTGTTATCTATATATGTGTATATATATATATATATGTATGTATATATATGTACCTTTTCGGTATCGCATTATCGATTTGACACCGAAAAACGATGATTTTTCTGTAGTGAACCGAATAGGACTGGGCAAGGATACAATATCGGGACTTGGCTGAGTTTGGATTAGGATTTGACTGGAATCCGGAAAACGTTGGATTGTTTTCCTGGTGTGAACCTAATTGGATTGGGCTCCCATTTTTTGTGATGTGAAATTGAACCGAATAGGACTGGGCTGAGTTTGGATTTGTTACGTGTTCCTGAGTTGGACAATGGAAGCACGTATAACGGATGATGCAACGAAAAAGGGACGACGGACCGAAGAGGCATGAGCATTTTTATAATAAGTAAAGATAAAATTAAAATAACAACTGAAACTACAGATGACATATCAAGATTCTGACAAAAACATCTTTAATTTTTTTTATAATAGTAGAGATATAATTTATAGAAATTAGCAAGGACTCATTTGGAATGAACAAATTTTGTGGAATTGAACACCTGTAAAAATTCCTGCATTTAAAAGGAGTTGTAAGCTATGTCCCTTGGTCTAAAATCGGTCACAAAATAACCTCCATATATGGCTAGCGCAGGTGCAAACATTACCGCTAGAATCTGAGAGCATTTAATTTGTTGGTATGGAAGATGGTACTACTGTCTACTCCATATAAGAGATTTTATTCATGTGGTTATTTGGACAAAATCTCTTATTTCTTGTAGAACTAACATTTTTGTTGCACACAAAACAGAGCAGGGATATAATTGATGAAGACAACGACGACAAGGGAGGAGATGGAAAGGCAAGTACCAGCTGGGATACGATCGCCGGCTTTAATCGATTGATTCAAAGCCCATTTCCAAGGACGTGATTGCAACCTGCAAGCAACATAGGCTGCTACTATACTATCTTAATCTGGAGCTATAGAAAGCAGAGAAGGAATCGAAGCGCATGTAGGTAGGAATTAATGCGATCGTCTCTCTCGGATCGGATAACGAGGTCTCCCCGTCTTGCGCCGCCGCGCGTCGCTCTCGCCGGCCGCCGGCAGCTTCGTATGTACTCCCTCCCCCGGCCTCTTTAGACGTTGCTTTATAAGCCCAGGAAGTCCGGATGGAAGCAAGACGAACAACAACAACACCCGAGTCATCCATCAATCGTCGGTCAAGTCATAATGCACTGAATGCAGGCATGACTTTGGTGCTTTTTTTTTTTTTTTTTTTGCCTTGCTATGCCCTTTTATGGAGTGTTTGCAAGGAGAGGAAAGAGAAAGATTCAGAAGATATCATATATTATTTTAAATTTAAAAAATAAATTAATATCATTTTTAAAGCAATTTTTTGATAATTTTTTTAAAATATTATTTAGTAGTTTAAAAAACATACCCATAAAAAAATAAAAATCTCTCTTTGTTGCAGGAAGGAACACAGGCAGGCAAGGTGGTAGTCCACTCAATTGATTGATTGTGTTGCGGCAATTTTTATATCAGCAACTTAAATGGATGTTCATGCACGGCATTAAAAGCAGTCAGAGTATAAACAGTGTAGTCAACGGTGTAAACCCAGTCCAACCATAAATACACGAGATTTAATCAAACTTCCAACTATAGTTTCTCAAATAAAATAATGATGCTCGTAGATTTGCCTTCAAAAATTACCTGTCGCACTCTCGTAAACTTGTTGGATTTTATAAATTTATTGTAATATAAAATTAATGATCAAAATTTTTAAAAGTTCAATAAAATCTTATTTTAAATATTGAGGTGTCGTTTGGATCCAGGGACTTATTTTTAGTCCATGTCACATCGGATGTTTGAATACTAATTAAGAGTATTAAATATAGATCAATAATAAAACTAATTGCATAAATGAGTGCTATTTCGCGAGACGAATCTAATGAGCCTAATTAATCCATAATTAACACATGTTTACTGTAGCATCACATCGGCTAATCATAGATTAATTAGGCTCATTAGATTCGTCTCGCAAAAAAGTCTAAGATTATGAATGGGTTTTATTTTTAGTCTACGTTTAATACTTCTAATGAGTGTACAAACATTCGATGTGACAGGGACTTAAAAAAATCCCTGGATCCAAACAGGGTCTGAATACGAGGACATGAATTATGAAATACTGCAGGGGAGCAGTTTGCTGGTACGTGACATCACCTAGCAAATTAAGTCCTTCCAACAAATAACACTTCCACTGATTTTAGTAGTCGGATCGATCGCCTCCCAAATTCCACATGCATGACGACAGGGTCATACTCCCTCCGTTCCTTAATATAAGGCGTAGCTGTTCCGGGCGCTAATACCAAGGAGGCTTAACTGTTTTTCTCGGGGTGACGCATGCGACGGTTCGCTCCGCCCGTGTGCATGGGCCTTTGCATGCATGCAGCTCTCGCGTCCATCCTCGCAAACGACCTGCTATTTTGGCACACGAATGACCCCGCGTGAATTACCCCACGACACGCATGCACGTAAAAATAGCTCAGAGATTTGGAGGCGCCATCAACGAAATTTTAGAACGCATTATCTGAAATTTTGGACGCGTCATCAACGAAAATTTCGAACACGCGCGCCATGAATGAAAATTTGAATTGTCTAATCTGATCGCCAGCTTGTTACTCCGTATATAAATATGGCGAGACATTCACTCCACACTTAGCTTGACTCAGCTTTCCTCCCATGATTGAACACAATGGCAGGTTTGGATCTGAATCAGCCTTTTAATTGGGATGAAATTGAGGATTTGGGGGGAGAAATACCTGATTTGAACTACGATTACGTTTGTTATTCAGAGAGTGAAGGTGTGAATGGTTTCTGCTGTGTTTTCTTATTTTTCTCTTATGTACTCAGTGTTTCAATCTTCTTTTATGATCTGTATGTGTTTGATGATCTAGTTTTTTACATCGATCAGATGAAGAAGGTGGTCATGAAGACGTCAACGATGCAGCCGCCGGCGGTGGCAACGGCGACGGCGGCGGCGGCGGCGGCGACGGCGGCGGCGGTGACGACGGCGGCGGCGGAGCACACACCGGCATGGATGCTGGCAGCGGAACACATGATGTTGATCAAGATGATGCCTCTGTCACAGGTAATATAAGCAAATGTTTTGTTGCTCAGTTTGTTTACTGGTTGAGCCTTTGCACGTAGCTAGGCATGCACAGTGCCATGCAAACCATGAGTAAGCTTGTTGTTGTTGCTTGTTCGAGGTCCATACCATGAGTAAACATAACAAAACTATGCAAACCATGTAAATCATGACTACACAATATATATATATATATATATATATATATATATATATATATATATATATATATATATGCACGCACTAAGCATCATCAACCATGTCTAGGTATCAATATCAAGAGAAGGAGGCACTACCCTCCTGATATAAAATGAACCATATATGCCAAGTGTTTGGAGAGATCAAATCCTGGCATGATGAAGGAGGGAGTGACAAAGTCAGTTGCTAATGAAATGGGGGTGCCATTGAGAGTTGTCCAGCGCGTATGGAGAGATGGACAGATTGGAGATGGAATTGAAGCTTTTGAGTCCAAGAAGAAGAAGTATTGTGGCCGCAAAAAGCTTCCGCTTGACCCTAATGTCATCCAAGATGTGCCGCTTGGACAACGTCATAGCATCCGTGACCTGGCCAACGCTTTGCAGATGGCAAAAACCACATTGTTTAGGCGTCTGAAGGAAGGATTGTTTAGGCGTCATACAAATGCCATAAAGTTCACCCTTACCGAAGATAACATGAAGGCCCGTGTGCGATTTTGCATACAAATGCTTGACAGCCAAAGCATACCGGACAACCCAACTTTCAAATCTTTGTATAACGTCATATACATAGATGAGAAATGGTTTTATAGGACAAGGGTGGACCAAAATTTTTACTTGGGCAATAACGAAGAGAATCCTAAAATAACAATAAAGAGCAAATGTTTCATTGATAAGGTAATGTTTATAGTGGCGAAAGCTCGTCCTAGGTTTGATGAGCATGGCATATGTATATTTGATGGAAAAATTGGGATTTTTCCCTTCACTTATTGGCAGCCGGCCCAGAGGACAAGTCGCAATAGGGAGAGAGGTGAGTTGTTTTATTTTTCTTAATTACTTGAAATGTGACTACTACTCACAACCGTATTAATCCTTGTTACTCGATTGAATGTAGGAACCTTGGAGTTGAAGGCCATGACATCGGTCGCGAGGGACACTATCCGATGTTACCTCATTGAAAAGGTCTTGCCCGCCATCAAAGAAAAATGGCCTATTGAGGAACGTGGACTTCCAATCTACATTCAACAAGACAACGCGAAGACACACATTGCTGTTGACGATCTAGAATTTTTAGGTGCAACACAAGAAGATGGGTGGGATATACGATTAGTATGTCAACCACCAAATTCTCCTAATCTTAATGTTTTGGATCTAGGTTTTTTTGCAGCCCTGCAGTCATTGTTTCATAAGTCATCTCCATCAAGCATAGAAGACATTGAGACAAATGTGATCAAAGCATACGAAGAATATCCAGTGGATAAATCAAATCGTGTGTTCCTCACACAACAGGGGTGCATGAGAGAGATTATGCGTGCAAAAGGAGGGCAACATTATGCTATCCCACATCTCAAGAATGGAACATTGGAAAGGAATGGTCGGTTACCAATAAAGTTGCAATGTGATAAGCAAATCTATCTTGATGCATTGGATTTCATCAATGCATAGCTTAGGATTTTACTCTTGTAACTATGAATTATCCCGACAACTAAAAAATGGAGTATTCATGTTTGATTTCATTTGATCTTCAACAAAAAGAACTTGCATTTAACGGAACAAAGAAAATAAAGGATGGAACAATATGAAAATAAAGAACTGATCTTGAACAAATTAGAAAATGTGCATACTCTCTCATACTCAGAGAACATTAGTTTTTTCCATTTCCATAGAGAAAGTTAAAATTCTATCTTTCTTCCTTGTCCTTGGTCTGTTCGAGTGAATATGGAACAATAGTGTCGTTTGCCAGTGAATTGATAACATACCGTACATTGTCAGAGTTGATTAAATGATCGGCGCCTGTCGTGAGACCTTCGCCCATGATCATTGATTCAACCACGCTGTCATCACAGGCTTCGACATCCATCGTTGTCCTCGCATCGTCGACATGGTTAGCTCGTTCCTCCTGAAGCCGCATGCGAAGGGCGTGGAGACGAACCGTTCGTGCACGAGCTATATCCATTTGCGCCTGCTGCCGCATGCGGACGGCGGCGTCGCAAAGCACTCGGGCACGACCGAGCTCCACTTGTGCACGCTGCCGCATCTGGATGGCGTGGACACGAAGCGATCTCGCGCGACTGAACTCCATCTCTGCTTGCTGCCGCATGCGCCGGCCACTCCCGACCTTCTTCTCGCCGCTCGCCGGGCACTCCACCGTCTTCTCTGCCATATCCATCGTTGCTCGCCGGCGCTCGCTGATGTGTTACAACTAATGCAACTAAGCTTGTAAATGGAGTCCGGCCAGTGAGCCAAGAGCTTTAAAGCAACCAAAAAAAAGGAAGAGATAAGTAACGCAAGAAACGAAGAGCTAACTCTTCGCATTGAAAGTCTTTGCATGCATGCGCACGGAAGTCGACTAGGTTTCATACTTTTATTTTAATGCTGCTTGCTTGCATGTGCATGGACGCCCTATATTCTGGTACACTTCAAAAAACCAGTTGCGCCCTATATTAAGGAACGGAGGGAGTATCAATCTCTTTCCTTCTCTCTCTTCACCAAACATTTGAAACATAGAATAGGGAAAAACATGAAAATAGGAAAATCATATGAACTGAATGTCATACTAATTGAATTCCTACGGAATTTCAGAACATGAGAAAGTTTCAGAGCTGCTCATTGATTGAAAAAAAACACATGAATTCAAGACACCGGAAAAGAAAAACATGAGGTGGAGACCTCATGCTTATTTTTCTTATTGCTCTAAAATGATCTATCCCATATGAATTTCAAAGTAATGGGTAGAAAGTAATTCTTTGTTTCAAAATGCTCCATAGGATTATTTTCATAGGATACACATCCTCTAGAATCTTTTTTTTTCTTTGTTTCAAAGAAGGTCTTAGGCTGTGTTCTTTTCTCACCTTTTCCAACTTATCTCTCTCGTTTTTTTGCACGCACGCTTTTCAAACTGTTAAACGGTGTGTTTTTTGCAAAAAATTTCTATACAAAAGTTATTTTAAAAAACTCATATTAATCCATTTTTCAAAAAATTGAATTAATACTTAATTAATTATATGCTAATGAAGTCGTTCTGTTTTACGTGCCCGAACTCACCTGTAGGATGTGTTCAAACCTAAGGGTTCGTAATTCACACCCTTCGCATGAAAATCGAGGTAGCTCATTATAGTGCATGATAAATTAAGTATTAACTAAAAACTTAAAAATAAATTAATATGATTTCTTACAATAGTTTTTTCATAGAATTTTTTTGAAAAATACATCGTTTAGTAGTTCAAAAAGCGTGTGTGCAGAAAACGAGAGAGTAAAAGATGTGAACTCGTAGTTCTGAACGCAACCTTACAAACTTCCTTGAGATGATTCGAGTAACAGGCCCTGTGGTTTTTCATGAAAAATTTGTACTACCTCCTTCACAAAATATAAATTTTTGGGTTGAATACGGGTATTAAGAAAGTAGATGAAATTAAATGGAGAATGTTAGAATTAAATTAGGGAAGGTTGCGATTAGTTGAGAAAAGGAGATGGTTGAAGAAATTAAATAAAGATTACGATTAGTTAAGAAAGAATGTATGTAGAGAAATTGTCATATTTTGAGATAAACTTTGAATACTAGAAGTTGCTCTCTTCTATATTTTAGAAAGGACGAACAACGATAAAATCTTACAACATTGGACATAAAATCAAATTGCTTTATGATTTTGTCGAATCTATATATTACCTCCGCTGTACTGATTGATACTATCACTAAACAATTTCAAACTATCAGTACTTTTTTTAAAAAAAATATGTAAATACTTTGAAATATGGTATGTTATCGAAGAATTTTGCGTCACAGATATAAGGGCATATACAATGTTTGTTAATAGTGGTCTTTTAGGGTTGCTAATTAGGAATACTTGTTCACATGGAAGAAAGAAAAAAGAGAAAAGACAACAACGTTGTTATGGAAAACAATGGCTTAACATCGACTCTTAGCCTCTATAATATGAAACATGGTTGCATGAAGATAAAAAAATAAAAAAATAGTAATCGAAGGAATATTTTTTAAGTTAATGGTTAAAATCTTTATCGTCTCAACTATTGAAAAGATACGGTTTCTAAATAATCTTGTATTATTTAAAAGACCATAGTCGTTTTTACCATTGAACATACCCTAAGTGAACAACTCTCGTCCAGCAAAATTGAATAGTTATAAAAAGTAATTTGTGGTCAAAGTGTAGTAGAAGTCAACAAAGCTTTGAGAGCAAATGTATTTAAAATGATTTTATGAATGCTAAAAATAATTAAAATGGAGTGACTTCACTAATGTTAAGACTGTTATTCAATCGCAACCTAATTAACCATTTAAAGATTAAAAGCAATTGAGATTATATCGTTCTGCCAGAGGAGAGAAATGATCAACTTTTATAAGAAATACTCAAAAAAAACTTTTATAAGAAATATTGTTTTCAGCTAAACGAAAAAAAGCATCAAGAGCCATATTTGTAGAGGATGGCAACAATCATGTCATTTACATGCTTGAATTTTATAAGGTTCACAGATTCATCCATAGAGTTTTGCTTAGTTCTTTTCAGTTTTTAACATTTTTTTTAAACTGCTAAAAGATATGTTTTGTGAAAAAAAACTTTCTGTATAAAATTTTTAAAAAATAAAATAAATACATTTTTAAGTTAAAAATAATTAATACATGTGGCCCGTCTCGTTTTGCTTGTTGCAATAAACCCAAGCCTAAACCTGTATAAAGAATGCAACCTTTGTCTGTTGAACATGCAATGTATTCAAATGTTGCGTTTATGCAATGGAGCTGTGGCATGTATATAGATTTCTTGATTGAATTTGCATAGAAATCTGCCAGAACAGCCACAACAGATCTAAAAACCATTTCCCCTCGACCAAGCGAATTCATCTATCAATCTCCTACCATGCTAGCTATTTTATGGTGTAATAAAAGACAATAGATTCCTAATCTGTATATAGATAAGTGCAATTTTTGAACCAGATAATATCATTTAACTCCAACTCTGAATATCTGGTTGGGATATTTCTGGAAAGCATGCGGGTTATATTGATCGATATTATTTACCACGCGGCAACATATCTATCCTCAATTATTGTAAATAATAATAACTATTCCTTAGTGATGAAATATCCTCCGATATAAATCTGAACAAGCCTTCTCAATTTAAAACTTCTAAATGTCCTTTGATATTTAGACTAGATTAGTACTAGTACCATTCTCTTTAGTTTGATAGTTTGGACAATAACACGATTTTCCAAACATATCTTTAACTATAATTTTTTATTATAATATTATAATAAATAAATAAATACTATATTTTATGATATGCTTTTTGAAGCTAATTTATATATGTTGTTCTAATGCCTTTGAACTAAATATTTTTAAAATTTTTAATAGCTAAAGTTCTAATAGAATGACCTCAGTATTGTTCTTAAGGTAGAGTGTGTTTGGTAGGGGGATTCTTAGGAGAGAATGAGAGGGTGGGAGCTTCTAAGTCTATTGTATTGTTTTGGTTGGAGGAATTGAGAAGATAATTAAAGAGCGAACTCCCATCTTTTCAATACCTAGATATGGGTTATAATTGGGAGAAAATTTCACTTTAATTAGAACTAGATAAATATAACCCGTACTTCATCACATAAAATTTAATTTCTACATGAACCACCCTATAATTCTCATCTCTATGACTAAACAAAGAATGAGAAGTAAAAATAAAACTGCCATGATCAATTCCTCCACTAACTCTCTCTTCAAAACTCCATACGAACATAATTTCCAGTTTTCAAAGAAGTACATAATTTTCAAGTGTAACCGTTCGAGTTAGGGGTGAAAATGGTAATGAAAATTCCAGCCAACTGGCGCTCGTTTTCGATTTTCTACCATTCGACTCATATGAAAATGGTAATCGACTGAAAAAAAATAAAAATGATAAAAAAATGAAAATAAAAATAGAAATGGTTTTACTGTTATACCGATCGATTTTGTATTTATCGTATTTTTGTGAAAATTACTTATATATTGATATTTATAGGATATGTCTTTACTTGACCCATGATTTAAAGACTGATTTACTTTTCAATCAAATCCCTAACTTGAGTGCTTGACTAAAATGAAACTAATGAATAATTTATATAATATAAGCTTAAATTTATTTATATGTATTACGTAGTTACGCAAAGTTAAATATTTGTTTTTATAGTTTAATGTTTTTTATTTATTATCGGTTTTTGATTTGTATCGACATGTTTTCATTCGTAGTATTAATATGTTTCCGGTTTTTTGATATTTTCGATATAGTTTTCGTTTTCGATTTGGTTTTTGAGAATAACATGGTTATGAAAATGGTTGGGACTGTTTACAGATAGTTTCCATTTGGAGGGCGGCGATCAGCCCGACGCGAGCTCCCAGAAAAAAAAAAGAAAAAAAGGAAGACGCCGTTACCGACCTTCACGGCTCCGTTTCGCGCAGGCCGCGTCTCCGTTCGCCGGCGGCGGCTCCTGGCGCGGTGCCCGACTACCGCCGTCCGCCGGGCTAGGCTTGGCGAGTGGGCGGCGGCGGCGGCGGCGGCTTCGGCTTCTGCCCGCCCTGACTACCGCATCCTCCTGCCCTCCTGGGACGACGGTCTCTCTCTCTCTCTTCCTGTTCCGCCGGCCCGGCGGCCTTCGATCGGGTGGGTGGGTCGGCGTGCAGTGCAGGCCGCGCCTCTCCCCTGGAGCAGCAGGTACTGCGACCTTCTCCTACTCCACTGTCCCACACTTGTTTCTTCACCAAGTGCTCGTTCAGGGATTGTGCTTCAATGGACCACACGGATTGGAGTAGCTTCGGGTAGAATCAAGCGGGTCTGATTGTAGAAACTTGAGATTAGAGGCCGACGGGGGATTGAATTAAATTGGCCGACTTTAATGAAACGATCAGTTGCTGTTTCTGGACAGGAAAGAAAGGTTTTCAATTTAGTCCTTGTTCAGAAAAACCTCGGAACTGCACACGGGATGTTGATATGCTCAGGAAGCACTCCTGGGAATTATTTGTGCACCTAAAATGGCAACATGAATGTATAATTCTTTTTTTTTGGGGGGGGGGGAGGGAGCATAATTCGTTCTTTTATGAAGACAAAGGAAACTGTTGAACAGTATAGAGAGAGAAATATACCACGTAACTTGGTTGATTGTATTGAGTCTCAGAGAGCCGGTATATATAGAGTACAAGAGAGATCGAAGGGGATTTGGAGACAAGGAATACTATGATACAAATCAATCCTATCTTAATATCCCTCTAGCTACCATATACTTTAACAGAAACACCACTTGATGAATTTTGGGCGTCAAGTTCCTCTTTGAGGTTTGAGTGTGACACTTTAGGCTTAAACTATACTGATATGTAATTTGTTGTTCATCATGGCAAATAATTATTGTTGCAGCAACACTTCAGACATGCTTATTCTCCTTATCTTCTTTTGATATTTCACAAATAAATGTGCTGAACATTTTAGTATTGATATTTGAGTAATTTTCTGTTACATCAGAGAAACTTGAGATCAGTCTTTGTTGCTAATTTTGTTTCTGCAACCCAAGAGGCAGTTTTTATTATTCTTTTCTTACTTTCAGAATAGTTCATCATTGAATTTGAGGAATAACCAAAATTCTATCAAGCTGAATGTAAATTGTTGATTTGGTATGGCAGCTTGAAATGGACTGGAACATGACTTCTTGGAATGCCAATAACAGATTGAAATACTTCTTAAGGGCTTCCAGAAACAATTCAGCGCTCTAGATAGTAAAAAGTACTTTCGTTCTATGATCTCATTGGTTGTGGCTAGTATATAAACTCTTCTTGTGTTGGAGCATGAGCTACAGCTGGTGGACTTCTTTCAAGTAAGTCGCTCGATGGAGACATCTGTAAATAATACAGAACTGTATACATAAGTGTGATTGTGTGAAAAGCATACATGCCACAGTAAATTTGGTTGTATTGACTGTTGAACCCTGTTTGCCTTCTTTTATGCTTGCAGAGGTAGCACTACATGTGGGAAGAGGAAATCAGGAAGGAACAAAGTTTACTTCATGCCCCTTATTTGGTAAAGAGGTGCAATTTATAGATTACATTGTTGTTCCAAAGTGCCTTACAGTGAAAAGAAATATCTACATTGCTTTCCATTTTTACTCTTTCTTTTTCCAATGCCTGTTTTTGGTACTCAATACTCTTTGTTTATCACCAATGAAATCCTAGATGTGCATATTGTACTACACGAGCTAGTTAAAAGTCTTAGAGATAGGTAGGGGAGATGCCTGATATGATGTGGTTGACAAGTAAATCTGAGAAAATGTTTGGTGGGCTCTAGTTTTACCTTTCTTTCTGGCAAATTATTCTAACTATCTATTTTTAAAGGGAAAAAAATCAAAATAACTGGATGTATGTATTCTGTTAAAGGGCAAGAACATAAATAAATAAAATTAGTGGCCATGTGGACTTGCTGACAGTTTTTTAAGAGGGCACAATACACTGTTGAAAAATGTCAGGAACAAGCACTACTGTTGCATCATAGAGAAACTTTGTCTATTTCTGCAACATAAGAAGCCATTATTGTCTGCATCTCATCTGCAACATCTCTCATGCACAGCCTCTCAGTTGGTTTCGTCCTACTGCATACCAGTGCGAGTCTTGTGACTGAGTTCATGACGCAGTTGATTTTTCCCAATGTGTTCTCAGTTGATAGCATAAGGGGGTCAACAATATCGACCAGTCATGCTGGATATGCCATTTCTGCATACTTCTGCAATGTCAATCCATCAGTAAACATGTCATTTGTAGGCGACTTCCCTGTAAACATCTCAAGGAGCACTATACCAAAGCTATATACATCACCAGATGGAGCAATTTTACCACATTCAGCATATTCTGCAGTAAACAAACATCATAATTAAGTATGGAATGGCTCAAACCATAAGATTTGTTGGGAAAAAAAATACTGAGTACCTGGAGCAATATATCCAATTGTTCCCATTAGCCCTACAGAACTCTTTGAATTGATCAATTGCTCTCCTTCTGGGTTGGTGAGAATCTTGGCAAGGCCAAGGTCTCCGACATGCGCAACCATGTCCTCCCCAAGAAGAATGTTGCTGGGCTTCAAATCACAGTGAACTATTGTTGGACGGCAGCTGTTGTGTAAATAATCTAGTGCAGCGGCGATATCAGAAGCAATGCTCAATCTCTGCATTAGTGTTAGAGCTTTAACTGGATCTGATGAGTGTACCTCCGGATGTAACCATTTATCAAGGTTTCCATGAGGCATGAACTTGAATACTATGGCTTTGAAGTCATATTGATTCAAGCCAGAGGAAGAACAGCAAGTTATGACACCAATCAAGTTGCGATGGCGGATTTTGCTAATTGCCTTACACTCAGCCACAAAACTTTTTGAAGAACCGGATTGTTCAAGATTGAAAACCTTGATAGCTACAGTAGTTTCTGACTTTTTGAGCAGCATTGTCCCCTTATAAACAGATCCATACCGTCCTGTGCCAACCAAATTGTTGACATTGAAGCCATTCGTTAATTGAAACAGTTCATAATAGGATACTCGAGGATACATGCCATCTGTCAGAGGAGCTACCGTTGTTCGCATGGATGAAGGTCTTAGTTTCTTCCGTATAGAGAAGACAACAGCTGCCAGGATAAAGCACACAAAGATTGTCACAGCAGTCGGAATAACCACTTTTTGGGTGACTGGGAGTATACTTCGACTATGTTCCATGGGTTTGGTTGGGCATGAAGGCAAATGAAGCTCACCAATACCACCACAAAGCTTATCATTCCCATCAAATTTAAACCCTGTCAAATTGGCAAACACGCCATGTGCTGGGACTTGGCCATTGAGGTTATTAAAGGATATGTCAAGCCAGTATAATGATGTCATGTTTTCTATGTTCTCAGGGATTTGTGCAGATAGGTTATTGTGTGCAAGACATAGCTCTTTCAGGCCATCCATGAGTCCTAAGTCCTGAGGAATTGCACCAAAAAAGCTATTTTTGGTCAAATTAAGCAGTACTAATCCTTGCATTTTGCTCACTGATACAGGAATGGTACCGTTAAAGAAGTTATCATCCAAATGAAGTTCCATCAAGCTCTGACAGTTGCTGAGACTATTTGGTAGCAGCCCAGAAAAGTTGTTACTGTACATGTATAAGGATGTAAGTTTTGTGAGACCACCTACTACAGATGGAAGAGAACTGCTAAAATGATTCCTTGACAGATCCAGAACATATGACAAGGATGGAAGATTAAAAATCTCTCCAGGTAATTGATCTCTAAGTTTGTTGTTTGAAAATGTTGCCATGACAAGTTGTTGTAGGTTCCCAATGCTTGCTGGCAGTGGCCCCTCCAAGCTATTGTTATCTAGAGAGAGTTTCTGCAGTTGTGTTAAGTTTCCGAGTGAGGATGGTATGATCCCAGACAATAGGTTATTTTCTAGTGCCAAGTATTGCAGTGTTTTGAGCCTTCCTATGCTGTCAGGTATCGGACCACTGAAACGATTGCTAGAGAGACCCAACTTAATTAGTTTGAGGAAGTTGCTAATACCATCTGGTATTTTACCTGAAATTTTGTTAAATCCGATATCCAGGAGTTCGAGCTGTGCTGATAGGTTGGTGATAGAGTTTGGCAGTGCTCCACCAAGCCTATTGTTTTGTATTGTCACAGCACGAAGTCTTGTGCAATTTGTCAAGAACGTGATGAACCTCCAGTCCTTCACACTGGTTGCCTTCAGCTGGTTTCTTTGCAGCATCAGGTATTTCAGGCAGAGCATTCCAATCTCCGAAGGTACGATTCCAGTGAAGTTGTTGGAAGAGAGGTCTATGGAGCGCATATTGGTTGCATTTGCTATTGAAGCTGGGATGCTTCCTGTGAAATGGTTCAAAGCAACGATGAAGTATTGGATTTTTGGTAGGCCATTGCCCCAATCAGAAGGCAATCTTCCATGCAACTCATTCTCCTGCAGGCCAATGTGGATCAGCGAGGAAAGGTTGAGGAGTGTTCTCGGGATGGTTCCTGACAGATGATTTACTTGCATTGCCAACATCTCAAGGCTGCTGATCTTGCCAAGGGACTCAGGGATTGGGCCAGCGAGGTGATTCTCATTGAGGAAAAGTTTCGACAGCGACGAGAGGTTGCCAAGTGATTGCGGGATGATCCCGGTGAAGTTGTTCTTCCCTAGTGAAATGGACTTGAGCTTCGGAAAACCTCCAAACCAATCAGGGATTTTACCATTCAGGCTGTTCAAGTCAAGTTTGATGCTAGCAAGGTGAGTGCAGTTCCTTAGTTCATCAGTGATCTTACCTTGAAGTGAATTGTTTGACAGGTACAGGTAGGATAACTGCGGTAGCTGGCCAATTGTCCAAGGAATTTCACCTTGGAATGAATTGTTTGACAAGTCAAGATATGATAACTGCGACAGCTGACCGATCGTCAAAGGGATTTCACCATAAAGTTGATTGCAACTAAGATCTAGACTTCTCAAGTATGTGAGATTCCCAATGGAAGCGGATATGTAGCCATGGAGCCCAGTCGAGGTGAGATTCAGTGCTAATACCCTTTGCTTATGCCTATGACTGCAGATGACACAAGGCCACTGACAGTAGCTCGTTGTTGTGTTCCATGAAGCCAGTGCATCTGACTGATGGCTTAGACCTGCCTTGAATCCTAGCAAGGCATCCAGATCAGTATTATTGCTGAAAGGCAATCCTTGAGTACATGAAGCTGATGCCAGTAGGAGCAGGTACGGCAAGAGAAGCAATTTTAGGGCAGTAAACATTTTGAAGCACTTTTCTGGCATCTAAAAACAAAAGAGAATTAGTCTTCAATTCCATGGCCAGGTAAGTTTCACTTGGAATAATTAATAAGAGTGCCAGGAAAAATTCCCATCGGTCACAACTCAGAAATACGCCATTTTGGACATTGACATGCATGGTCTCCCAAATAAAACTTTGATATCTGATCTTTATTATAAAATATTTATAAAGCTCATTAGTATTATAATGCTATGAAAGTACTCTCAAGCAAATCTACATGTATCAATCTAAACTTTTGAAAAGATATCAGTAGTTCAAAGTTTAAAGGTTGGAAACTTAACCGCCTGATATAGTGGTTTGGCCTACTTTACCTCCTGGAACATGAAATCGAGAATTCTACCCTCCAAAATATGAGAACTTGTGCAAATAATCCTTGTTGTAGTTTTGTAAACAGCTCTGTTCATGTGCACATTATGACTGAGGACAATGACATGGTGATGCATTTGTTTAGATATTTTCTAACTGGTATGATGGTTTGGAGAAGAAGTACAACAGTGGTTGTGGTTCCCTAGCTCACCAATTGGAGAAAGAAAGGGAGCGGTTGTGCTGGAGTAGATGAAATGGGCTGATGTATCTGTCATATACTCACGTAAGTAATATCACCCACCATATCATCTACATAGAAAAACTAGTTACAACACCACTGTAGGGGTTGTTTGATCCGGTTTTTATACTTGGGAGACTAAATCTAGTTATTATGCATGATAGATTGCACCTATTATTGTCGACAATCTCCATGGCTAGTTGAGAGTTAATTAGCTAAATCCTTACCTTTTTTTCTATTCATAAAAATGATCTCCGCTCTCGAAAAATAAGTAAACATGCTCTGGTATTGTCCAAAACGAAAGAGTGTTGCATTATATATGCCATTCTCTTTTTCTCATATATGTGGCAATTTGGTTATACCATGAACCTTTCTTTGTTAAAATTGAATTTCTAAAAGCAAATCAGGAAAAACAAGATGTGAACTAAATTTTCAATATGTTTGTACAGGTATAAGAAAAATCAGGTCAGAAACTCAGAATCTCCAGTCGATCAACTTCTGGTTGGTTTTGCCATATTTGATCTTTTTTTTGTCTATTATAAGGACTTGGGAGCGTATATATCAAAAAGAGAAGCATGTCCTACCAGATTCAACAGGAGATCGTTGTGCCCTAGCCTAGATCATGCATGTTATTACTTTCTGAGGAACATGAACAGCAACCGGCCTGGCAAAATATGAATGGAAACAAAGAGAGTGCAGTTTGTACCTGAAGTTCTCCTGATGATATGGAATGAAAAGCTTGCGTCGTCTGCCTTCTCACTGTTGTCTGAAACTCTGAATGTCTGATGGTATGGACAGCTTCTGTCGACCTCCAGGCGAAGAAACAAGTTCCCTAAGTTGCACAGTGCTCTCCATAAATGAAGGTGCCGAACATGGATCATCAAGTCGGCACCTGTACGTCCTTTCACCCGCAACTTCACGGCGACTCCGTAGCTTGGATTGTAGTAAGCCTCAAGAAAATATTCATATCGATCCTGTCCACATCTCCATGTAAAAGCTGCCATCGCTTGCCTTTTGAATTTTGGCTCATGAACCATAGCCAAAAATTGAACTTTGGAGTTGATTTCGAGACTCTTTTGGTTGGTTTTGCCATATTTGATCTTAAAGAGAAAGGAAAAGAGGATGAAGAAACATACAAGGGAGGAGGAAAGAAAGGAAGTAAGAGCAGAAAATAGAAAAAAAAAGAAAGTCACTAGAAATAAATATGAAGGGACAAAATTTTATTATTTTATAATGGATAAAAATCCGATCTTTATATCCATAAATGGATATACAGTCAAACATTACAACTAGAAGTATTTAGACTTCAATCCTCACAATTAAGGAATAAAAAGAATCAAGAAATAAATTTATAAAGTAAAACATATTAAAGTCTTTTCTTTCTCAAGAGCATGCAAAGCCCATGCCGGCGCCGCTGTGTCATGAGGAAAGTGAGGCCCGCTTCCAATAAAGACTGGCCGTCTACGACGAGCTATGTGACGTCCTCAAATGAGCTGATGTACATAAAGACTTCGGTAAAGACCCCGCCACATACTTCACTATAGTGGTGTGTGTCTCGTGAGGGAGCTCCTCTGCAATCAGCATGATCTCATTGTCTCGTGATCTATGCTTGTGCCTGTCCGGCATCGTCGCTGCCAAGTGTGCCGATATCTCAGATATGATAAAACCACTATGATCTAATTTGGTGGACTCCAATATCTCATATAATTAACCTGGCTGAAGAAGATATGAATCATAAATAATGAATGTTTACATTAGTAGCTATACAGATTGTTGTAGATGCCTCACATCCTTCCCTAATTGGGGTGTATATATAATGCTGCCATGTGTTTCAGTGCCATAACGGTAACGCTACCATTTCCAACATGCATTTTGAATGAGATTTTCATCTCATTGATATGAATTGCTTTTTGCTGGTATTACTATCACAATGCATAAGTATCTTGTAGGCTTGTGCCTTATAATTTTTTTTGGTGATTCAAATAGTGTCCTATCCACCTTCTGTAAGCGTGCAAGTGCATGAGCCCAGTGACTTAAAAATGTGTATCCCGGCTCTCTCTGTTCAACAATGGAACAAATGCTTCCTTGTGCATGAGTACAGTACATGGAAACAGTTAGCTAACGCATGACTCTCCGCAAAAGAAAAAAGAGAGAAGAAAAGGAAGTTCACACACACTACTGGACAACCAATCTTTGTTTGATCGGTAAAACCGGCAAATATCTTAGATGTTTAACGAGTCGGTGTTAAAGATGCTTTAGTATTGGTTCTAAAAGTCCAAGTCCCTTGAAACATCTTTAGTCCCGATAGATTAAAGATCGAGGATCTTTAGTCCGGGTTGGTGTTATCAACTGAGATTAAAGATGTCTTCAGAGTTAGTTCAAAAAGAAAACATCTCTATCTAAGTTAGATGTGTGTAGGTGGGATGGTAATGTGTGAGAGGACTGAGGTCAGAGATCTTGAGTTCAAATTCCATATTGCACATATTTTTTGATCTTAAAGGGGGTTGCGAACCGGTGTTAAAATTCGGTTGTCCAGTAGTGACATGACTGTTGCATTGATCTTTAGTATGATTATTTCAACCGATACTAAAGATAGTCCTGATTTGATAATCCCAGTTCTATAACCGATACTAAAGGGGTTACGAACCGGTGTTACAAATCGGTTGTCTAGTAGTGACATGACTGTTGCATTGATCTTTAGTACGGTTATTTCAACCGATACTAAAAATAGTCCTGATTTGATAATTCCAGTTCTATAACCGATACTAAAGGGGTTACGAACCGGTGTTAAAAATCGGATGTCCAGTAGTGACATGACTGTTGCATTGATCTTTAGTACGGTTATTTCAACCGATACTAAAAATAGTCCTGATTTGATAATTCCAGTTCTATAACTGATATTAAAGGGGTTACGAACCAGTGTTAAAAATTGATTGTCCAATAGTGACATAACTATTGCACTGATTTGGAATCGAACACAGAGAATAGGATGCAATAAAGTTTATAGAAGACATAACAAGAGCGATGCAACATTGCAACAGACCATCCGTTTTCTTTAAATTTATTTTGCTTTTGAAATCAAAGTGAGTTTTTGCAGCAGCATCTATTGGATGGTTGTTTTGCTTTAAAAAAATTAGCTAGCTAGACAGTATAACACACGACGGATTTCCCCACAACTTGTTGTACATTGATTTCATTCTTTGTCCTGTTCGAGATTAGTACATGAATTTCATTCTATTTTTTTGGGATTGGTAGTTTAGTACATGGATTTCATTGTTTCCAGCGCGATCTGATTATGGCTTAGACAGAAATCTTGTTCCTGAGCGTGGAACGCCATTAGCCTAAAACCTTTACAAGTGTGCTCAGTTTCAGACTATGTAAACCAGATGCATAACAGATGTCCTTCAAAGACATGGCAGCCTCGAATCAATGTTCTGTTGTGGACTGCACCTAGAACATTATATATTATCAATGAGTTTGATTTATATCATACAGAATTGGAATCAGTAGAAATGGCAATTGCAATCGATCATATTTTTCAGATTTTTTGCCGGAGCACGCAAAACCCTTGTCGTCGCCGTTATGTCATTCCTCAGGGATGTGAGGTTCCTGTTCTGACCGTCTACAAACGACTAGGTAACTTAAGCAACTATGTGACGTCTATAGGCAGGTGCTTAAGGCCGAACAGTTCTTGGAGGATTTGAAGATAGTGGGCAGCATCGAGCTTCATGGCTCCTCAAAGAACTTTGATAAAGACTCGGCCATACCCGTCGCCCCGGTGATTTGCGTCTAGTGATGGTACTCCTCCGTGGACATCACGATCTCATTGCTGAGCTTAACCGCATTATACATCCCTTGAACAGGATCAAGGTCAGCCGTGATTTGTGCATGCGTCTGACTGAAGTCGCCGCCACCAAGAGTTACTGCTATATAACCCTAAATAGATATCGACTCATAGGTACCGATTATATAAAAACCAGCACCTATTATAATTTATAGGTATTGGTTATTAACACAAATCAACACCTATAGTTGGTCCGGCCGGCAGTTGAGTACTTATGAGTCCACCTATATGTATCGGCTAACATAGAGTATAGGTATCGATTTTTAAGGAAGAATCGGAGCCTATAATTGGCCCCACCAACATTTTACCGATACTTTTGAAAGATAGACCCACTCTCATAAGTGCTTTTTTTTTCATGGGGGTATAGGTGTACCTATAAGTATGTGCATTCATCTGGGTTTAATGTTTTCAAGTTGTATCCTGCCATTGTGGGACCAGTGTGAAACTAATCATCTGATCCGGTTGTTGGGAGGAAGAGCAATGTTCAAATAGTTCGATGGAGTAGTTCATAACCGTGGCCAGCCGCCCAGTTGTTAGATAAGCTATGTTAACCTTTTACTATCTCAGATATGATAAAAACACTAAGATCTAATTTGGTGGACTTTAATATCTCAGATAATTAACTTGGCTGAAAAAGATAAGATCCATAAATAACGATTTTTTAGTAGCATAGTTTCTTGTAGTGGTAGATGCTTCACATCCGTCTCTAATTAGTGCATATATATAGTGCTGTCCTTTTGATATGAATTGCTCTTTTCTAGTATTAGTGACAATTCATATATAAGTATCTCGTAGGATTTTAACCATGGTGGACTCAGAGTCATATACCAAAGACTTCATCACCACACTATACTACAAGTACTTCAATATAAAACCTGCAATTTTCGTAAAAGTATTTTTATACATTAACTCAAAACACTAGCTAGCACTAGCCTGCATAGATTATTTCCCCAACCTTTACAAACAAAAAAAAACCCATTGAGAGTTATTTGGAGAATTTTGGAGAATATGAAATAATCCCCCCCAATTTTTTTTGACATAGTGGGACTCTAATACATTTGTGGTTTTAAACCACAATCATGCCAGCCCACTGTTTCTTTTGTTCATCAACATTTCAAATATATGTTTAAAAATCAATTAAACAAGATTAGCAGGTTATAAATTATTGGGCGTGCGCCGATTCTCTAGTAAGCTGTAAAGTAGGGTATATGATCTATAGCAATGTACACATAGTAATCGTTTAAAATTAAGCTTTAAGTATTACATGGATGAGATAGAAGAAATAAAAATATACTTTTCGATTTTTTTTACACAAATCTGAAGCTCGAAAATCATAATTTTTTTAACTCATATGTACTTCATCCGCTTTATTTTTTTTCAAAGCTTACCTTCGTAATTACTCCAGTATAGCCCGGAGTATAGTGTAATGCACGGAGGACATGCTGGTACTTAAAGATAGACTTTTGTTCTATTCAAATTAGTACTCCAATAGAGCCCGGAGTACAATGTTGTAGCATTTGTAGTTTCTTTTTTCTTTTTGCATTCAAATATAGCCCGTGCATGGGTTGAAAACTAGTTCTTGTCAAAATTTTGGTTACTCAGTACCCTTTTCAATCCGTGCAGTACGGCACGGCCTAGTACTTTATTTTTCAAATGGCACGGCCTGGCCAAGAGGCAATCATCCTTGGTCCTTGGGCCTTTTTAGGGATTACTATATTTGATCCAATATTAATACTAATGTTAAAGTCTAAATTACCCTCTAACTATTGCGATAGTCCAAATTATCTCGATTTAAATATTAGATGTTTTACACGCACCCCAAAATTTTCATATCAACAAATTACTCTTCTGACTCAATCTATAATGGTTTTGGTGTTATGTGCCGTACATGTGACAGTTCAGCTGACAAAAAATATTTTTTTTCAAAAAGAGGTGGGGCCCATATGTCAATTCTTCCCTAATCCTCTCTTCCGTCTTCCACTGCTCATGCCTCGACCTTGGCAGGCCACAAGAGATGCCGACGATGACGAGACATGTAGGGCCGGTCCTGAGATTTTGGTGGCCCAGAGCGAAACTGAAAACCAAGGCCTTAATATAAGAGTAATTTTACCATTCTTGAAAAGATATCAAGAGGTATCATATCTTCTATTATAAAATATGGTACCTCTATGTATTAGATACCTCGAGGTATCAAAACTTTTAGTTTAAACTTTAGGTATCTCAAAACCGTAAAACATTTCTTAAGTACCAAACCATTTAACATTTGTTGAGTTTTTTTTATTGAAACATACTTTCTCGATGACGTGTTATCAAGAATGGACTGATAAAAATATATTAGTGGTCGAATTGCTAAAAAATATGTGATTAATTCGAACAGAGCTTAACAATTATTATGTTTGAACTAGAAAAACACCGTAGTAGTTTGTATCATTGTATTCTTAATTTATTAATTGATCCATTGATGGCTTCCAATAATTATGTGATAAACGGACTAGAAGTAGTATCTAATCTCAATCTCAAGGTAGATGACGGTGAGCTCAGTGCCTATACTTACCACACACGCGGCCAGGCGCACAGCAGGTAGCAGCGCATTGGTTGTTCCCTCACTTGGGCCTTGGGCGACGGCGATCATGCAAATGCATTGCAGGAGCAGCACCAGCATGGGCGCATGCATGGCAGTCGGCAGTCGATGGATCGATGCAGGAGTTGATCGGCACCAGCATGGCGCTGTAATCGGCTGCGTGAGGTATCAGCAGTCTAGCACGGCATTCGGCAGAGATAAGATCGATGGGATCGATTAGGTCGGTCGCTACACTCGCGGCCGGCGCCATGAGCCAAAGGACGGAGGCAACGGCATAGATTTGGAGGGGGCGGACACCACAGCTCGATGATCCCCATTGTTGCTATCGTTTAATTGTCCTTGTCGCCACCTCCTCGAGATCAAAATCCACACCCATCCGCCACATGTCAATGGCCAAATCCACGAAGCACTCCTGTGAGAAAGCTTTGTTGAAGACACCAGCTGAGCGGCGACCTCGCGGAGGGTGGTCGTGCGAAGAGCTCGATGGGGGCTGAGCGCAGTCATGAAGGTCCCTCCTTACTCTTCCCTGGCAGCTGCCTTTCTTCCTCGATGATGGTCCAGTGGTGGATCTCGGAGAGATCGGTGCCCAGTGGTGGGAGCAACCCTAGATCTGGCCGCATAAGATCTGCCTTTGCCATCGCCGCAACCATCTGTTAACGACGAAATTTGGTAAATCATGCATTGGACTCAGAGTTAAAGCCGAAGTCGATTGGAGGAGATAAGCGATTACAGAAACAGAGTATGAATCGGCTGCAAGCCAAATCGGCTACGGTGTGCATCGGCTGAAACAGAATCGGACAAGGATAGCCGATGTAGCCGATTCCGATAAGGAGATGGCAGGATCATTGTCGGGTTCGGTTGATGTGCTTCATGAGGATTGCCACGTGCGGATTGAGTCCGAAGAAGGCAATTGTATCTATTAATTAGAATATTTGTTAGTTTCCTTTTATCTTTAGGAAAGTGTGTTTAGTGTCCCTTAAGGACTTTATGTTTTTCTTTTATCTTTAGGAAAGTTTCTTTCTTGTCCTACAAGGACTAGTATCTCCCCATGGGTATAAATATGTACACCCGGGGCTATTGTAAGGAATCAACTCTCGATCAATACAATTCGGCGCATCGCCACCTTTTACTCTGTTACGGTTTATTTATCAACCGGCGGAATTTGGCACCTGACGCAGGGCTGCATCGGCTGTCGATCTCCGGCGAAGGGGTAAGTCCAGTGTTCCGTCGGTTCAGGCAATTGTATCATCTACGTCGGCGTCGTTCAAGGCTGCATCAGTACATTCGACCTCTTGGATTGCTCTGGTTTGGATAATATATTTGCCTGGCTATTTATCATATGTCTTCTGTTAATCTAGTATTAGCATCTCGATTTAGCTTTATCGGCTGCTTCTCGTTTTAGGGTTTCTGCTGGTATCGGCTAAATCGTCTTGCTAGATTAGATTAGCTTAGGCATCTACCACCCTGAAAATCAGTCAAGGGCTTGATCATCTAGATACCGTGTTTCTTTACATACTTAGTGCTGCATCAGTTGAGTTTGACCTACTAAGTCGTGCTTAGAACCATGAATCTCTAGCCTGCTTTTTGATTGCCGATAAGGGTTTCATCGGGGTTTCAGCCGATGAGTTATCTGGACGTTGCATCGGCTTATAAGGATTGCATATAAGTTGAATTTAGCCGATGACAACAAAGGTTTCACTGTTTAATCTAATCTTGTGGATTTTTTGGCATTGGATCTATGTTAGATTCACTTCATCGGCTATGCTATGAATATATATAATCTCTCTCTTGAGGTGTTTTTAGACATAAGTGATTTATACTGTCTCGGCGCCCTGTCCGATCTATCCCAATCACTTGGTTTAAATATATTTTGAGATTTAGATTATGTATCATTGATATCTACAGCCGATCGAGTGTGTCTAACTTTCGTTTTACTTTATCAAGTCATTGCCGATCTAATGCATATTATCATCAGTCGGTTGTCTCTTCATCAAGTGTCAGAATCTACATTGCACACATAGCCGATAGCCCAAAACCCTATCGCTATCGGCTGTCATCAGGATCGGCTGGAATTACTACATCGGCTATGTTGGCCGATCGGTTCTTTGATCTGTCGTTTGTATATCTTGTCAGTTGCAGGATCAAACTGACTGGCACGCCCGCATCTCACCAAGATTTGGACCTGCACTGGAGCTAAGCAGATCTCCCAGGCCAGTGTGTGTTTTTTGCATCAACACCATCGCATAAAACAACCTGAAGCATTGAGCTTGGGGAAGAAGGGACAATCTGACATGTTGACCCCGCCGCTTTTAATTGAGTAAATTGCATCCGCAGCATATGAATTTGTCAGGTGGGTGTAATTTAGTGTATCAACTTGTAAAACACTTGTTTTGGTGTATGAATTTATTTGGTGCATGCAAACCAAGACAAGACCAATGGTAGTAAGTTGAACATTGTAAATTAGTACGTGACATACATGCACATATAGTGAAGTTATATCTATAAATTGGTTTCTACTTTATCTTTCTTTGTTTCTACGTCTTACATTATTACTTGGTTTTTTATTTCTTTCTTTATGCAATCATTATGCCTTATTTTATGTTATGCTAAATAGATCTTTGTATATGTGATATCCTTCTAACATACATGTTTACATTGCATTGAAATCAACAACAAAAATACACCAGATTAACCTTATTGTGCAATGTTGGCCATGGTTCGCACGCACCAAACAAGTTCCTGCACCAAAACAAGAGTTTTACAAGTTTATGCACTGTTGGATTAAATGGGCTTGGCCTAATTTATACTCAATAAATTTCATAGGCTCACAATTAATGTTAAGAGATTAATACCACCTTGAAAATCAATGTGGAGGGATCTCAACTTAAATAGGATGCTATTGGAGAGCACCTGTTGAGCGGTTGAGGTGATGGTGGGACTGTCACACGCACGCGTATTGGCACTTATAGATGAACGGCGTATTGACTAAAGGTGGAAGGAAATACTTTATGACACTTATAGATGATTGCACTAGATTTTGCTATGCATATTTACTGAAAACAAAGGATAAAACATTGCATTACTTTAAGATCTATAAAGCTGAGGTAGAAATTGCATTACTTTAAGATCTATAAAGCTGAGATAGAAAATCAACTTGAAAGGAAAATCAAACGATTGAGGTCTGACCGAGGTGGAGAGTATTTTTCAAATAAGTTTACTTCATTCTGTGAAGAGTCTGGAATTATTCATGAGAGGACGCCTCCTTATTCACCCCAGTCAAATAGGGTGGCCGAAAGAAAGAACTACACTCTAACTGAGATGGTGAATGCCATGTTAGACACTGCGGGACTTTCCAAGGAATGGTGGGGTGAGGCTATATTGATTGCATGTCATGTCCTGAATAAAATTCCTACTAAGAATTAAGAAGTAACCTCATTCGAGGATTGGGAAAAGAAGAAATTAAATCTCTCATACTTGCGCACATGGGAATGTTTGGCTAAGGTAAATGTACCTATAATTAAAAGGTGCAAATTTGGACCAAACATCGTGAATTGTGTGTTCCTGGGTTATGCTATCTACAGTGTGGGATATAGATTCTTAATTGTAAATTCTGGAGTACCTGACATGAGAATTGGTACAGAGATTCTACACTTTTTGAGAATGAATTTTCCATGAAATATGCACCTAGTACTTCTAGTCAAGAACCTATTTTATCCCTTGAGTCCTTTGTGCCGATAGAACACAATGATCAAACACCTGAGGAAAATCCTGAGGAGGATAACATTGTAGCTACTCGAAAGAGTAAGAGACAAATGACTACAAGTCTTTTAGTGATAACTACATTGTATACCTTGTGGATGACATTCCAAGAACCATAGAAGAGGCATATTCATCTCCTGACGCTGACTATTGGAAGGAAGCGGTACGCAGTGAGATAGACTCTATTACGTCTAATAATACTTAGGAAGTCATCTAGCGTCCATATGGATGCAAACCTGTAGGATGCAAATAGGATTTCAAGAAAAAACTTAGGCTTGATGGTACAATTGAAAAGTACAAGGCAAGACTTGTGGCCAAGGGTTATACCCAAAAGGAAGGCGAGGATTTTTTCGACACTTATTCACTAGTTGTTCGCTTGACCACGATTCGAGTACTACTTGCTCTGACAGCTTCTCATGGTCTTCTCGTTCATCAGATGGACATTAAGACACCTTTCCTCAATGGAGAGTTGGAGGAGGAGATCTATATGGATCAACCAGATGGGTATGTATTAGAAGGTCAAGAGGGAATGGTATGCAAGCTGTTGAAATCCTTCTATGGCCTTAAACAAGGACCTATGCAATGGCATGAGAAGTTTGGTAAAACTTTGACATCTACTGGCTTTGTTGTGAACAAAGCTGACAAATGTGTGTACTATCGCTACGGTGGGAAAGAAGGAGTGATCTTGTGTTTATATGTCGATGACATATTGATCTTTGGGACCAACGTCAATGTGATTGAGTAGGTCAAGGACTTTCTGTCCAAAAACTTTGAGATGAAAGATTTGAGAGTGGCCGATGTTATCCTTAACATTAAGCTACTGAGAGGAGATGATGGTGGGATTACACTCATGCAAACTATGTGGAGAAGGTCTTGAGTCGCTTTGGATATAGTGATCGCAAGTCAGCTCCTACTCCCTATGATCCCAGTGTGCTATTAAGGAAAAACCGAAGAATAGCAAGGGATCAACTGAGATACTCCCAGATAATTGGTTCATTGATGTATTTAGCTAGTGCAACGAGGCCTGACATCTCATTTGCTATGAGCAAGTTGAGCCGGTTTGTTTCAAATCCGGGAGATGATCACTGGCATGCTTTGGAAAGAATAATGCGCTATCTAAAAAGCACTTTGAGCTATGGAATTCACTATACTTACCCAAAGGTATTGGAGGGCTATAGTAATTCAAACTGGATATCTGATGCTGATGAGATAAAAGCCAAAAGTGGATATGTGTTCACACTTGGAGGTGGCGCTGTTTCCTAGAAGTCTTGCAAGCAGACCATCTTAACGAGGTCAACAATGAAAGCAGAACTCACAGCATTAGACACTGCCACAGTTGAGGCTGAGTGGCTTTGTGAGCTCCTGATGGATTTGTCGGTGGTTGAAAAACCAGTACCAGCTATCCTGATGAACTTTGATAATCAAACAGTGATTATTAAGGTGAACAATTCAAACGACAACATGAAGTCATCTGGGCATGTAAAGAGAAGACTGAAGTCTGTCAGAAAGCTGAAAAACTTCGGAGTGATAGCGTTGGACTATGTCCAGACTACTAAAAATCTGGCAGATTAGTTCACTAAGGGACTTTCGCGGAATGTGATAGATAGTGCATCGAGTGAGATGGGCCTGAGACCCACTTGAGTTACACAATAGTGGTAATCTATCCTATGTGATCGGAGATCCCATGAATTAGGATGGTGAAACAAGTTATTGGGTAACGACTTATTGGGAGGAGAGATCCTTAAAAAAGACTCATTTCTTTGATGTACTTCTCTCCGTATCTGTATGGCAGGACGGTGCATACCTTAATGTGTTCCGAGTGGCTTTTCTTAAAGCAGAGATGTTAGCCTACAGAACATCTTAGAAGGAACACCTATATGAGTCCGACTGCTAGTCACAGTATATGAGATTTAGGTGAACTCCGGATACTCATGAAAAGGCGTGAAGTACGACTTATATGCTCCAAACAGAGAGGATGCTAACGACAGCCTAGTATCAGTTAAGGAATTGAGTAAAGCCTGACTACACAAGACTGATAATTTAAGGCTTTGTCCATTGTTCAGTTGTAGTCAAATGTAGCTCCTTTTCTAGTTGAAGTTCAACTAACAGTCTCCACTGAAACACTGGTGTAACAAATAGGTAGAACATTTCTTGTGAGCTCTGAAATTTGGTGGGGATTGTTGGATTAAATGGGCTTGGCCCAATTTATTCCCAATAAATTCCATAGACCCACAATTAATGTTAAGAGATTAATACCATCTTGGAAATCAATTTGGAGGGATCTCAAGTTAAATAGGCTGCTATTGGAGAGCACCTGTTAAGCGGTTGAGGTGGTGGTGGGACTACCACACGCGTGTGCACGTCGAGCCGAGCCAGGCCGACCGGCCGGGGCGAGGGCATGGCTGACTGCTGCTGCTCTAATGTTTTGCAACGTACAGAAATTAAATCATATTGATTCGGCTGATTAATTCTGTATTAACGGGTGAATGAATTCAATTCCGATGGATTGATTTCGTTGTTAATCGCAGAATTCAATCGGATTGTTTTCGATTTGATTACTCTCGAATGTTACTGTCTCACGCACTATATAATCCCTACCAACCAACGGGACAGTGACACCTTCTCTGTTCATCTCCTCACTCTGATTCTCCTGACACCTCTCTGTTCTTGCGCTGCTTCTGTGTGTCCGGTTCCGATCACCTGTGTGCATGGGTTGTCGGGACGAGCAGGCCTTCGGAACTCCGTCCGCCTGAGTACCTGCTTGGGTAGGCGAGCGATCAAGTTTTTGGGGAGCGCTTCCACGCGACTGCTCTGCTTCGGTTCTGCACTGCATCATCGACTTCCTCTACATCGACTCTCTGCCTCGTCTACTTCCACTACTACAACATGTCAACTGGTGGAGGCAGCGGTGGCAATGGTGGTGGCAACGATGCTACTGGAAGAGGCGAGAACGGCTCCATCAATAGAGGCACCAACACCAACAATGCCTCATCTAGTACCGGAGTGTTTTCCGGGTATGTGAAATTTCTAACTATAGTGTTAAACATGCTCCTTCATGATGATGCTTATTTTATTATTAGCATATTGATGTTTAGCACTATCACTAGATCATATTTCTATATGCAAGTCATGTTTAGTATGTTAATTTTCTGGATTAAAATATGCCGATTTATGATCATATTTCCAACATGCACTAGATTGCATCCACATGACAAGTTTGTGTACCACTAATACAATTTACTCTTTTTAATTTGCTTTTTACTGGACTACCACTTAGGACCAAAACCAGTCTGGATTAAGTCAGGGGTAATTCGTTTGGTATGAAAAGTTTGAGATGTAAAATGTTAGTATTTGAATTGGGGGGTAATTTGTCCTGTCGCAATAATTTAGGGGTAATTTGGAATTTTTTATATAAAACCACCTTTTTTACAGAGCAGTTTTAAAGTACCCTTGGTGCATATAATTCATTTATGTATTTGATCAAACGAATAGTAATCAATTATACCAAACTTTTTAGAGTAAAGTGCAGGGGTTTAATCAATTATCCAAATTTTTTTCTAAGTGACTGACATGTGGATCTTACTGACACGTAGGTGCCATTGTGGCATACCACGTCAGCTCATGGAGCGTGTCGTTAGAGCTCATTTGGACCTATATGACACCCGGGTTCGGGGACTAAAAAATACATTTTGAGAGTTTAGAGACCTAGATGATACACCCCACACAAGTTTAAGGACAACTCGTGCATTTCACTCAACTTTTTATTAGTAGTAATTAATAATCCCCTTAATTACATAAGTAGTAATTGGAAAAAGTAATTAGGAAAATAGGAAGGATGTTAAGATAGAGCGCGCATCCCTAGCCACCCCTGCGTCGCTCTCGCGTGGGCGGCTCATGGGCGAAACCCTAGCCGCTCGCGCCGCCACCCCCTCACCCTTCTCACCACCTCGCCACCATCGGAGCCCATCGCCAGAAACCGAGCGGCTAGCCGGGAAGACGACGGTGGGGAAAGCGACCCCGACGAAGCTTCTCGTTGGCGCGGGAGGCAGAGCAGCGCGCGTCGGGTGCGGAGACCAATGGCCGGAGTGGTTTGACGCGGCGGATCCGGCCAAGCTAGAGGTGGATCCGTCCCCTCCCCCCTTCTCGAGGCCAGATCGGGGGAGGACGGCCTCGACGGCGATGCATCTCGCGATGGTGGCGGAGTTCGCGAGGTGTGGGGTGACGCGAGGAGATGTGTGCACAACGAGGACTCCGCACCGTGCGGGGCAAGCGTGGCCATAGCCGATGGAGGGGCTGACACAACCCGGCCGACGGCGGAGGAGGAAGACGATGCAGGCAACGACTGCACGACGTGGCCGACGGCGAGAAGGGAGATGGAGTAGGCAATGGCAGGGTGGCCGCTGCAACCTGCGACCGCGAAAGGCCAGCGCGTGCGACGGTAGGGAGGCCATTGCGGCTTGTTATGGTGAGAGGCTGGTGTAGGCAACGCAGGGAGGCCATCGCGGCAAATCTGGCGGCGACGGAGGCGAGTGACGGCAGGGAGGCCGAGGAAGGCTTGGCTGGCGGTGGGGCGTTGGTGCGGCTGAGGTCGAGTTTCTAGAGGTTGTGCAAGTGGCAGAGCTCGGGGGTGGCGGCGGTAGGTGTGGTGGGAGGTTTGCAGGTGAAAGCCTAGCTCGGGACTCCCTGTGCCGGCAACGGCGACGTTTTGGGACGCCGCGTCCCCCCTTTGGGGCGCTATTGAGCGGCCACCCTTTCACCCTTGATAGGACCCTCCAGGTGAAAACTGAGTCTTTCTAGACGGGCAACGGTAACATCTAAGATGCCATGGCCTTCCTGAAGGCGTTGACTAGGAGGTCCTATTCGTTGTCTTCACCACCTTCTCTCTGTTTGGTCGGCGGCGGCTCTTGGTTGTCTTCATCGGGTTAGGGCGAGGGACGAGTGGATCTCCTTCTCTCTCGCCCTCTCCCTCTCCTCAACCCCTTTACGTGAGGATAACAAAAGCCTTTCGATGTCCTTCTGGGTTGAGTCGTTGTTTAGGTGGGACGTTTGCAACCGCCTTGTGGGCCTTGTGGTGATTGATCACGCTTAGGGGCAGTTAGGTTGGTGCTAGTGTCTTCTTCACGGTGTGGAGTGAGGAGCTGCCAACTCTCGGTGGCAGTGTGTTTGTCTCTCGGTGGCGGTGTGTTTGTTTTCTTTGTTTTTTCTGGTTACGACCTTCCAAGGTTGTAATCTTATAATTTTTTCCTGCTATATCAATATGAACTTCGCACGGTCTGGTGCAAGTCTTTCAAGAAAAAAAAGATAGAACACACAGGTATGAATGCTATTACGGACGGCATCCAGGTGTCTCCACTTTGACGCTACTCGACGCTACCCGTCTGTTCCATCTCAGTATCTCACCGATCTTGGGCGTGGACGTCGACCCTTGTCCGCTCCTCACTATTGAGCATTCCCTCTTGCTTTTGCTTTTATGCTACGATAGTTTGTGAGGGTCGTTTGGTTTGATACCAAAACATGCCCTACCAATTTATTGGTAAATTAAATAATATATGTGTTTAGTTTGGATTGAGGCAAAATATTTGGTAGTGCCCTTATCCTATTTTGTTATATTCTAGAAGTTTCTTCACCATATTATTAAATTTTGGTTTTATATTGGTAGCAATCCAAATGTAAGCTAAGTAACTTTACCCTACCAAAATATTGATAGTGCCAAAGTTTACCTAGACTTTGGCACTACCAATAAAATGGTAGGGTAGAGAACCAAACAAGCTCTATGTTTTTTTCGCTCAGTTTAGTAAATTTCATAATACCCTATCTATTATGTTCCTATAATATTCCAAGTTGCACAAAATTATAGAAATTTTAACACATGGCACATAACCTAAGATATAATGGTCCTAAAGTTTCACAAAACCACACCGCTAACCATTTGGACATACTCTTATATCAAAATTTTAAAAAATGAATGTAACATTTATATGATGTATAAAATCCTCATAAATTTACGATGTGATTGTAGAGCTCAAAAGTGTGGTAAATCAAATGTAAAATGATCACATTGTGATTTTGTGAAACTTTAGAACTATAATACCTAGGGTTGTGTCACATACCAAATCCGTGTGATTTTGTGTAATTTAGATTATAATAGATAGAGTATTTTGAAATTTACTCTTTTTTTTATTAAGTATGCATTGTAAGGTCCAATCTTGTTTTCTTTACTAGTTCCATACTGATGTATTTCGAAGGAATTACAAACTTTAGACATTATTTTTTTAAAAAAATACTTATCAAATCTACGATATGATTATACCATTATATTTGTTGTCAGATCACACTCGATTATATTTTGATGAAAAATATGTCCAAAACTTGAACATTGTTTCACTACTTGTAGAAAATTGTATCGATTCACTTTATAAAATGTTTCAGACAAACGCAACACTCAAAAATATTGACCGCAACATCAACAACCAATATACCAAACATCGAGTCCAATGAGTGAAACATCGAAAAAAATCATATGAAACAAAATATTTTTGCAACTACTTGATATTTTTGAAAAATTTTTATATCATGCAACGAAACATTACTTTCAAAGAACACAATGTGCTACATTTGCAAATCAACTAGTGAAACATCCTAAAATACTAATTGAAACATTTAAATAAAGCACATGCAATATTTATAGAAATCCATTAAAAACCTAAATATTTTTTTCGTCGGAATATATAATCATGTGTGGTTTTTTTGTAAAGATTTAATTGTAAAGAATTTAATAGTGTAATCGAATTGTAGATCGGATAAATAATTTAAAAGAAAAATAGTTTAAAAATTAATAATAAGATTGTTACATGCAAGAGGTTAAAAGAGAGAATAATTAGACAAAAAAATACTCATAGTTCTAACAACACATCCAAGTAAAGAAGTTACGTAACATTACATGCAAGCATGAAGCAAAAGCAATAAGAAGGAGACCAGCTAATTTTTAGATTGGAATCGGGTGCCTGACTCAAAGCATTATCTAGTGAGGTTTGGTTTGTTCTATTGTATTTTTCTGGTGGATAGTTTTATTAGGTGAGATTGAGAACACTGGTTTTTATGGACTCCGCTCCTACTCTAGTTGAGAGAATAACAGCCTATTTGGAACAATTCCAAATCTCATATCCATGGTGGATTTGAAGTTTGTATGTTAAATTGTAGTAGTTTAAAATTTTACATTTTATATAAAATATGAATAAAATGATTTATTAAAATGTTATCCATGTAATCATAGATCTACATCTATGGATTTGTGGACGTAGGAATAACCAGCTTTAAAAAATCTTATATCCGAAGTCAAAGAGAGCCTAAGACACGTTCTCATACAAAATATGCTGAAAAATATATGGCCTTTGAACAAAATGGTTTTTAAAAGAAAAAAAAGAGAAAGAAAGATTGGATATGATGTGCTACCAGGGTCGGCTCTAGGCCTAGGCGGGTAGCGTGACCGTCTAGGACCCAGAGCGAAAGAGGGCCCATCATCATCCCCAACAACCCAACCACCCCACCCCTGGCCCAGTGTGGCATCGTCAATCCGCGTTGAGATCGAGGAGATCGAGGGCGCCGCCGCGTCGGTTCTGGCGTTTTCTGTTCTCAGCGTGACGATTCCGCAGGCGGCAGGCACGCAGACGCAGGTCGTAGGACGGCTTCTTTGGTTGGTCTTTTGCGTCTTCAGTTCTTTGGTGTTTCTCCTCCCCACTTCGTCACGCCGTCGCCGTGAGTCCGCCACGCCCTTGTCAGGTCTTACGGGAGCAGGCACCAGGCAGCAGCCAACAGGCAAGCCGCAAGCCTCCCAACCAGAGCTAGGTGAGGTTGCTTCCCCTCTTTGCATCTATTTAGTCTATTAATTACTTCATTCATGATTTTTCTCATTTTTGTTGTTTAATTTACGAAGCAATTTTAGGTATTAGGACGTTGCCTAAGAAGTATTTGTTGGAGCTAAAAAAAACAGAATAAGATGAGAAGAATATTTATTGAATCGCATAAAGTGCGATGCATAAGTTTTTTTTAAGCTTCAAATTTAAATAATGTTGTTCCCGGTGATAATCCTAATGATGACATGTGGATTATCATAGTACACAAGATCAAGGAAAAAAACATGATCATAATTTAAATGCAAAAGCTGAAGTTAATGAGAACAAGAACCCAATCATAACTGAGAAGTATATCTTGAGATCAATGTTGTCGTTAATAATTTTGCATCAAGAATTTTCCAAAGAAGTTATTTTTATGATAAAAATTGGATATTTGTTCTCCTATTTAACATATGCATACTAGTACTTTGTTTTCCTGTTTTAGCTTTTCTATTGTACTATCAACACTATAACAACACGATTTATTGAGTATTAAAATTTGATCACGTTAGCAATGTTTATTTGTGTTACTTTGAAAGATACATGGTATACTTTTTTAGCCTAACATAACGTCAAGTTCGCCTAGGGCCCCTCGAAACCGTAGAGCCGGCCCTGCGTGCGACGCGCCAGATAGCACTGAGGACGCCGGCCAGAGGCCAGGCAGAGCAATGGGCTGTTCGCTTTGGGCCAGCAAAAAAAGAGAGGTAGAAATAAATTGAGAAAAAGGGAAAGAAGCAAAGCTGAAACCAGAATCGGTTTCCAATTCCTACTGGGATTCTATACCACATTTATTAGCACCAACCTCCCTTACAATATCTCCTGCGCGCCGCAGCCTCAACAAGCTGTTCGACAGACGAACCATCGCCAACCTCGTCCCATGGCGCCGCCACCACCGCCGCCGGAGTACCAGGACGTGCAAGCCCGCGCCGCCGCTGCGGTCGCATTCCTCAGGAACGTCAGGGCCCGGTACCGGAGGAGGCCGGCTGTGTACGTCGAGCTCTGCGATGTGCTCACGGAGTACGGCAGAGACCCGGCCGCCCCAGCCGCCCCGGTGCTGCGTCGCATGGCGGAGCTCCTCCGTGGCCAGCCTGATCTCGTCGCCGAGATCAACGCAGTTATATATCCCCACAACAGGGTCGAGCTCGCAGCCGCCGGCGACGATGAGGATGACGATGATGATCATGCAGCAGCAGCGGTAAGGCCATGTCGAAGGAGAGACGCACAGCGGCGCCCGGCCGATGCCGCCGCGGCGGAGAGCTCCGCCGCCGCCGTGCGACGCAAGCAGGTGCTCAGGGCCGAGCAGTTCTTGGCGGATTTGAAGATCGTCGGCGGCGTCGAGCTTCACGACAGGGTCGAACACGTAATCTACGACGTGAACAAGGACAAAGGGCTGGACGCTCATCAGGTCTACGCCCGGTTGGAGGAAGTCCTCGCCACGGAACACCCCTACCTGCTCAATGGCATCGGCGAATTCTTCCCGACACCCAAGGACCAGCCGCCGCCACATGCCGCTGCCGAGGAACACCGGCCGTCGTCGTCGAAGCGCGCCGCCATCGTAGACATCAATCAGAACGGCGACGCCACCATGCCGAGCAGGGCCTTAGCCTCAGCCAACCAGCTCCGCACCGCCGCCGTCTTCAACCTCCAAATCAACCACGTGGACCTCCATGTCAACCAGAACGGCGGCGACGGTGTCGGGCCCAAGAAGAAGCCCCGCGCCGCCGACCCCCAGACCAGCCAGAGCGTGCTCGACGGTAACGATGACGACGACGGCGCCATGTTGCCGTGCAGTGCGGCCAAGAAACCCCGTGCCACGGACATCAAGATCAAGAGGCACCCACTCCACGACGGCGAGGAGAGCGACGCATGCTGGCACGTCACCACCGACAACCCGCACGACGCCGCACCGACGTTTAGGAAGATCCTGGATTTCATGGCGTGGTACTCGAAGCTGGTGACGACCATGAGGCGCGCCGAGGAGCTGGAGAGGAGAGAGCCACACCCCCTTGGCGCCCTCCACGATCTCTTCCCGAGCCAGGACTGCCATGAGATCCTCGAGGAGCTCTACGGCGGCGGCTGGAGGACGGTGCAGGTGACTCTCGACAACGGCGGGCGCGCCGGGCACACGACGTTGGCGGCAATGCTGGTCAGTTTAAGGCAGAAAGAGGACGCCGCCGTGGAGATGGCAAGGAGCCGGGCAGATAAAACTCGCTACGGTGAAGAACCAGCCGCCGCGTCGGGGTCGGGGCGGCGGCGACGCCGGCCGTGATCCGTGCGCGCCTCTGGACAGATGTGTCAGAACGGCGGCGACGCCGGCGGCGTGCCGGCCGTGACAAACTTGACGGAGTGCAACGTGCAGAATGACGATCGACGCATTCCCCAATTGACTTCTTGTGCGATAATTTCATTCTTGGTGGTGTTCATGATCAGTACAATTTCATTGTATATTTTTTAGATTTATACATCAAATTTCATTATTTTCAGTGAAGCACTGCTTAGGCTTGGACAGAAAATATTGTTGCTGAGAGAGGGATGCCATTGGTCGAAAAACTTCATAGGAAGTACTTGTGGTTTCATACTCTGTAAAATCAGTAGTAAAACAGAGGTTACTTCAAAGAAAAGCATGGCAGGATTAATCAATCAAATCGAAGTTCCAGAGTTGCTTTGCGTTCTGTGTGTTGAAGATTTCGTGAAAAATTCCTGATTGGCCACTCAGGTCCTCCATCCTTCGAAGAACCATTGACTTTTTTTGTGAAGACTCTTCTTTGCTGCAGTAGTACGAGGCCACGTGTGCGCTCTCTATCTGAAGTTATTTGCAGATGATGAGGCATCTCAATGTTGTCAGATAGTTTAGCGAATGAATAGGCACGATTATCAATCTTCCTGCTGCTGTTGATGTTCTCTATAAGAAGGTTGCAAGGGTATGCGTCATCTACAAGAAGGTTCATTTTACTAAGAAGGAAAGCTAGATCAACGTGGTGGTACCTGGTGACAACGCTGTACATCCATTATAATCAGCTACGTTAGACTAGTTTTATCAGCGACTTGAAGGCAATTAGTTTCCATCCCTTTAGGAGGTGGTGATGTTGTACCCGAAGCAAGTAAGTGAAGTGTTAAGGCTTGGAAATTAGTGAGTTACTGAGTTACCAGACCAAAGGATTTTTTTCTGAATCTATCTCTTACCTTAGGCCCATTTGGTAGGGCTCTAACTCTTTAACTTCATGAGTTAGGTCTGAGGTGAAGTTGTGAAACAGCCTAAACTTAGCTTCACCTTTTTAGTTCATTTTGTTAGAACACTTCAAGCAGTTAGAGCCGTGCCAAATAGACCCCTTATTTTTGAAAACTCAAAACCAAACAATCGATTAGGGGAAAATGCACTTTTGTTCCTTGTTAATTGGATACCTTAGAATACTTTTGGATGAAAGCTACTGACGGAGTGTTAGCTCCTCAACGGGAGACAGAGACGGCCCCCCTTTGTGAGTTCGGCCAGGGGCGCAGGGCGGAATCCGTTTTCTCCTTGATCGCACAAGAGAGAGAGAGGAACAGGGACACAAGCGTTTATACAGGTTTGGGCCGCTGGGAAGCGTAACACCCTACTCCTGTGTTCTGTGGGTATGCGACTGAGAAAACAGGGAATACAAGACTTTGCTCTCCCTTTCTCTCCTGTCTATCTGTTCTTCGTCTCCCCCCTTCCTACTTAGGCCTGGGCCTCCTTTTATATGACAAGGGGCTACCACATGAGCTGAAAGACTGCGTAAGGAAAAAGGAAAACATTCTTTTACATTTAATGGATGTCTTGTTGCTTGATTCGGAAGCCACACGCATAGACGCCGCAGCAGGGCCTTCGTCCGGCGAGGCGACTGACACCGGGGGACTCCTGCGTCAAACTCCATTAAATGGATGAGGACTTCCGTGTTCCATTCGCATTGGGAAACGGAAACCATCTGACCGGGGCTGGCATACCAACTCCGACTGAGGGACAAGAGGCAAAAGACTCATCATTCTGATGGGACGGGGCAAGGCGTGCCGTGCGCTACCCGGCATGCGGGCAGCGCGCAGGCGCTCTGCCACCGTCTCATCCATGATCTAGCCGGTCTACGACCGGTCGCGGACTGACCACGCACGCGCCACGCCGCATTAAATGCGGCGTGGTGCGCTCGCCTAAGCCGCCATTAATGCGGTTAGGTGAGCTCGGCCCACTCTCACCTAACCTCGCACACGCGGCGCCAGCGCAGAGGGGGTCGGGGCGACCCGACCCTCAGGAAAGGTTTGGGAGCGGCCCAACCCCTGGGGGGATAAGGGAGGCAAGCCGCCACGTCACCCTCGGGCCCGACCCCTCCGGGGGAATGCTACGTGGATGCAGGGGGCCGCCCATCTCTCTAGCTTTGGTACCCCCGGGCCCATATCACCGACAGTAGCCCCCGACGTTATGCTTGGTCGGGCCTTCTCAAGGGGCGCCCAGGTTTGACGCCACCCCTCGGGTGTAGTGACACGTGGGCTCGGGTCCCAGGAGCAAAACCTCAATGTTCGCGATCCCACGCGCAGCAAGGGGACGCCACTTGGCAATAATGGGCTGTCACCTAGTAACTGCCACATTACTCGGGGCGGCGCGTGGACCGAGGCACGTCGGTCCGTTTCGCCAGGGGATATAATGATGTCGCATTTTGCGGTAACCGTGCGCAATTAACACGAACACGATCTGCCCTGCCTTGTCCGCAACGGTCGCACAACTGGCGCGTGCACCGGAAGCGGGCGAGTGGGGCGAGTGGAGGAGCGGGCGCGAGAAACGAGGGGGTGAGTTAGTGGGTGCGGGAAACAAGGAGCCGAGCACGGCGGGGGCAAAGGTATAAAGGGCGTCGAGGAAGGGATTTGTTTCCTTCCTCTCGCCACTTTTCACTCGCCTCAGCCAACCGTGCCCTAGCTCTCTCGTCTTTCTTGTTCCCTTCTCGCCACTCGCACTCGTTTTCACGTTCCTCTTTCGCCGACGACATGACGCGGAGCTCCACGCCGCTGGACAGCAGTGTATTGCCGCCCTCTCACATCACGAGCGAGAGGCAGGCTGGGCTACCGCGTCAATTCATGCCGGCTTCGACCGGTCGGGAGGTGGTCGTGCTGGGCGAGGGGCGCCCGACGCCACGCTACCCGGAGCGGTCGATCTTCTTCCTTTTTTTTGCCATGGCGGGGCTGACCCGCCGTTCTCCACTTTCTTCATGGATGTCCTGGAGTTCTACGGGCTCCAGATGGCGCACCTTACCCCCAACGCCGTCATGACGCTGGCCATCTTCGCGCACTTGTGCGAGATGTTCATCGGGGTACGCCCATCCCTTCGGCTGTTACGGTGGTTCTTCACCGTGCAGCCGGTATCGCCGCCGACGGAGATCGGTGGCTGTTACTTCCAGCCGCGCGGGCAGGTGGCGAATCGCTACATCCCCTGCGTCCTGCGCAAGAAGTGGGATGACTGAAAGAGCGACTAGTTCTATACCGCCCTCCCCGACGAAGCATGCCTCCGACTCCCGAGCCGGCCGCCAGTGCAGGCACCGAGTTGGCGAGCGACGGTGGAGCTAGGGGATGCCTATGACGCCGTCCTGGACCGCTTGGCCGGGTTGCGAACTCTGGGGCTCACGGGCGCCATGGTGTTCGGCGACTACCTCCACCGCCGGATCGCGCTGCTCCGGCGACGTGCCCGGGGCGCTTGGGAGTACACCGGCCCCAAGGACCTCCTGAGGACCCACCAGGGCCACAAGTGGGATTGGGACCCCGAGGACCTCAGGATGGTGGTCCAGCGGGTGCTAAACCTTAGCGTCGTGGAGTCATCCCTCATCCCTGCGGGGATCCTCCCCTTCTGCAGCGACCCGGAGCGTGCCAACATCCTGGCCATTATGCAAACGGTTGGTGCCTCGGGGAATCGGGCCCACTGTGGCAGCGACAGCACAGACGGCAGCCGCGTAGGAGGTGGAGAGCGACCTACCCCCGGGGGGGCCACGCAGTGAGGCCCCGCAGCGGGGGTTCGGGGGGCAGCTGCCCTACCGACGCCAAGGGGAAGAGGAAGCAAGGGGAGACCCCTCCTCCGTCTCCTCCCCATGGGGGCAGGGCGGAGTGTGCCGGCAGCAGGTGCTCGACGAGCGCTGCGCCGACGTCCCTACCCGATTGCGAGAGGAAGAAGAAGCGGCTCCGCAAGATGGGGGAGACCGAACCATGCAAGGGGAGCCTCATCAAGTCCCTTGAGTGGTCTTTCAATCGCCCACCCCGTAGGTACGATATCACACCCAAGGCGATCGATCCTCTATTCCCCCGGCCCCTTATTTTGCTTGTATTTGTTTTTTGTACCTCAACGAGATCCCGTCCCGTGGCGCCTGGGGCGGTGAACCTTCCCGCCAATCCAAGGCCGGCCGGCCCACGAGCGGTGGGGCCAAAGAAGCGACGACCGAGGAGGCGCGGCGGTGGGAGGCTGACCGCCGGGAGGTTGAGGCGCGCCTGCGGGAGGCCGAGGAGGCCCCGCCAGGCTGAGGTGGCCGCTCGGGAGGCCGAGGCGGCTGCTCGGGCGGCCGAGGCAGCCGCACAAGAGGCCGAGGCTGCCCTCACACGTGAGGCCGAAGCGGCAGCACGGGTGGCCGAGGCTGCCGCGCGGGAGGCCAAGGCTGCCAGTGCACGGGAAGCTGAGGCGACCGCGGGGGCCACCAGCGACGGCGGCGAGGGTGCGCGCCTGAGGCCCGACGCTTCGGCGAACGCTGAGGAACAGGCACTCGGGGGAGGCCCCGAGGCCCACATGGCGATCGGGAGCCGAGCCGAACTCCGTCACCGCAGGGGCGGCAGTCCCCCTTCTCCGTCACCACTCCGCTGAGTGCGGAGCCCCTCCTGCAGGCCTTGGCCACGACCAATAACACCGTGTTGGATGGGCTGAGCGCCCAGATGCAGGCTCTCCAGGGGGAGCGGGCCGAGCTCGATGCAGCGTGGGCGCGCATCGAGGAAGGGTGGCGGTCGGTGGAGGCAATGGTGGAGGCCGGGAGTAGGCCACACGGTCTGCACCTCGTGGAGCACGAAGCCCGCGGCGAGGCCCTGGCCGAGGTGGCCCACGAGGTGGAGGAGAGGCAAACGGCCCTCATCGCCACCGCTGTCATGGATGAGGCGTGGGCCAATCTTCGCCTCCAGCACGGAATCCGCGCGGCGGAGTTGGAGGAGAAGCTCGACGCCGCGCGCGGGGTGCTCGACGCCGCTGCAGCCCAGGAGCGGAGGGTGGCGGAGACCAAGGAATCGATGCGCCAGCGCAAGGAGGCCTTGGAGGCCCGCACCATGGCGCTAGAGAAGCGAACCGGCATGCTCGGGGAGTGGGCCTTGCGCCTATAGGCGGTGGAGGCTGCCGTACGCCAGCGGGCCGAGGCCCTCGACCTGCGCACCCGGGAGCTGGAGGCGCTGGAGGAGCGCGCCCGTGCCGTGGACACGCGAGAGTCAAAGCTGGTGGTGCACGAGGCCACTGTCGCGGAGGTGGGGTTTGCACTCCGCCTCCGCGAAGATGCGGCCACCGAGCGGGGACGCGCCCTCGAGGAGGCCGAGGCCACGGCACGGCGGCTGGCGGATGATCTGCGCCTCCGCGAGGAGGCGTGGAAAGAGCGCGACGGGGGAATCGCTGAACGCGAATCCGCCATCTCCCGTCGCGAGGCGGCGGCGCGCCGACATGAGGACCAACTCGCCTAGCACGAGGAGGCCGCCACGGCGCGCGAGCGGCGCCATCTGGAGAGTGCCCACGTCGAGAGGGCCGTGCTGGAGCAGCGCGCCTCCGAACTCGAGGCGCGGGCAAAGGAGCTGGACGCAGCGACGGGGTGGCTGCGGCCAGGACGACCAGGTCGCCTGCCTCGCCGTGGCGGAAGGTGCCGTCGCCGAGCTGCAGAGCACTCTGGACTCATCCACCGGGGAGCTCGAAGCCCTCTGGCTGGCAAACGAGGTGGGGCCCGACATGCTGCGGGACGCTGTCGCCTGCCATGACCGCATGGGGCGTCGGGTAGGCATATGGCGCGGCCGGCACCCCAAGTACACCGCCAACCAGGGGGGTCTCGCCCACCGCCTCTCGGAGATGGCCGAGGACCTGGAGAAGCTCCCCGAGGAGATTGAGGAGACGGTGAAGTCTTCCTCAAGGGACCTCGCACGGGGGGCGGTGGAGCTCGTGCTGGCGAGCTACCAGGCCCGCGACCCCGACTTCTCTCCGTGGGTGGCGTTGGAGGAGTTTCCCCCTGGGACTGAGGCCGGCGCGCACGCCCAAGTCCGGGAGGCCGCCGATGAGATTGTCCACGGCTTCGAGGGGACGACCCCTCGACTCGTCTTTGCGCTAGACTCCGATGAGAAGGACGATGGCGACGACGACGACAGCGACGGCGAGGCGGGTGGCCTGAGTGCTTCGGGCTGAGCGGGCGGGGCTGACCCCCGGGCTGTCACTCGCCTTTATCTTTTTATCTTTTCTTCTTTTGCTTTAAGGCCTTCGGGCCACGCTTGTATATACATTTCCTACTATTTTCCCTTTACCTGCAATGAACAAGTTTTTAATTCAATGTTAATTATGCTTTTTTCTACTCGTGATAAGACTGGCCTATCTTGCGATCCCACCGAGCTTGGCTTGAGCGGGGGGCTCGGGCTCAGGCCTCGTCCTCAGACAGCAAAGGTCGATGCTAATGCCTTGGGGAGTTCCACGTGTCAAGACTGGCCAGGCCGGGAACGCGGTGACCAAGGGTTAGTGGGGACCCGATTGTGGGCCATTAGCAATTCCCCCCGGAGTTCGCCGCGTCCTGGGGCAGGCTTGGTTCTGGGCCCCGTCGGCGTCTTAGACGGCCCGAACTGCCAAGGGTAGGAACGAGCACAAACAACCAACTCAAGCCAAAATACCCGAAAAGGAAGAGACAACGCAGGCACAGCCTTAAATAAAAATCAAGAAAGCTTGTATTAAAGTACGGAAAGGAACACATATAAATATATATATAGTGGGAGCCCCCGGCCAATCCCGCGCGCCCGAGGGGGCATGTGGGGTTGGCCCGAGCCCGAGGCACAACTCTCGACCCCTTTTATGGGTAGAAGCGGCGAAGATGCTCGATGTTCCACGGGTTCGGCAGCTCTGTGCCGTCCTCTATGGCCAGCCGAATCGAGCCCGGTCAAGGGACGCCGATCACTCTGTATGGTCCCTCCCACATTGGTGAGAGCTTGCTCAATCCAGCACACGTTTGGACGAGGCGTAGGACGAGGTCATTCATGCTGAGCGATCGGGCCCGGACGTGGCGCTGATGGTAGCGCTGCAGGCTTTGCTAGTAGCGCGCGGCTCGGAGGGCCGCGCGCCGCCTTCACTCTTCCAGGTAGTCGAGGTCGTCTCGGCGAAGCTGATCTTGATCAGCCTCGCTGTACATAGTGGCCCAAGGGGACCTCAGGGTGAGCTCGGATGGGAGGACCAGGAAGAAAGGCGTTTCTCCTGTCGCTCGGCTTGGGGTAGTCTGGTTTGCCCAGAGCACCGCTGGTAACTCCTCGATCCAGGAGTCCCCATGTTTCTTGAGGATGTTGTACGACTTGGTCTTAAGGCCCTTGAGGATTTCCGCGTTGGTGCGCTCCATTTGACAGTTGCTTCTGGGGTGGGCGGGGGAGGTGAAACAGAGCTTGATGCCCATGTCGTCGTAGTAGTCGCCACCCAGTTCACTGGTGAACTGGGTGCCGTTGTCCTTAATGATATGGTTGGGCACCCCGAACCGGGCAGTGATGCCCCTATAAACTTGAGGGCCGAGTGCTTGTCGATCTTGATGACTGGGTAAGTCTCGGGCCACTTGGTGAACTTATCGGTGGCAACATACAGGTACTCGTACCCGCCCGGGGCCTTCTTGAAGGGACCCAGGATGTCCAGCCCCTAGACCACAAATGGCCATGAAAGCGGAATGGTCTGCAGGGCCTGGGCCGGCTGATGCGTCTGCTTGGCGTGGAACTGGCACGCCCTGCATCGCCCGATCAGGTCGACTGCGTCATGGAGAGCCGTCGGCCAGTAGAAACCCTGGCGAAAGGCCTTGCCGACCAAGGTGCGCAAGGCGGAGTGGGCTCCGCACTCACCTTCATGGACATCAGCCAGAAGCTCGATGCCCTGGTCTCGAGGAATGCATTTTAGGAGGACCCCATTTGCCCCGCGCCAGTAGAAGGCTCCCTCTACCAGCACATAGCGCTTGGAGACGCGAATGACGCGCTCATTCCCTTCGCGATCCTCGGGTATAATCTCATCTTTGAGGAACTCCTGGATCTCGGCCATCCAGGCGATCTGTCTTGGTGGGTCGGGCTCGACCCCCTTGAGCCCCGAGACCTGGACTTCGATGGGCCCCGGGGGTACCGCGGCAGTACCCAGCTCCCCTGGGGGATCGAGACGGGCTGACGGCTGGGCAAGCCTTTCCTCAAAGGCGCCCGGTGGGGTCGGGGCTCGCGAGGAGGCAAGCCTTGAGAGCTCATCAGCAAGCGCGTTGTCCCACCTGGGCACATGCCGAAGCTCTAACCCATCGAAATGACACTCTATATGTCGCACCTCGCGAACGTAGGCTTCCATTTGCGGGTCAGAGCACCGGTACTCCTTGGAGACCTGATTCACGACTAACTGAGAGTCGCCTAACACCAGGAGGTGGCGTATCCCTATTCCGGCCGCCAATCTGAGTCCTGCAAGGAGTCCCACGTACTTCGACATGTTGTTGGTTGCCTGAAAATCTAGGCGAACCAGGTATCTAAGGATGTCCCCGCTTGGCGAGGTCAAGGTGACCCCCGCGCTGGCGACCTGGAGGGCGAGGGAGCCGTCAAACTGCATCACCCAATGGGCGGCGTGAGGCTGTCGCGAGGGGCTTGCCTCGGCCTCGGGGGCAGAGAGCCGAGGTCGGATTCGGGAGCCGGGGTCCACTCGGCCCCGAAGTCGGCGAGGGCCTGACTCTTGATCGCATGGCGCGGCTCAAAGCGAAGATCGAACTCAGAGAGTTCGATCGCCCACTTTACCACCCGTCCGGTACCCTCTCGGTTGTGCAGAATCTGGCCGAGGGGGTAGGACATAACCACGGTGACCCGATGCGCCTGGAAGTAATGGTGTAGCTTCCTCGACGCCATCAGAATTGCATAAAGCATTTTCTGGGCTTGGGGTATTGAGTTTTGGCGTCCCGCAGCGCCTCACTAACAAAGTAGACCGGCCGCTGCACCTTTCGGCTGGGCCTAGCCTCTTTGTTGAGGGCACTGGTCTCGGGGCACCCATTGCCAGAGGTGCCTTGCCGGGCCCGCTCGGCTTCTGTGGCTGTGACCTTGGGGTTGGAGGGCGTCGGTCCGCTCCTTCCCCAGTGGCCCCAGGGCCTTCCTGGGGGTCGAGGACGCTCAGCGTCGTCTGACGAGCGGGTAGAGGGCCACATCCGGTCATCAGGGCCTTAGGCCACCGTCCAGCTCGGGGGCCTCTCTTTCCTTCTCTGGCCCGGGTCGTTCCGACACAGGATGGGGGCGCGCGGGCCGAGAATCTTCCTCGTCGTGCTCCACAACCAACGCTGCGCTAACTACCTACAGGGTTGCCGCCAGGTAAAGCAGCAGCGACTCTTCGGGCTCTGGGCAACCAGGACCGGGGGAGAGCCGAGGTAAGCCTTCAACTGGGCGAGGGCTTGCTCAGCCTCCTCTGTCCAAAAGAATGGCCTGGAGCACTTAAGGAGCTTAAATAGGGGCAGCGCCTTCTCTCCCAGCCTCGATATGAATCGGCTTAGGGCGGCCATGCATCCTGTGACACATTGCACATCCTTAAGCTTGCTGGGGGGCGCATCCGCTCTATTGCTCGTATTTTCTCGAGATTGGCCTCTATGCCTCGGGCCGAGACCAAGAATCCGAGATGTTTGCCCACGGGCACACTGAACACACTTTTCGGGGTTCAGTTTCATGCACGTGGAGCGGAGACTCTCAAAAGTCTCCGCCAAATCCGAGAGCAAGGTTTCTTGGTTGCGGGTTTTCACAACCAAGTCATCGACATACACCTCAACATTGTGTCCTGTCTGACTACCCAAGAAAATGCGAGTAGCACGTTGAAAAGTAGGACCTGCATTCTTTAATCCGAAAGGCATGGTTGTATAACAATAGGTGCCTACAGGAGTAATGAATGTAGTTTTTTCCTCATCCTCCCTAGCCATGCGAATCTGATGATACCCTGAGTATGCATCTAGAAAACACAAAAGGTCACACCCCGCAGTGGAGTCGACAATCTGATCTATGCGTGGCAGGGGATAAGGGTCCTTAGGATATGCCTTGTTGAGGTCGGTGTAGTCGATGCACATCCGGAGCTTGCCGTTCGCCTTGGGGACGACGATCGGGTTCGCGAGCCACTTCAGATGGATGACCTCTCGGATGAATCCGGCCTCCAGGAGTCGTGCCACTTCTTAATGGATGAAGGCCTGGCGCTCCGGGGCCTGCCGCCGCACTTTCTGCCATACGGGCCTTGTGTCCGGCCGTACGGCGAGACGGTGCTCGATCACCTCCTTGGGGACCCCGGGCATATCTGTCGGTCTCCACGTGAAGACATCGGCGTTCGCCCGCAGGAAGGAGACGAGCGCGTCTTCCTATTTGCCGTCCAAGTGACCGCCAATCTTGGCGGTCTTGGACGGGTCGTTGCCCAACGCAACCTTCTTCACGGGGACCTCGTCGCCTGAGGCCATCCGCCGCCTCGGGGCATGCGAGGTGGAGGCATCGGGCCTCCCGTCGTCGCCCGCGGGCTTAGACACCGTGGCGAGGTTGTTCACGCGCTTCTCCATGGAAGCTAGCACGATCTTGAGGTCGCCATGGACGGTGATGGGGCCGCTGGGGCCTGGCATCTTCATTTGGAGATAGGCATAGTGGGTGGCCGCCATGAACTTCACCAACGCGGGCCTGCCAGGACCGCGTTGTAGGTAGATTGAGATCCGCCACATCGAAGTCCAGCCGCTCGGTGTGGAAGTTGGTGGGGCCACTGAAAGTGACCGGGAGGTCGATGTGACCTAACGGTCACATGTGCCCCGGCGTCACGCCGATGATCGGTAGGGACGGCCGGAGCTTCATCCCTGGGGCCTTGATGATGTCAAAGGCCGCAGGGGACAGGATGTTGAGGGCTGCGCCACCGTCTATCAGGACGCGCCTCAACTTGACGTTGAAGACGATGGGGGAGACCACCATCGCGAGCTGCCCTTCCCGGGCAACGCATGGCGGGTGGTCAGTCTGGTCAAAGGTGAGGGTGACCTCCGACCAAAGCGCCCGCCGCGTCGCCTCATGGGTGGGGACAGCGGCCAGAAGCTCTCGCTTCATGGCCTTGAAGTTGCGACGGGAAGCGTGAGCGCACGCTCCCCCGTCAACGGTGGCGACGGTGGCCTCGGGCTCCTAGAAGCCCAGGTCCTCGTCGTCATCGTCAGCATCCTCGACGGGGGCCTTCTGCTTGGCCTCACTTCGCCGGTTGCTGGCAGAGGTCGCTGGGGCCCTGTCCTCACGGCATCCCTGTACCTTCTCCTCCTCCCACTTCCTCACCCGCTCGACCAAGTTCTTGACCGCACGGCAGTCAGCGAGGTCGTGGAGGGAGATGTTGTGCACCGAGCACCACTTGCCTGCCGGGCGCTCTCCACTGGGAGCACCAGCTTCCTTCTTTTTGTCACCCGCAGGCCTCCCCTTGCGTGAGGCCTGCGAGGCACCCTCGACAGCGAGGATGTGGCCCTCGTCGTCGGAACGGGTTGACCTTTTCTTCCTCCTCTGTTCCCGTCGCCCAGAGCGGGCAGCGGACTCGGGGGCAGCCGCAGCCGCCGCTCCAGACTAGGAGGAGTTCCAGGTCTAGGCCTCCTCCTTCCGAGCCACGCGGTCCGCGAGCTCAAAGAGCTGCGCGGTGGTCTGGGACTCCTTGGAGGCTATCTTTTCGAGCATGCGGTTGTGCCGCAAACCCCCTGAACGCGTAGATGACCGCGTGCACAGGGATACAAGGGATGGTGTTGCGGACTTGACAACACCGCGTGCAAGTCTGCTTCTTCTCCTGGGCGCGGATATGTGCCCTGGAAGTTTGTGGTGAACTGCTGGCACAAATCCTCCCAGGAGTGGACCGACGCGGGTAGCAGGTTCATCAGCCAACCCGCGCCTGGCCTTTCAGGGCCATGGGAAAGAAGTTCGCCATGACCTTGTCATCACCCCCCGCGGCTTCTATCCCAGTCATGTAAATCTGGAGGAACTCAGCGGGGTTGACACTGCCGTCATATTTTTCGGTGATGCTAGGCCAGAACCTCGGGGGCCAACGAACATTCCGAAGACTCGCCACGAAGGCTCGACAGTCGGCACCACTGACTGGGGACACGGGGGGCCTGCCCCCATGGCTAGATTGGGGTGGCGCTCCAGAGGAGGAAGTGCCCTCCACCGCATGGGCGGCGCGACGCTCGTCGCGCCGGCGCTCGATGTCGAGCCGGGCATCCGGTCCCCCATGCATGCCCTCGTGACACCCGCGGCTGGCCGAGGGCATCGACGAGGGGGTTGTGGATGAGCAGCGGGTGTTGGCCACCGCTCGCCGAGCACTTCGACTTGACGACGGAGAGCCGGCAGTTGCAGCACTAGACGTCCCTGCCGTAGACGGCCGCCCGCCGGTGCCTTGGCGCTGCTGTGCCGTCATGACCAAGTCGGCCACATCGTCCAGCCAACGCTGGACTGGGGTCTTCGGATCGGGGATGATGAGCAGGTGGCGCAGGAGCGCGCTCGCAGCCTGGAGCGCGCCCTGAGGCGTGCCGCCATCACCGTAGCTGAGGTGGCGACGTACTCCGCCACGTCGCCCTCTCCGCTGCCAGCCGATGGCGAAGTCTCGGATACCTCCGGTTCTTCAGGCACCTACCCCCGCCTAGGGCTTCGGCGGGAGGGAGGAGATGGAGCGCGCGCTTGGCGACGAGGATTCGGCTCCCTGTTGTCGTCGCTGCCACTCGGAGTGAGGGTGTTCGCCAACGCCTCTTCAGTCATAGGGCTTACTTGGTGAAGCTTAGCGCACACGAAAGAGAGTGTGGAGTCAGGAAAACGCACTAGCGCCCCCTACCTGGCGCGCAAGCTGACGGAGTGTTAGCTCCTCAACGGGAGACAGAGAGGGCCCCCCCTTTGTGAGTTCGGCCAGGGGCGCAGGGCAGAATTCGTTTTCTCCTTGATCGCACAAGAGAGAGAGAGGAACAGGGATACAAGCGTTTATACAGGTTCGGGCCGCTGGGAAGCGTAACACCCTACTCCTGTGTTCTGTGAGTATGCGACTGAGAAAATAGGGAATACAAGACTTTGCTCTCCCTTTCTCTCCTTTCTATCTGTTCTTCGTCTCCCCCCTTCCTACTTAGGCCTGGGCCTCCCTTTATATGTCAAGGGGCTACCACATGAGCCGAAAAGCTGCCTAAGGAAAAAGGAAAACATTCTTTTACATTTAATGGATGTCTTGTTGCTTGATTCGGAAGCCACACGCACAGACGCCACAGCAGGGCCTTCGTCTGGCGAGGCGGCTGATGCGGGGGACTCCCGTGTCAAACTCCATTAAATAGATGAGGACTTCCGTGTTTTGTTCGCATTGGGAAACGGAAACCATCTGACCGGGGCTGGCATACCAACTCCGGCTGAGGGACAAGAGGCAAAAGACTCTCATCATTCTGATAGGACGGGGCAAGGCATGCCGTGCGCTACCCGACGTGCGGGCAGCGCGCAGGCGCTCTGCCGCCGTCTCATCCGTGATCTAGCCAGTCTACGACCGGTCAATCATCGTGACCGGTAGCAGACTGAACACGCATGCGCCACGCCGCATTAAATACGGCGTGGTGCGCTCGCCTGAGCTGCCATTAATGCGGTTAGGTGAGCTCTGGCCACGCTCACCTAACCTCGCACACGCGGCACCAGCGCAGAGGGGGTCGGGGCGACCTGACCCTCGGGAAAGGTCTGGGAGCGGCCCGACCCCCGGAGGGATAAGGGAGGGCAGCCGCCACGTCATCCTCGGGCCCGACCCCTCCGGGGAAATGCCACGTGGATGCAGGGGGCCACCCATCCCTCTAGCTTTGGTACCCCGGGCCCGTATCACCGACAGCTAACATGCCTTGTTTCTGTATATCACCCAAAAAATTGATAAAAGTCAACCAAAAAGTTGATAAGATAAATGAATATCTGAGGACAATGCTAGTTGTATTTGACAACGGCGAGCTTCTTGACTCGATGTTGGCAATGATTCTACTTGAGATAATGTAAAAGAAGGGCACTGCCGTGGATCTGGTAAATTGTTGGAGCGATAAAGCCAGCGACCGAGGCAAGTGGGTGCTCTAGGCCAACCAGGAGAGAGGGCTGGACTATAGAGCCAAGCAGCTATGCTTCACGACAGAGTCGTCGACGTAATCGAAGATGTAAATAATTAGAGACAAAGGGCTGGATGCTCATGAGATGTACACCCAGTTGAAGAAAGTTCTCACCCCAAGACACCCCTACCAGCTCTGTGGCATCGGCGAATTTTTCCCTAAACCGAAGAAACTGCCACCACCACATGCTGCTGCCGATCGAAGGCGAGCCGGATGCGGACAACCGGCCGTTATCGTCGAAGCGCAAAGCACAGCGTCGTCGAACAGCCCCTCGCCGCCGTCGTCGACATCAATCAGAATGGTGATGCTGTAGGGCCGAGAAGGGCTAGAGCCAAGTAGCTCCGCACCCCACTGTATGCGACCTTCATGTCAACTAGGTTGAACTTCATGTCAATCAGAACGGTGATGCTTTCATGCCCAACAACCATAAGAAGAAGTGTCGTGCTACCGATCCCCAAAGTAGCTAGAACACGCTCGATGACGACAACAGCGTGCTGTTGCAAACACTATGATTGAATTTGGTGGACTCCAATATCTCAGGTAATTAACCTGGTTGTAAAACATATATAGGACCCATAAATGACAAATGTTTATATTAGTAGCATAGTTTCTTTTTTGATGCTTCACATCCATGACTAATTGGGGTATATATAATTCTACTACCCTTTCCAACATGCATTGTGAATGGGATTTTCATATCATTGGTATGAATTGTTGTGAAGATTATGGGTACCGTATACTTACACGGATAGTTTATCCGACTAGTAATATCAGGTGGGCTATGTCTGTATATTATGTAAATAGAGTAAACTTGTGATATAATGTTGTCGTGTTTATCAAGGCATATTCCATAGTTTTAGTCATATACTATTATGTAAATATATGAGCAAACCAAGTCGTATCCGATTGGGTCCTCTCCTTTGTAACCTTGCCCCCAACCTATATAAGGGGGGCAGGGAGCCTCCTGAGGACATAATTTCACCCAAGATCATCAGATCAATACAACATCCGACGGATACAATCCCTAAACAGGAGTAGGGGTATTATCTCTCGTCGAGAGGGCTGATCTTGTCTATACCTTTGTTTCCTTAACCCATCCACTTTAGATCTTATGTGTTGCCCCTTTTCATATTGTCAATTCCTAGATTCAATAGTTGGCGTGTCAGGTAGGGGTGGCATTGAGTTTTTCGTCGACAAATGTGATGGTATCGATTTTAGGAGCCGATGACTTTGCCTTTCCCCCAGGGCAGGCGTACCAGTTCAGCAGCCTCGACTTTATCACTGACAACTTCATCAAGATCTCTCTCCTCGACTTGGATCCGAACCAGTCAGGGAGGGACAACATCCACTCGGCCCCGTTTGGTTTGCCAGGCGCTGTCGAGATTTATTCTAAGGTTCAATTCCCCAAGATGGCTTCAAACCACTCGGTGGAACCATATCCATCAACCGCTTCCCACGGTCTCCACAACAATGCGAAGACATATTCTCAGATTGCCATATGACTCCCTCCACTACTCGCCGTGAAGTTCGGATCTAGATCCGTCTCCCTCCATAGGTCCCGATCCGAACAAGTTTTGGCTTCGTTTGGGTTGGGCTTCAGGGAGGTAGGCATCATGCTCCAACCACTCGGATCTTGCTCTGACACGGAGATCGCCGACTAAGTCAGCTCTTCTGACGACCACGACAACTACAGTGATGTCAACACCAAGAGCCTGGGTAGTTCCGAGTTTAACGACGACTATACTCCGCTCTTCTTCGGCGTGTTCATGGCAGACGCCACCGATGACGCAGCACTAGCACGCCAACTCGCTGAGGAGGAACGCGCAAGGGTGGAGGATGAGCATAAATGCAAAGAGGAGGAAGCCAAACACAAGGAAGAAGAAGACCGTAGGAAGCGAGATCTGGCTCTAGCCGAGCGTTCAACCCACAACAAGATTCTTTAGGCCCGCATCGACAATACCAACGTCTTTGTCACGCCTCAACAGAATGCGATTGCGGCGGTCACCCTGCTCGACACCGTCATCGACGCTGCCCCAGCCAACGTGAAACCAATTTTAAATAACGTCAAGACCATGATTGCCGCTACCGTGCTAGAGGAACCTGGTGGCAGCCACCGGCCTAACGAGTCTACTGCAGAAACACCTATCGGCGATCGCCTTCCACCTCTACATTCCAGAGATTATCGGGAGCCTGATCGCAGCAAAGGACACACCGCATCTGGTCTACATCACCGAAATAACGAAATGCGATGTCCAGATCAGTCGGCCGATTCCTACGACTGATGTCACGCTCAGCCTCCTCACAACAGGAATCACCACACCAGCTCGAGTTATAACGACGACTACTGGCAGCACACACCCACCGACTTGAGGGAGGCACTCAACCAACGTTACTGCAAACGAGAAAATCGTGCTCATCGTGAAGGCCGAAGATCTTCTCCTGACAACGGTGACGATGGAGTCCCCACCTTCACACATGATCTGCGACTAGTGGACTGGGCGCCTGGTTTTAAACCAATAGGCATCAATAAATATGATGGCAAGACTGACCCCGAGTCGTGGCTCACCGTCTATACCTGGCCATCTGTGCAGCAGGAGATGATAGCAAGGCCATGGCCAACTACCTGCCCGTAGCACTCGCCAATTCAGCTAGAAGTTGGTTGGCTGGCTTACCAAGGGGCTCAATCGACTCTTGGGGCCAACTCTATGACCACTTCATTACCAACTTTCAGGGCACCCTCGAGATACTAGGGAAACACTTCGATTTGTACCATGTGATTCAAAAGCCTAACAAATCTTTGAAGGATTACATTTGATGTTTCTTTGAAACACGAAACAAGATCCCTGACATCACTGACGACGTTATCATCGCAGCCTTTCAGAAGGGGATCCATGATGAGGTACTCATCCGAAAGTTTGGACACAAGCCCTTGAGGACGGTCAAAAAGCTGTTCAAGATAGCCAACTCTCATGCCAAGTAAGACGACGCCATCAAAGCGTCACGCCAAGAGAAGTAGTTGGGAAGCAGTTGGCACCCCAAGAAAGACAATGGCAACAACAACAACAACATTAATAGCAGCCAGAAGGATCGCAAGCGTAAGCCTGAAGATCTGGTGGCTATGACATCGAACTACAACTAACAACTTTCGCGCGCTAGCACTTACGACAAGATCATGAACGACCCTTGCACGCATCATCCCAATCACATACACGCGGCCAAGGACTATTTTATCTACAAGCAGTGTGCCGAACAATATGCTGCCCAGCTCCAAAAACCTTCGACTAGCGAAAGAACTTTGGGTCACAAAAAGGACAACATCGACGGCGGCGTGGGAGCATTTCAAGATCCCAGAGCCGAGTTGAACCACATCTTCAGAGGACCGCTTGCCTACGAGTCCAAGAGGAAGCAGAAGATTACTAATAGGGAAATTAATGCTGTTTAGCCAGAAGAACCACAATTTCTACTATGGTCTGAGGTGGCGATCATGTTCGACCGCTCGGATCATCCCAACTGAGTCGCCCACCTGGGACGGTATCCCCTGGTGCTAGACCTAGTGGTTCACAACATCAAGTAAAGCGCGTCCTCATCAACGGCAGTAGCATGCTCAACATACTCATTGCCAAGACCCTGGATGAGATGCAGATTCCAAGATCCGAGTTGAAGCCGATCTCTGCTCCTTTTCACGGGGTTATCTTTCACACCACTCGGGCATATCTCTCTTCCGGTCACCTTTGGCACTCAGGAGAATTTTCGGACAAAAAAGTCAGCTTTGAAGTCACTGACTTCGAGGCAACCTACCATTCTATACTGGGAAGACTGGTTCTCGCCAAGTTTATGGCTGTCCCCCACTACACCTATCTAATGATGAAGATGCCAGGACCACGAGGAGTTATTTTTCTACGTAGCAACGTCAAGCAAGCCTTCACTTGCGACAAGGAGAGCTGCGAGATGGCCCAATCTCGTGAGAGATCACTCGGCCAAGAGGATATTTGACTGGCTGCATCGACATCAGAAGAAGGAGAAGTGTATGCAAAGAAGCCGCTCAGGTGAGGAGAAGGCGACCCCAAGACCAAGAAGATCTCACTTGATCCTGTGGATCCTTCCAAGACAGCTGTGATCAGTGCCGAGTTAGATTGCAAATAGAAAAGCATGCTCATCATCTTTCTTCAAGCTAATAAAGATATATTTGCATGAAATCCTTCTGATATGCCTGGTATTCTTAGAGAGGTGATTGAGCACTAAAGATGACACAAAACCTATCAAACAACGACTTCGCTGATTCACGTAAGATCGAAGAGACGCTATCAAGGGAGTTGACCAAGCTCAATAAGATTCATCGAGAAAGTCTACCATCCCGACTGGCTGGCTAACCTAGTTCTAGTTCAAAAGAAGACAAGGCAATGGTGTATGTGCATGGATTACACGGACCTCAACAAGTCTTGCCCCAAAGACCCCTTTGGTCTACCTCGCATTGACCAGGTCATTGATTCAACAGCCGGCTACGAGCTTCTCAGTTTTCTCGACTGCTATTCAGGATATCACCAGATCAGTCTAAAGGAGTCTGACTACTTGAAGACCTCATTCATCACCCCGTTTGGCGCGTATTACTACATCACAATGTCTTTTGGCCTGAAGAACGCGAGAGCTACATATCAACGCATGATTCAGAGATGTTTACAATTGCAACTTGGACAAAATGCGAAGGCCATGTTGATGATGTTGTTATCAAGACCAAGCAGAAAGACAACTTAATGGCTCATTTGGAGAAAACTTTTTCAAATATCCAGGCCTTCAGAATGAAGTTGAACCCAGAGAAGTGCACATTCGGAGTACCGTCAAGGAAGCTACTTGGCTTTATGGTGTCCCACCATGGCATTGAAGCCAACCCGGAGAAAATCAACGCTATGCGCAACATGAAGCCACCGAGTACCCAAAAAGACGTTCAAAAACTCACTGGGTGCATGGCGGCTCTTAGTCGGTTTATTTCCAGACTCGGGGAACGAGGCATGTCCTTCTTCAAGCTACTTAAGAAGACAGACGATTTTCGATGGACCCCTGAAGCCAAGAAAACCTTTGAAGACTTCAAGAATTTTCTCATGACACCTCCCGTGTTAGCTTTTCTGCATCCGCAAGAGCCCTTGCTGCTTTATGTATTAGCAACCTTCCAGGTGGTAAGCACGGTTTTGGTCGTCGAGCAGGAGGAAGAAGGACATATCCAGAAGGTTCAGAGACCTATTTACTTCATCAGCGAGGTGCTAGCCGACTCCAAGACACGTTATCAGAAAGTTGGTTCATTATTTTCAAAGTCACTCGGTTACTGTGATTACTTCTTTTCCACTTGGCGATGTTCTCCATAGTCATGAGGCTACGGGGCACATTGCAAAGTGGGCTTTGGAGTTGATGGCGTTTGGCATTACTTTCAAAGCCCACGCGTTGATTAAGTCTCAAGTCTTAGTTGATTTTGTTGCCGAGTGGACCAAGCTCCAGGAAAGCACGCTTGCTGAGAAGCTGGAGTACTGGACCATGTATTTTGATGGGTCTAAAAGGGTTACTAGCACAGGGGCTGGGGTTGTTCTTATTTCCCCGACTAGAGAGCGATTGTGCTATGTTCTTCAGATACACTTTCCCACGTCTCATAATGTAGCTGAGTATGAAGCTTTACTTCATGGGTTGCGCCTTGCTGTGTCCTTATGGATACATCGTATGATTGTGAGAGGAGTTTTCTAGCTAGTTGTCAATCAAGAGATGAAAGACTGGTCTTATCTAAATGATAGCATGGCTGCTTATCACCAGGAGGTTCACAAGCTAGAAGACAAATTTGATGGTTTGGAGTTAACTCATGTGCTACGTCATAGCAATGAGGATGTTGATCAGTTGGCAAACTTTGGTTTCAAAAGAGAAGCTGCTCGAACAGATGTCTTTGTTGAACACCTTGATGAGCCGACTATTGCAAAGAAGGAAGTTTATGCTGAAGATACATCAAGAGAAGTCATCAATGCTAGATACCGACTGGAGGATGCCCTTCATCAAGTTTTTAACCAAGCAGGAGGTACCTCAAGACCAGAACGAAGCCGAACGGATTCGTCGCTGCAGTCGATGTTATGCGATGCTAGAAGGTGAGTTATACAAGAAAAGCCCGTCTGGTGTTTTGTTGAGATGCGTTTCCTTGAGGAGGGCCAACAGTTGTTGCAGGATATCCACTTGGGCATATGTGGCAGTCACGCTGTAGTGCATACTTTGGTTGACAAGGCATATCGACAGAGATTTTTCTGGCTCACGACGCTTACTAATGTGGACAAAATCGTTCGGACCTGCAAAGGATATCAATTTTTTGCTCGACAGATTCATGTTCTAGCTCAAGAGTTGCAAACAATCCCGCTCTCATGGCCTTTTGTTGCTTGGGGGCTGGATATGGTGGGTCCTTTTAAGAGGGCTCAAGGTGGTTTCACACATCTTTTCGTTACGATTGATAAATTTTCTAAGTGGATTGAGGCCAAGCTGGTTGCTACAATCACAGCGAAAAAAGCTTGTGACTTTTTCATTAACATTATCCATCGGTTTGTTGTGCCTAACAGGATCATTAGATCATTACCTGTAACAGCCCGGGTTTTAGCTATAGTCTTAGTTATGCTAATGACTTGGTCACACTGGCTGAAAGCGGTGTTGATTGAGCCACAATGCTGGCTAGGACCTATAAATACGTTGGTTTTTGTTATATGCTTTATATTAAATGGTTTCTCGACTGATTCTTTGTCATCCAATTATTAAGTCACATGCACATACATTTTTATTAGTTAGAATAAACCTTGTGAGGAGTGGGTTAATTTAAACTTTGATTCATGTCACGTCGCTGGCCATGAGTAGGGGGATTAGTCATCACACATTTCACTGAGAGAAATACACAAATGCACAATAGAAATCACAGTAGGAGCTATGGTGCTTTATTCACAATTTACCAGAACAGAGTTGCATAGATGCATACATTCATAACTCCATCATAAATCTTGTACAATAAGAATCTCATATATTGTACATATATATGGTGATTATAAACATTATTATCTAAACTCACACACCCTGCATACAAGTTAAAAGAAGAATTAGTATTCATTAGTAAATGTTGTGTGATTTTAGTGTACACAATTTTACTCTAGGTGGTTAATGTTAAAAAAGTGAAACTAAAAGAATAAAATTAAAACTAGAGTGAGTTATTCTTGAATTCTTATAAATTGATGGTTGTACAGCCAAACCATATAGCAGTATAAATACATTAGCTGAGAACATATCATGTAATTAGTAGCATTGCAAAAAGGAACCTGAGTTCTAGAACAAATTACAAACCAGTTCCTAAACTAAGGGTAACCTCCAAGTTTCCAAACTTTAAGGGACTAGAATGCAAAAATTATCAAATATCCCACATTTCACCAAATTTGTAGTTAGCTGCAAATCAGTGAAAAGTCTATAAATTATCCACCGAGCAAGCTGTGCTTATGTGTTAATCAGGAATATCACCAGCAAAACTCAAGTAGGTGAGTCACCACTAGTCATCGATGTCTTTGTGACAAAACCACCTCAGTGTGAATTCCATCGAAACCAAATCTCAGTTTCCTCGTAGTGACCAAACATCAGTTAGCCTGAATAATCACCATAACCAGGGAGTAAGAGGAAGAAAACAAATACAAGAGGGCGAATCCACCAAGCTCCAGGAGGAGAAGGTACCCAGCTCAAGGTGGAGAAGTCTGCTTCAGTGGAATCACTGACCCAGTGAAGCAGCACTAGAAGCACAGGAGAAGAAGTCTACCACACATCTTTCACAGGCACTGTAAAATTAACAAAGAGGTAAATCAGATCAAGATTTAGAAAAGAGTAAATCATGCATAAGAACCATAGTGTACAGATCATGTATAATCATATTTCTTGACCACGAGCATTGGATTTTCAGAATTTATTCATGGCATATAATCATCACTAGAAATCAGACTATTTACTAATCAAGAATCTAGAGACCATAATATTTGCATTATGAGGATACAATAGCTCACATCCAAATAATACCTTGTGAGACATTCTGAGAAGAACGGAGAAGTAGAAGAGGGGGAAACAGGGGGGAAAGGGATATGGAGTTTACTGGTGATAGTTGTGGCCGCCGGAGTTGCTAGTTGAGGCACTGGCCATCTCCACGGCGACCACTAGAGTTGAGTGCCGACAGCCATGGGGGACGACGATGCTCAGATTACCTGAGAGAGGAGAGGTGGTAGTAGAGGATGGAGGTGAAGCAGGAGATGAGCTCGTGGGAACTAGGGGGATCGATTCGCCGTAGCGGCAGTTGCTAGAGAGGTCGCCGGAGTGGGGCGCAGCAGCCGGCGTGAGGGAGAGCGTCGGTGTTGGGGCCGCTGTTTGGGGGCGGTGGCGCTCGAGAGAACGTGAGGGAGAGATAACGAGAGGAGAGAGAAGGAAAAAAAAGAAGTGGGCTTGATGGGCTTTTATTCAGTTGGACTCTAGCTAGTGGGCTGTACAAAGTAAGATTAGTCTAGAAAAATTTAATTGAGAACTAGAATAGAAAGAAAACAAGATTATGACTAATTCAGATTTCTTTCAAATTGTTCTTTGTAAAAATTTATAATATGTGAAATCACATTAATGCATTTTTTTCATTGTTATCATATTTAACCTGACCAAATTATACCTTCCTGAAATAATTGCTAATATAACTTTCATAATTCAAAATCCAAGTAACTTAGGGAATAGTTTTAAAGGAACATCTTAATTAAATTTTGATAGTTCAGATTTAATCGTCTAGGACCATATAGCAGCATATAACATAAGTAAGCTAGGAATCTCATATGTATATAGTTTTCTGGGAACCAGATTCAACAAACACACCATATGATGGATAATTGGAGGCACATATCTAGTTAGGATCAGTTATTTTTCTTCACAAGTAAATTTCTGGAAAATGCTATAGGAAAAGGGGAGCATATAGAAGCATGTCCTAGTAAATGAATAAATCTGTAGTCATAGAGCTAATTGACTGAAACTATATCTTAACCAAAGGTCCGTTAGAGTAAATGACTGGAGCAAGAGTAGGGCATAAAATAATAATTTTAGCTAAATAGCTGTGGCATATAATTTAGTTCGTTCACACCACAATCTGTGACATAAGCATCAATAGCTGAATAATATTTTAGCAGTTAGATTAGCTTGTTTTCAGTAAAGCATGTAGGGATGATAACCAGGACATATAGAATGTAGCAATAGATTATCTAGAGAAATGAACCACCATCATTAAATTCAAAAATCAAGTTTTATGGATTACTGTTCGATAATCAATAGGATATGTCTTTCTATAATTACCAAAATGTATGCAGCTAGATTATTTGGTATATTAGTTAGTGAATCAACCATAGGGATTTGATCATGATAGTGTGTTACCATTCCAGAATTTTAGTCAGTTCGTAAACAGATATGTATATATAAGGACTTAATTATATCAGTATTTGACCTTACTATTCATGAAAACATATTATCCATGGTATATATGCACAAATCAAATGTTAGAATCAGATTTTGATTTAGAATTTACCCCTGAACAGAGTAGGTAGGTAGATCATCTAGCATTTAGTCAACAGCTAGAAACATTTTAAATTGATCAGAAACATCATATAAATGCATATGAGTTGAATACTGTACATGTATCTTATTAATGGAGACAAGATTTAGTAAGGAACCTATAAGATTGATTTTGAATACATAAATTTTTATATGGTGATAGTAGTCGTTCATATTTAATCAAGTGATCATAGAAGGCCATGCAGCAGAAACACTATATAGAAAATTATGCTGAGCACCTAAAGCAAATGAGGATGTATATCTTAACGATAGAGCAAGTAAGAAAGTGGTTTAGAGCAGAGCATGGCAAATACTACTATGTATAGGAGTTGAGTAATATAAAGTTTATCCAACCAGTGGACCTGCCATATCTAACAGAGGTAGCTAAGGGGAAGGAGACGCAAGAGAAGAAACCCACTCCTGACGACTCCAACATGACACCAAGACAGGAAGACGGCTCCACAAGAATTCATGGATACAAACATATTGCTGTTTCCTCGCCACAACAGGAAGCCTACCGTGGATGAGCAGTTCAACCGCTTCATTGAGGTAATCCAGAAGATTTATATCAATATTTCATTACTGAATGCGATGCAGGTACCCTCCTATGCACGCTACCTCAAGGATATCATCAACAACATAAGGCCGCTGCCCACCACGGAGATTGTCAGACTGACGGAGGAGTGTAGCGCAACTATACTCAATAGGCTTCCGGAGAAGAAGAAAGATCCGGGGTGTCCCAATATTAACTACACAATTGGGACACAGCATTTTGACCACACCCTGTGTGACCTTGGAGCAAACGTGAGCATCATGCCCAAGGTAGTCTTTGATCAACTGAACTTTATGGCTCTATCACCTTCACCTGTGATGCTACAGCTGGCCGATTCTACGGTCCATTATCTAGCGGCGATTGCCGAAGATATTCCGGTGAGAATCCGGGGTTGTTTCATCCTCGTGGTTTTTATGGTGCTGGACATGGACACCGACAAGGACAACACCCTTATCCTTGGGTGTCCGTTCTTGAGCACCGCAGATGCACGCATCGATGTGGGGGCCAGAGAAATCTGACTCCATATTAACGGGAAAGAGGAGAAGTTTGAGTTCAAGCCCAAAAAGGAATAATGCTCCATGATCAAGATTAAGTAGAGGCTGAACAGCAAGAACATTTGTGAGGTCGAAGTGATACCCCCGAAGAAGGACAACCTCATTGTATTCATGGAGAAGGTATTGAAGAGGGAATTTGTGAAGAATATGGGTAGCGGGTACCCACATGGCCTCCATATTCAATTAGAGATAGAAGGTGGGCTGGATCCATGTATAATATAATAGAGTAGAACTCGGTTGCCATGTTGCCTTGTATCTTAAGGCAGGGTACAGAGCCCCGACTGAGTACTACCATGTAATAGATTAGAAAACTGATGTCGTGTTTGGCTAGGTTTTTCTCATTGTAACCCTGTCCTCCAACCTATATAAGGTGGGTAAGGAGCCCTCTAGGGGCATGACCGTAGAGATAACCACTATCAGATCGTCAGATCAATATACACTCGGCGGATACAATCCCCAAACAGGAGTAGGATATTACCTCTCATTGAGAGGGCCTGAAACTGTCTAAATCCTTGTTTTCCGTATCCATCTACTTTTAGGTCTCGTGCGCTACCCCCTTTTACTATTGCTGAATTCCAGTTTCGACAGTTGACGCGCCAGGTAGGGGTTACATCGAGTTTACCGTCGATGAGTGCGATGGAACCAATCTCTGGAGTCACCGGATTTGTTTTCACCCCAAGTCTGTCTTGGATTCAGGCTAGCCGGGGAGATCAATCTCGGCAAGTTCGACGATTTAATCTCCGATATCACCAGGTTTTTTCTCTTCCAATTTATCGTTATTTATTAGGTTGATTTTTAATCTCAGATTAATCTTTTGATATTTTTGTTGTTGTTCACATATAATGATGCGGCACTATTGACACGATTGATGCCTGTCATGGATTCGTGGTGTCGCTATGTGATAAACCGGTCACGAGCTTACTCCATCGTCGCTGTTGTTGATGGCGACATCGTCTTCATCGTCAGTTGCCTCCGCCGCCGCCGATTGGTTTTTTCGCCTTCACGTTTGGTGGACTCCACCGCCGTTGTTGATTGCGACATCGTCTTCATCGTCAGTCGCCTCCGCCGCCGCCGACTAGTTTTTTCGCCTCCATGGTTGGAGTACTCCGCTGCCGTTGTTGATTGCGACATCGTCTTCATCATCAGTCACCTTTGCTGTCGCCGATTGGTTTTTTCACCTCCATGGTTAGTGAACTCTGCCGCCGTTGTTGATGGCGACATCGTCTTCACCATCAGTAGTCTTCATCATCGCCGACTGGTTTCCTCGCCTCCATGGTTGGTGTATTCCGCTGCCGTTATTGATGGTGACATCGTCTTCATCATCGGTCGCCTCCATCGCCGCCGATTTATTTTTTCGTCTCCATGGTTGATGTACTCCGTCGCTGTTGTTGATGGCGACATCGTCTTCATCGTCGATCGCTTCTGTCACCGCCGATTGGTTTTTTCGCCTCCACGGTTGGTGGACTCCGCTGCCATTGCTGATGGCGACATCGTCTTTACTGCCGGTCGCTTCCATCGCCGCTGATTGGTTTTTTCGCCTCCACGGTTGGTGGATTCCGTTGCCAACTGGTATTTTCACTTTCATGGCTATACGTCTTTGCCACGTTGTTGGGCAACTTCACCTCCATCATCGGTCGCCTCAGCTACTTTCTCGGTTGGTGTCTTCGTCGCCATTGATGGATAACCTTGTCCCTAGATCGGCCACTTCTGCCGTCACCGATGGAAATACTAAGCTAAGTTATCATTAATTTTCTTTTTTATATGATATTTTCTTTTTCCTCTCTCACTACATCAACTGGTTCTCCGTTGAGCAGTGAGTCGGAGGCTACAAATATTATATCATATTTTTTTAACAATTTTTATAATATTTATCTTGATTGCTTGCGAATAAATTTGAGTAAAAAAGTGTCGAGTAGTGAAGCTATATTTTCCAGTGCTTTTCATTTGGTGTGTTCACGGATGGTAGGAGCCGATTCCTAGCACCTGGGGGCTTGTCGGACAGAGTGTATAACGCAAGGTGCTAAGTATTACTCAGACAAAATCAAAAGCATAAAGATAATAATTTGTTTTTTGCTCTTAATAGTTGCAGAAGTACCTGAGTAGTAAATTCTGATCCGTGAAGCTTTGTTCCATGAATGACGAACTCAAGTCAATGACTAGTCGGACAGAGTGTTTAAACCTAAGGAATCATCTACTCGGGGAAATCATAATTGAAAAGAAGAGAAATACAAACTTATAACTATTTTAAAATGCTTGAATTTTCCTCAAGTACTATATTTACATCAAATACTACTCGTCCTACATGTTTATACTGCAGGATCCAAATCCAGATATGCATAGTAGAGATTCAGGAATGGATCAGTCATAACATCTTCGGCTTGCCTTCGCCGCAACCGACTGGTGTCCTCGCCTTCACGGCTGGCCTATTATGCCGCCGCTGATGGGTGTCTTCGTCTTCACTGTCGGCTTGCCTTCGTTGCCATCTACTGGTATTCTTGCTTTCATGGTTGACCTATTATGTCACCGTTGATGGGCGTTTCCATCTTCACCACCGGCTTGCATCCTCGTCACTGACTGGTGTTCTCGCCTTCACGGTTGACCTATGCTACCGTTGATGGGCATCTTCGTCTTCACCGACCGATCGCCTTCGCCATCACCGACTGGTGTTTCGGCCTTCACGGTTGGCCTATTATGCCACCGTTGATGGGCGCCTTCATCTTCACCGTCGGCTTGCCTTCGCCGCCGTCGACTGGTGTCTCCGTCTTCATGGCTAGCCTATTATGCCGTCGTTGATGGACGTCTTCGTCTTTACGGCTGGCCTATTATGTCGTCGTTGATAGACGTCTTCGTTTTCACCACTAGTTTGCCTCTATCATCGCCGACTGGTTTCCTCGCCTTCATGGTTGACCTATTATGCCGCTGTTGATGGGCGTCTTCGTCTTCACCGCCGGCTTGCCTTCGCCGCCATTGACTGGTGTCTTCGCTTTCATGACTGGCCTACTATGCTGCCGCTGATAGGCGTCTTCGTCTTCACTGCCGGCTTGCTTTCGCCGCCGTCGACTGGTGTCTCCGCCTTCACAGCTGGCCTACTATGCCATCATTGATGGGCGTCTTCGTCTTCACAATCGGCTTGCCTTCGCCGCCGCCGACTGGTGTCTTCGCCTTCACAGTTGGCCTATTATGCTGTCGCTGATGGGCGTTTTCGTCTTCACCGCCGACTTGCCTCGGTCACCGCTTACTGGTATCCTCACCTTCGAGGTTGGCTTGTTATGCCGCCACCGACAGGCGTCATCGTCTTTACTGCCAGCCGTCTCGTCTGTTGTTGCCGACTGGTCTCCTCACTTTTACCGCTACGCGTCTTTGCTACCATTATTGAGCAACTTTGTTTTCACAGCCAGTCGCCTCTTCTATCGCCGACTGGTGTCCTCGCCTTTATGGTTGTGCGTTTTCACCATCAGTTTGCTTCTGTTGCCATCGACTGATGTCCATGCCTCTAGGTCTATGCAACTCTGTTATCATTTTTGGGCGACTTCATCTTCGTTGTCTTCATCACCAGCAACCTATGCTGCCTCTACTTCGTCAGTTTCGCTACTTCACTAACCTCGATATCTCCGAGAATCCCGACACCTCGACACGCATCACCAGATACTTCGTTGCACTAATCTACTACATCAAGTGATGCTCCAATCCTCAAGATTTCTACTCGGACATCCTCAAAGCGTATTTTCTCTCAAGTAATGGCTACTCGACGACAAGAAGTTACAGTTTGTGATTCTATGTTCAGTTGTTTCTCAACTAAGAATAGAGTCGGGGGCTGCACAAACACAAGAGTAAAATTCGACAAGCGTTATGTTAATGAGTTCTAACCCAGTCATCTTTGTGGACAAGAAAGATCATACCCAAAGGATGTGCATGGATTATCGTGCGTTGAATGATGTTACCATCAAGAATAAGTATGCTCTGCATAGAATTGATGATCTGTTTGATCAGCTTGAAGGTGCTACAGTCCTTTCCAAGATCTACGTTCGGGATACCATCAGTTAAGGATCAGAGAAAAAGATATACCCAAGATAGCTTTTACCACTTAGTATGGGTTGTTTGAGTGTACCGTCATGTCTTTTGGACTTATCAATTGTCATGTCCAGAAATTTAGCCAAATTTTTAGACTATTTCGTCTATAAATCTCTATCCAGGAATCAAGTTAGAGTACACAAAACGACAAATTGTAATTAATATACAGATCTAAACATAAATAAAGCGTAAATACTTACAGAAGAGACACTTAGTACTCACAACAAAAAGAAAACAGCAGCAGCGAAAAAAGGGGACGATCCTAGCGGAGCTTCAGCTCCACTCCACAGGCAAAAACTCAACTGGGGTATAAGCCTTGGTCCTCTAATCTCGTCTTCAGCTCAAAAGCACTACACTTCTGAAAAGAGAAAAATAGCAAGTCTGAGTACAACTACCGTACTCAGCAAGCCACACCAACGATGCAAACGTGTAAGGGGAAACAAAGAAAAGTTTGTGGCTGATTGCATAAAGGCGATTATAAATGTTATAGTTGAAAACAATAAAACAGTTGATTAATTAAGGCAAGATTAAATATCCTCTGAATAACTCTACGTCATGTTGAATAGGCTCAACCAAATCACCTGAACTAGACCAGTTCATTAAGTCAAATTAATTAATAGAGTGGAATTAATCACGGTGAAGCTGGTTTATCCCCATAACCATGGACATGGCTATTCAAATAGTTTGACTCTGGCCAGAAGTGTACAATTGTACCCACAAGACACAATCCACTGTATGTCATCGTGTCCGGCCAGACACGTCACCATACGAGTGATTGTGACAAGACCCTTCGCATAACTCCCTCTAACTAAGCGCACCACACTACAGGTTTCACCCCACCTTTAAAACCAACGAGTGATTATGGCTGTCGTAGCGTCCATCAAAACTTCATCATGTCCACTCTTGGTTGGGAACGTCAGAAAAGGAAAAACTATTATTAGTTCTGCAAATCGGCAATGATAAAAAGGGGTAACGTACGAGACCTAAAAATGAATGGATGCGGAGACAAGAATTTAGACAAGTTCAGGTCCTCTCGATAAGAGATAATACCCTACTCTTGTTTGAAGATTGTATCCGCTGGCTATATTTTGATATGATGATCTAGTTGTGGCTTATTTCGCTATGTCTGGTTATATGTCCTCAGAGGGCTCCCTGTCCACCTTATATAGGTTGGGGGGCATAATTAAAAAAAAACCGAGCCGAAAACGGCATCAGTTTTCTAATCTATTACATAATAGTACTGTTAGTAGCATAATTTGGCTTATGGTTAGATCATTTTAGACAGGCCAAATTATTGATAATAGTCGGTGTAATTGTCTAGTGATTTGCTTAGAAAATCAACTCAGTTTACATGCGCAGGAATTTGTGATAATTGGATCTGGTTGTTCGTGTAAATTTGAGGGTGATTCTATCATTTGATCATGCATGTGTGGAGATATGTGTGCATGTCAGTTGGGCTGTGCTGCGATCGAGGAAGTAGTTCTATACCTGGGAGTCTTGGACTGGGACTGTTGCTTGATGGCTGATTTGAGCTGATGTTGCTTGATGGCATGGGATGGAGGACAAAGAGGAGAAGCAGGAGCCAGGCGCACAAGAGGATTTCACGTTGCAGGAGCAGTTTGCGCTGGTGACCGAGACGAATATGATGCGACTGGTCTATGCGTTCGTGCAGGTTGGACGCGTGGGGCATGGACATTTGGCGTCGGTTTGCATGCGATGAGGCAGATTAGTTAGCGCAGGATTTTTTACAATTTGATCCTTTTAAAAATTTATTTCGTAAATAGACCCTTGGAAAAACTTATTGCAGTAATGGTCCCTTTTGGTGCGCCAGAGACACTGGCGCCGCCGTACAACATCATGGCGCCAGGACCGGTGGCGCCGTCGGGATGACACGGTGGCACCATACGCCGACGTGACGGTAGGGCGACGCCAGGGTTGCTGGCGCGCCCCCACCAAGCACGGCCAGCGGTGCTGGCGCGCTCGTCCAGGGGGAGGGCACTTAAACCCCCACGGACCCCACCCCACCTCATCCTCCACAATCGTCCCAACCCTTCCCAGCTGACCCGAGAGAGCTGAGAGCTAGGATTTTTTATAATTTGGTCCTTTTGAAAAACTTATTTCGCAAATAGACCCTTGAAAAAACTTATTGCAAGAATGGTCCCTTTTGATGCGCCAGAGACATTGGTGCCGCCGTCCAACATCACGACGCCAGGATCGGTGGCGCCGACGTGGAGTTAGGGCGGCGTCAGGGTTGCTGGCGCGCCCCCACCAAGCACGGCGCCAGCGGTGCTGGCGCGCTCGTCCAGGGGGGAGGGCACTTAAACCCCCGCGGGCCCCACCCCACCTCATCCATCCCAATCGCCCTAGCCCTTCCCAGCCGACCCGAGAGAGCTGAGCGCTCTCCCCTCTCACCTCTCCTCAAATCCACTCAAAAGAAAACATGGCACAGCAAACAGATAGGTAATCCCATAATCCCATGTAATTAGCAAAACATGTAATTCATTTGCAAACAGTAAAACATTTTATAAAATAGACTCAACATGCTCACGGGGAATGTGTGACTTGCCTTGCTTCTTCAGACAATCTTTCGAACTCTATTCCTTGTGGTCGCAATCTTCCGAAACGGCAGAATCTACACGCTGGCATGCAAAACAACAGAAAACCCTAATAAAAACAAAATAAACAGTACATTTGAAGTAAACAAACATGTAGAGTTCAATTTTAGATGAATTTTGCAAGTTGAATGGCTCATTTTGTAGTTCGTATGAATTAGTTATGAATTTTAGAAGTTTTGAGCCAATTAATCAATTTATGGAATTAAAATTAATTTATTGCGCAATTATTAAATAATTTCTCAAAGTAAAAGGGGTGATGCTAATGTCAGCAAAGAGGCATCGGTGCCGACGAGCGGGCCACACATCAATGGCTCAAAGAAGGCCGACCCATGGTGGAGCAACTCCACCAAAGGTGGGCCCCACACATCAGCGGCACAAAGGACAACCGGCTCACCATGGACGCGGTCCACAGTGGCCACCGACCACATGACGCACACCCGACGGTCTAGATCGGCCAAGGCCGATCGGACAGCCGGGAACGGTGAGCGGCTAGGGACAAAAGGAANGGGGGGGGAGGGGGGGGGGGCTTGCCGACCGAGACGGCGGAACCCCGCTCGATGGTTGTCAACGGCAACCACCAACGTGACGGCGCGCTGGAATGCGGCGGAAGGGGCGAGGGAAGAGAGAGGGGTGCTCACCTAGCGGCCGACGACGAAAGGAGGTGGCTGGCAGCGAGGAGTTGGAGGTGACGCTCCTCGGGGTTAGCTGCGACGGTGGCCTCTGGTGAGCTTCAACGAATGAGAAGAGAAGGTCGGGCCGGAGGTGGCAAAAGGTGATGGCGACTTGAATTGATGGCGGGAGCAGTGCTCTAGTGGCAGTAGGCAGAAGAGGAGCCGTGGTCGGGCTTGCCCGCACGACGGCGAAGCTAGCAGCGGTGGTGGCAGAGTACGGGAACGGCGCTAGAGGCAACGACGCTGGGCCGAAGTTGGCAACCGGCGACGGCGATGGGGCCTTGCGGTGAGGTGGGGGTTCCGGGCACGAGCGCGGGTGGAGAGGTAGTGGCCAGGGTAGCTCTCAGAGCGATGGTGCTGGCGATGCAAGTGGCGCAGCGTTGCAGCGGCTAGGGCGACGAGAAGCGGCGGAAACAGAAAGTGGCACAGGGAGAAGGATTCCGAGTGTGGGGAGCTCGAGTAGGGAAAAATGGAGGAAAGCACAGGAAGCATTTTATAGGGGCTCAGGGACGAAGATCTTGGCCAACGGGCGGCAACAGCCGACGGGAGAGGGGCGACGACGTGGGGGGGAAATGGGGCTCGAAACGACGCCAAATTTTGGGGGAAAGTGGGAGAATCGGTGGAGGAGGTGGAGAGGTCCATGTCCGGTCATTTTGAATTGCAAGGCTCGCGAGAACGACGGCGAGGTGGGAGACCCGACAGTGGGGTCCCACCTATCGGTGAGAAGGAGAGAGCGAGCGGGCCAGGCCGAGCGAACTGGGCCAAAGAGGAGAAAAGGGAGGGAGGAAGGCCGGCCCGATAGGGAGAGGAGAGGAAGAAGGGGAGAGTGGGCCAATGAGGGAAAACGAACTTGAGCCGAAAACTGCCCAAGAACAAACAGGGGATTTTAATTTTTTTTCCATTTATTTAATTGATTAAATGATCCTAGTTTTATTTAAATTACTTCTCGAGCTCCGAAAATTCACGAAAAAATTTCGACAGTACTTTAGGGCATGAAGAATATTACAAAAATATTTCCGGCCATGATTTTTAAAGGAAATCTTTATTTCGCACAATAAACTCACTTGTTAAATTGCTTTAATTTTTAATAGTAATTCTAGAAATACACTATTTAATGATTTTTAATCCCGAACGAAAATCAGGACGTGACACCAATGCCCCAGCATTTTTCATGAACTTGATGAACAAAGTATTTATGGAGTACATAGATAAATTTGGGGTGGTTTTCATCGATGACATTCTAGTCTATCGCCGTGTGGCCATCGTAGTATCAGCTGTGTTAATGCAAGTGGAATGCGACACCTCTGTCGATAAGCCCTTGAATGAGGCAAATCAGGCCAACGTTGGCGCCCTCGATGCTATTGCGGCTATTGCCCCACCAACAAAAAAGACTAAAAGTGAGGCCTTTGTTGATAAGGACTTGAATGAGGCAAAGCAGGCCATCGCTGAGGTCCTCGATGCTGTTGTGGTTGTTGCCCCACTAGCAGAAAAAGATGAAATTAAAAATGCCACATGGAAGCAGAAAGTATTCGCTCTTACTGCTCTCTCAATGGCCGAGGAGATGAGAAGAAGTTGCTACAACTTTACTTGCATACAAGAATGCTGCTAATGCAGTCCATGTAGCCGCACCTGCTGACAAGTTTAAAGTGATGAAAAAAATCCTTCAAAGTGGTTACTAGACAGGCAATCTTATGAGCCACACACCAACCATTAATAAAAGTCTACTACAACACTGTCGTCATTGGCAAACGACCACACGTACCGAGAATCAACGGTCATTTATGTTATAAATGTTGTGCAATCAATTCTACTCATTCCATTCCCTCCATTTGTAAGAGCACCCAAGGGGAAAACAATCTGGATGTCGTCGCACATTATTAGTATAAAATGTTGATCTTTGGAACTTGACGAAACTCTTTTTCCAAAAAATCATTTGAATTGTTTTTTAAACAAAAATATCGAGTAAAAATATCTTATGTAAGAAGTAACGTAAACCAGACCAACTTGTGTTCATTAACACTTCGACATATGTCCACATATTAGATTGTTGATGAGCGACTGTTATTTGCAGAGCGTCCATGTAAAATGACCATAGGAGTTGTGACAAGACCTTCCGGTTTGCCCAATACCTCCATGTTAAATATCCCGCTTTGTAGGCATCTTACTTTTAGATAGGTTGCAAACCGCCTTGAATCAATAGTACAGCTACGCTAGCCTTCTTGTTTCAGCAACTGGACCAATTCGCAAAGTTAGCCAAAGAAATATTTGTGGACATTGGTCCCTGTTTAGCGTACCCTTCAGTAAAACGAGCATGACTTTTTCATCCGAATTCTGTTTAGAACTTACGACCATCGTCCATATCTTTTCTCTGCCATAAGTACTATATGGGAAGCTAAAGCTAGAACAAGAGCATCATAGTTGCACCGTCGAAGTGTAAAGCATTTTCTATCTCAAATACGAATGCTTTATTATAAGCTTCAGCAAGTATTGTGACATTTAACATCGATGCCTTCGACATTCACTTCTCCTTTGATTTATACCCTCTAAGGCTACGGTTTTCGGCGTTAGTTTATTGGGAGAAAAATTCCCTCGTTCTCCACGCGCACGCTTCTCGAATTGCTAAATGATGTGTTTTTCGCCAAAATTTTCTATAGAAAAGTTTCTTTAAAAATTATATTAATCCATTTTTAAAGTTTAAAGTAATCAATACTCAATTAATCATATGCTAATTACTCACATCGTTTTGCATATATTGTCTTCCCATTTAAAACATACCCCAAGTAACGTTAACAAAGTTTGATGTATAGGAACCTGACTGATATGTTTCGTGCTGGATATGCTTTTTAGGCTTAATAAAAACTAATATAAAGAGAACAATTCGATCAATAATAGTATTAGCTTTTTTTATGGTGGTTTTGTTCGAGACAATTCTAATTATTACCAGCTACTACTTGAGGTTATTATTGGAGTACTAGTTACTGGTATAGGGTGGGATATAAGCTAGAGTCTAGCTAGCTTGGATCTGCCCATCGGCCTAATTAGGCCAGCTCCCGGCCTGCCTCTTGGGGAAAAAACAAAGTAAAAAAAAGAGACAATGCAAGTATGCAATTAAACAGAAGAATACTTTTCTAGCGTGAGATATCTTGTTCCTGCCCACCCAGCGATCGGCTGGTTGGCTTGCTTTGTTTGTAATATATAAATAATGTCCGCTGGCTGCGTAGTTAGTATATACTCCTTCAGTCATAGTTACTGCGTGCAGTGTACAGAAAGAAAACACACAGTAGAGGAAGCATCATATCATGGGTTCTCTCGTCATCACCAAGATAAAGGCTAGTTTTATCCTTGTACCGTTCTTGTTTTTGTTGCTAATCCATGCAGATGCTGCTATCGCGCCGCCGCATGGAGTCGCAACAGGCAACCTGACGACAGCAGCTGTGATGCATTTGCACGAGCAGCTGCATGATCTCGACCCACTGGGCTACGACGAGAAGTGCCAGGAGTGCCTTGTGCAGAGTACGTAGCGATCCCTAACGTAGTACTTCCTACACGTTGTCCGTCTGGTGGAGTGTGTGCTGAAGCAGGTCGTCCTCGACCAGTGCTTCGGGAACAAGTGATTGATGACATTGCCATGTGCGTATCGAGGAGAAAATGGACATTTGGCCATGTTCAAAACACAGTTTCGCTAGTATGCTATCCCAAAAACACGATTCGATAAAATGCCAACATGGAGCACGCGCTTACCACCAAATTGCCATTTTCGCCATTTTATTCATTTTCGAAATGATTTGCGCTAGAACGCTTGGGGCGATTCCGTCTCATCACCCCACGTCTGAGCGCAAATCATTTCGAAAATGAATAAATCGACAAAAATGGCAATGTGGCGGCAAGCACGCGCTCCATGCTGGCATTTTATTGAATCGCATTTTCGGGATGACATACTAGCTAAACCGCGTTTTGAGCGTGGCCAAATATCCATTTTCTCCTCGATACACACATGACAATGGCGTTAATCACTTGTTCCCGAAGCACTGGTCGAGAACGACCTGCTTTAGCACGTACTCCACCAGACAGACGACGTGCAGGAAGTACTGCGTCAAGCAACGCTGCGTACTCTACATAAGGCACTCTTGACACCTTTCGTCGCAACCCAGTGGGTCGACATCCTACAGCTGCTCGTGCAAATGCATCACGGCTATTGCCGTCAGGTTGCCTGCTGCAACTCCATGCGACGGCACGGTAGCAGCATTTGCATGGATCAGCAACAAAGACAAGAACAATACAAGGATAGAACTAACCTTGATTTTGGTGACGACGAGAGAACCCATGATATAATGCTTCCTCTACTATGTGTTTTTTTCTTTCTTTCTGTGCACTGTGTGCACTAACTATGACCGAAAGAGTCTATACTAACTATGTAGCCAGCGGGCACTATTTATACAGTACAAGCAAAGCAAGCCGACCAACCGACCGCTCGGTGGACAGGAACAAGATATCTCACGCTAAGAAAGTTAGCCCCACGCTAGAAATCTTTATCTCATTCTTCTGCTTAATTGCATAATTGCATTCTCTGTTCTTTTTTTTTACTTTTCATTTTTCCCCAAGAGGCGGGCCAGGAGCTGGCCTGATTAGGCCGGTGGGCAGATCCAAGCTAGCTAGACTCTAGCTTATATCCCACCCTATACTAGTAACTACTACTTCAATAATAACTCCAAGTAGTAACTAGTAATAATTAGAAATGTCTCAAACAAAATCACCATAAAAAAAGCTATTACTATTATTAATCGAATTGTTCTTTTTATATTAGTTTCATTAAGCCTAAAAAGCATATCCAGCACGAAACATATCAGTCAGGTTCCTATACATCAAATTTTGTTAACGTTACTTGGGGTATGTTTTAAATGGGAAGACAATATACGCAAAACAATATGAGTAATTAACGTATGGTTAATTGAGTATTAATTACTTTAAACTTCAAAAATGGATTAATATAATTTAAAGCAACTTTTCTATAAAAAATTTTGGCCAAAAATCACACCATTTAGCAATTTGAGAAGCATGCACGCAGAGTACGAGGAAATTTTTCTCCCAATAAACTAACGCCAAAAACCATAGCCTTAAAGGGTATAAATCAAAGGAGAAGTGAATGTCAAGGGCATCAATGGTGAATATGCCACATTACTCGCTGAAGGTTATAATAAAGCATTCGTATTTGAGATAGAAAGTGCTTTACCCTTGGTCGGTGTAACTATGATGCTCTTGTTCTAGTTTTAGCTGCCCATATAGTACTTATGGCGAAGAAAAGGCACGACAGGTGGTCGTAAGTTCTAAACAAAATTCGGATGAAAAAGTCATGCTTGTTTTACTGAAGGGTACGCTGAACAGGGACCAACGTGCATAAATATTTATTTGGCTAACTTTGCGAATAGTTCAAGTTGCTGAAACAAGAAGGCTAGCACAACTGTGCTATTGATTCAAAGCGATTTGCAACCTATCTAAAAGTAAGATGCCTATGAAACGGGATATTTAACATGGATGTATTAGGCATAACGGAAGGTCTTGTCATAAGTCCTATGGTTATTTTACATGGACACTCCACAAATAACAGCCGCTCATCGACAATCTAATATGTGGGCATATGTCGAAGCATTGATGTCGCAAACTAGTCTGGTTTACGTTACTTCTTACATAAGATATTTTTTCTCAATACTTTTGTTTAAAAAATAATTCAAATGATTTCATGAAAAAAAGAGTTCCACCAAATGCCAAAGATCAACATTTTGTACTAGAAATGTTCAATGGCATCTAGATTTTTCTCCCCTGGGTGCTCTTACAAATGCAGGGAATGAAATGAGTAAAATTAATTGCACAACATTTATTACATAAATGACTGTTGATTCTCGATACGTGTGTGGTCGTTTACCAATGGCAACAGTGTAGTAGTAGACCTTTATTGATGGTTTGTGTGTGGCTCATGCTATTACCTATCTAGAGCCACTTTGAAGGATTCTTCCATCGCCTTTAAACTGCAAGGACAACATTAGCAGCATTCTTGTATGCAAGTGAAGTTGTAGCAACTTCTTCTCATCTTCTTCAGCCATTAAGAGAGCAGCAAGAGCAAATACTCTCTGCGTCCATGTGGCATCTTTAATTTCATCCTTTTCTGCTGGTCCTTTTCTGCTGGTGAGGCAACAACCACAACAGCATCGAGGACCTCGGCGATGGCCTGCTTTGCCTCATTCAAGGGCTTATTGACAAAGGCCTCATTTTCAGCATTTTCTGTTAGTGGGCCAATAGCCGCAATAGCATCGAGGACACCGACGTTGGTTCGATTTGCCTCATTCCAAGGCTTATCGACAGAGATGTCGCATTCCAATTGCACTAACACGGCTGATACTACGATGGCCACATGACGATAGACTAGAATGTCATCGACGAAAACCACCACAAATTTATTTAGGTACTCCATAAATACTTTGTTCATCAAGTTCATGAAGAAAGCTGGGGTGTTACGCCCTGATTTTCGTTCAGGATTAAAAATCATTAAATAGTGCATTTCTATAATTAATATTAAAAGTTAAAGCAATTTAACAAGTGAATTTAGCATGGGAAATAAAGATTTCCTTTAAAAATCATGGCTGAAAATATTTTTGTAATATTCTCCATGCCTAAAAGTACCGTCGGATATTTTCCGTGAATTTTTGAAGCTCAAGAAGTAATTTAAATAAAACAAAGATCAATTAATCAATTAAATAAATGGAAAAAACAAATTAAAATCCCCTCTTTGTCCTTGGGCCATTTTCGGCCCAAGTTCGTTTTCCCTCCCCGGCCTGCTCTCCCCTCCTTCCTTTCCTCTACCTCTCAGGCTCTCAGGCCGGCCTTCCTCCTCTCTCCCCTCCGGCCCGCCGGCCCGGTTCGCTCGGCCCAGCCTGCTCGCTCTCTCCCTCTCACCGACAGGTGGGACCGACGACCCCACCTATCGGGTCCTTATCCGTCCTTCAGCCGAGAGAGTCGGCAACCGTCTCTCACCTCCTTCAGCCGAGAAAGCCGACAACCGCCTCTCACCTCGCCGCCGTTCCCGCGAGCCTCCCCGCTCCTGCCTGTGCAATTCAAAGTGACCGGACATGGTCCTCTCTACCTCCATCAATTTCCCCCCTTTCCCCCAAAGTTGGACGCCATTTCGAGCCCCATTTTCCCGCCACGTCACCACCCCTCTCCTGTTGGTCGTTACTCCTTCCACCGCCGTCGTAGGTGAGCCATCAAGCGATTGATTCCTTTCCGACAATCTAGTTTGATGTATAGAAACCAGACCAGCTTGCGTGCATTAACGCTTCGATATATGCACGCATATTAGATTGTTGATGAGCGGCTGTTATTTGCGGAGCGTCCATGTAAAATAACCATAGGAGTGCGTAGCAGTGCCTGACGCAATACTTTCTGCACATCGTCCATCTGATGAAGTGTGTGTTGAAGCAGGCCATCCTCGACCAGTGCATTGAGAACAAGTGATTTGACACCATCGCCATGTGTGTACCGAGTGAGCATGTCTCACTCGCGCTGTTGCACACTTACTAGTACTCCACTACGTTTGGCGTGTGGCGTGTCTGGCATTATATATTGTAATGAGCGTCTCACACCTGGAATAAAAAATCTCTGTATACAGCGATATATGTCGTCTCTCTCTCTTATATAGAAAGGGTTTGCCACACAGCAAAAAAAAAAAGAAAAACAATGGAGAACAGTAGCGTATGTCATGCTAAAATAAAATTGAAATTTCACGATAAATAATTAAAATCTTAGGCTCCATACGAATGAGCGGTAGAGTATGCTTTTCACTTGAACATAAAACAAGAATAGTCATTAGCACATGATTAACTGAGGATTAACTATTGCAAACTTGTAAAACATATTTATTTTTTAAAAAGAATTATATAGAAAGTTTTTTTTTTGCAAAAAACGTTTCGTTTAACAGTTTGAAAAACATGCTCATAAAAAAAACTAGTACCTAAGCCCTATATGTAAATTCGAACTCGGCCTTAGTTGTCAAAATAAATTACGATGATTCAGTTCAGAATTTCATCATGCGTGGTTGCTACCTGGCTAGTATACCACACACCAAGTTACTGGGCAATGTATAAGGACAGTGTGACAAGATGCCAGCCATATGCATATTTGTGCAGAAGTCCAACAATAAAAAATATTGCACTTTATAAAACACGCTAAGAATGGGAGAATTTTGGAAACAAAAATGCCACATAGATGAAGTAAACTTACCGGTTTGCCAAACTAATTGTTTTACCTCGAACACCTTGATTTAAAGACACTGTTTGATTCAGAGAAAATGTTCCATCAAGAAAGAATGAAGCCCCAGCAGTTGTGGTGCCTAGTTTATGTGCAATGACAGTCATGCCCCATTCACGAAGGATTGCAAGAACTGATCTCAGAAGCAGCAGCTTCAGGTTTAGGGAGGGCACAATAGTGTCATTTGATAACAGTTGATCACACACAGCAAGCTTCAGGTAGACATTTACAGGCTCCAAGAAGGGATCTTGCAGCATCCTTGTCACCAACTAATTCTTCTCCTGAGCTTAATCTATCCTGTAGATATTAGCATGATGGCATAGCTATGTAAATACCACTACAAAATGGGTTTCTGATACTTGTTAGTATGGAAAACACATTTAGACAGAATCGACAGATTACCAATGCAGCCTTCTCGAGATGAAGGCATATTATATCCAATGGTAAACAAGCGCCACCTGCAGGATCAAGTTTTGAGCCTGCTCTTCTCACCACCTCTTGTAGGTGCCTGGTCAAGGAGCCTGGCCCAAATTTCTCAAACAATTTTACTGTCAGCATCTCTAGAATAATTTGCAAAGCTGAGCATTTCCAGGCAAATCTAACAAGAACAAGGTTCAAGTCATCATGAAAATTTACAGTAACTACCTAAAACAGATTTGCATTACCAAGTGCAACTAAAGCACTAAATACAGCTGCACAAGAAAAATGCAGACTATGTGATGTTATAACTTTTGAGAATTTACTGTGATCTCACACCCAGTTATAGAGCTATATTACTATATCATAGACTCAGATTGTAAAACTGTAAACTTGGCAACATGAGAAAAATCAAAAACATTTTTTTTGTGGATGCAAATTCAGAGGATACAGTTACAGTTGGAAAAATGCATCAAATTACGCATTTAATGTAGCTATGTGCAACGTTTCCAAAACCTTACTGGTAATTCTGTATATAGTTACAAGGCAAGTATATTTATTAAACCCAAAAGAACCCAACGGAATGCTGAGGATATGCTCAGATCACCGGCTTTCATGGTATCAATTCATATGACTTTTAACAGAGTGCAATCCTTATGACAGTTTAGAACTTATCAAGTGAATTTCAAAGATATGTTGATTATTAGTAAAAACAAGTGGATCTGCTGTGCTTCTATCAATAGTAAAAATGCTTATTGCCTAGCAACTCTCTTACAAGATAGAAGTCTAGATAAGTAAAAGCAGGATCGAGGAAAAAACCTCCAAGAAACAGAGATAGTTGTACCTCCCAAAGATTAAAAGGAACAGCATAATCGTTGTAAACTTGAGTAATACTCTTTAGATTCAGTGAAAGCTCTTTAGCCTTGTCCATGGCAAATCTAGCAGCCTCCGCATCAACTAGAATGTTATCACGAGGGAAGGGATCATTTGGTGATTCAGAACTGCCTCGAAGATTTTCAAGCGTGAAGCCATGAACTCTAGTTCTTGCTTGATTTGCATTTGGAACCGAAGAACTGCAAGTTTGCCTTCAAGTAGATCTACTGTGCTGCTATCAATAGGACTCCTCAAGGAATCTGCAGTAATGCCTGCACTTTTGGCATGAATCGCTGCACTGCTCAGATGTTGATACCTGGGATGCAAAAAAGTAGGTATCATTCTCCATATGACACATGGACCTTATGAAAGCAAGGAAAAAAAAACTGAGCAAAAATCACATAAGTAAACAAAAGAAGTTTAGTCAAAATCAGGAGACCTCTGGCCAAGAGTTGGAGTTTCTTCCGCACTGGAGCACTGTCTTTCTGCCAATATCAACAACATTCTGGCAGCAGCAATATGCTTCCCCTGGAGAACATAATACCTGGCTATCTGCACGAGGTGGGGAGGGACGGCAAATTCGTGGTTGGATACGGCGCCGCCGCCAAGCTCCCCACCGTGGTCATCGCCGTCAAGCGCCGAGACCTCCACGGCACCACGTTAACCTCCACGTCCCCGATCTGCGCGAGGTGGGCAAGGGCAGCGAGCTCGCGGCTGGATCCGACACCGCCGCTGTCGAACGTCGAACGTCGAACGCGGCTGGATCCTCCATGCCACCACGTCGACCTCCATGGCCCCGGATCTGTGCAAGGTGGGGAAGGACGACGAGATCGTGGCTGGATCCGCCACCACTGCCCTTCACTTCGTGCGCAATCAATCGAGCAAGAATCAAGCAAGAAAGAAAGGGAGAAAGGAGAAGTAGAGCATGGAACCAGCTGTCGCCCCCTCGGATCCGGAGCACATATGAGCGCCCTGAAGCACTCCTCCTCCTCCTCCCTCAACGGCGCTACCCTCGACATATGAGCGCCTCCTCTGGTCCTCCGGCGCCAGCATCACCGCCAGGCCCTTCTTGCCTTCCTCCCTTGCCACCTTCTGCATCAACGCCCGCCTCCTCCTCTGATGGTCACAGCCTCCGTCGGCCTCTTGCCCTCGGCCACCTCTTTGCGGGCGCTGATAGTGGCGGCGACCGATAGCGTGCGGTTCCCATCGCTTGGCCGCCGCGGACGACGACGACGACTTGGTGGCGCTGGCTGCCACCGGCCACCGCCTTGTGCTCCGCCTCCGGTGGCAGGGGCGGCGGGAAGCGCCCGAGGGGAGCGGCGGAGGTGGCTTCAGCTTGGCATCCTCGTCGAGATGTGGGGGAGAACGGCGGCATTGGAGGGCATGGCAGGAGGGTGGCAGAGAGGCAGGGTGGAGGGCAGCAACAAGGCGCGCGAGGAAGGCGGGGTTGGGGCAGCGGCACCAGGAGGAGGGGGATGAGCGGCGGTGTCGGCAGCCGGCAGGAGATAGGGTTGGGAGGTTGTTTTGTGAAAATACCCTCATACTTGTTAGGATTACAGTGAGATCGCTAAAACGAAAATTTCTCTGCTTCGTGTTATATTTGTCAACAGTATATGGGTTTTTCATAGAAGTTACAACGAGAAGAAATTGCTACGAGGGCTTTCCTGAAAAAAATGTATAGGAGTGTGCGTGGCATCCATGAGCGCCCTCATCGCCCATAACCAGTTACACAGACCGGACATGAGGGGACCATATTCTTTACGAAAACAGTGCTATGAGCGTTGAAATAGTTTGATGCCGGTCTTTTTGGTCCAATCGAGAAACACCTATAAAGCAACGTGTCAGCCATTCAGAGAAGCCAAAAGAAATTCAAAAATAAGAGAAAAATGGTGGGGGTAGGGGACTTATTGGCTGATGATGGCAACTTTGGTCCTGCAAACATGAAATGGTTAATACCTATATCGGACGATATAATGCACATAATCATTTCGTTATAAAGCAGCATCGACTCAAGAGTGGAAGCATCAAACTAAACAAAACAGAGTGAACATGAAAGAAAAACATATATTATGAATTATACCGCAGTCTCCAGCTGTTTTCAGTCAAAATAAATAAGTAAATAAAAGAAATATAATATATGAAAACATGCCAGAGCAGCAGGAAAATGATCATGGCATTGCCACCGTTTGTGTCATATTAAACTCTCAAAAGTGCTCTAGAATGACATATGACCAACACCATGTGAGCTAAAGTTTACAAACAAGTTGCCTGATAAAAGAGTAAACTATGATTGAAAAAAATCATGCTAGCTACTTACTGGAAACCAAGATTTCCACCATTAAAAATTAAACCACCATACATAGTACTGTTCAGCAATGATACACATAAACCAGCAAGTATACTATGGGGTAGTCATTGAGCACACATAAAACCCCCACGTGTAAGAGAAATTCTATTAATGCATAGCTTTAATAGAAATTGAATGTAACTCAGTTTTAAAAAATATGTCGATTTGGCATGCGTTTTTGTATGGCCATTAATCTTCACATATTAAATAACATTATTTTATATCATATTGCTGGACTTGTGCAAAAATAAAACAAAATCCACGTGGCATCGAGATTGGGTGACATGAGAGGAGGGAGTCGAGCCCTTCCCTCCCCCCTCTCCGCACGCACCACATGGCTACGCCGTGCGGGAGAGTCAGCGAGTGGCTAGCCGCAAATTAGAGGTTTCGAGGGGAAGGGGCTACGTGGGCAATTCTGAGCCCATCGTTTCCATGGCTAGGTAAGGATGTGCAACGTGGAGTCACAGGCAGTTTCAGGCACATGCAGCAACACAACGACAACATTCACTACTAGTGTATCAAACGTCCTCTTTTTTTTCTTCTTTGGATTGAGATGTTCTGGAGTGATTTTGCTTTCCTGGTTTTGAGCAACTGTCTCACTTTCTATTCAGAACCAGCTACTAGTTTCTGCACTGACCTGTTGGAAATTTGGACCGAAATGTTCCTGTGCAGGTTCGCTTTCCTGGTTTTGAATAATTGCCAGCTTGCCATGATCAGTATGCAGATGCTATTGTTGCTAAGTATTGCACCAGTTGAACCTAATATGCTGTCATGTTCATTCCTTTCCTTTTTATTTTTTAGCTGTGTTGCTCCCCCTGTGATATATTCAGTTGGACTCTATTTTGTGGTTGGAATGATCTAGCGCAAGAAGTATGTACACATGCATGTGTTATTCAGTGGTTTTCATACGGATTATCTGCTCTAAATGGTTTCCTTTTGTAATGTGCGATTTGCCATTTGATTGCATCTTAGAGTTTTGAATATGCACCCAACAGAAGTCATGCCCATTTTGTGAACAAGTACATTGCTGATCAGGGGTGGGCCCAAGATTTAGAACTTGTGTATTCAAAATGGGAAATGGTAGAAAAATTTGACACCCAAAATCCTAATAATTGGCTTGTGTAATATCATACACTAGTAATTATATATAACACAAAATTGAGCATAAGTTCACATATTGATAGAATTGATCATAACTTAAATTGCTTAATATATAGAAGTACTAATTGTTCAACATATCCATATCAAAGTGGTAACATATGAAACATATAAAGGATAGAAATGGAGAACTTGTCGATGCTTGACATTTTGAAAATAATTGATGATATCCTCATCCTTAACTTGCAAGAAGAATCCCTTAACTTTGCGAGCTCTGAATACATAAAAATCTTTTTATTATTACGGTTTCTCTGAAGTTACAGGATTATGTGTTACAGGATTTTTAGGGTCTCTGTGACAGTAACACTTGATGCAGCACTGGGTCCACAAGAAGGTGCTCTATTGTATATTTGTATTTTATCCCATATAATTGAAAGAAAGCTCAGAATAGTGTCAAGACTCAAGAGGATGGGGATCTTATCCTGAAACCCCATCAAAGTTAGCCGAAAATTTCAAGCCTTTCCATCATTTTCCTTCTTTATTCCATTGACGATAATAAGCTATTGTTAACAATCTAGCAGTAGGCTCTATAAGGAATAGTAGTGGCCCAGGACGGGTTACTCCAGCAATTGCAGCTCATCTGCTCATACATATGAACTTAGCCACACTTTGCCACTTAGTTTTGGGATCAGGAAGTTGAATCATGGTAGCTAACTAGCTAAGAAAATGGGAATAGCAGAACGAACCAGTAAAATAGATAGAACAAGTCATTTCTTACTAAGCTTAAGCTGTCAAGCAGATGCGGTAGGCACAAAGGGCGAAGGAGGTGCCTCCGTCGCCGGGGCGCCGTGCCGTGCGGGCGCACGCCTGCGCCACGCCTTCTCGGCTGCTCCCGCGCGGCCGCCGTCGTGAATCGAAGTATCGATCGGTGTATGCAGTGAGCAGTGTGCTAGCTAGGGTTCGTTTCCTAGGGAGTGGGGGATTGGGGAATTTTTTTGGAAATATTAAGTAAAGTAATTGCCAATTGGGCCCGAGAAACTCGTGCAAATGGGCCATCAGAGGAGGGAGTAGGAGCCGGCCAAACAATGAAAGAGCTAATGGGCAGTTGCGCGGCCTGCCCACGCGCGATTGGATCGGCCTTTCTTTATTTGCCCTTGTCTTTTTTTCTACCGAGCCAATTCTCTTTCTGTTTTTATGTGATACGAGGCCCGGCCTGGGCAAGCGTTTCTTTTATTTCTATTTTCTCCTATAGGCTGCACTTAGCCTCTTCTTCCTTTCTTTTCCGGGCTGAATTCTTTTTCGGCCTCTTAGTGTGTTGGGCTACACTAGTTTTGGATAGGAAGGCTTGAAACCAGCCACTAAGGCTTATGTGGATTTTTTTTATTTTTTTTGAATTTCTTTAAATTTATTTGCACAAAATCTATATACCAAAATTTTATATATTCAAAGTTTATATATATAAGTTTATATATGTAAACTTTCTATGTATAAATTTTTCGTGTATAAAATTTCTAGGAATAAATAGTATGTGTATAAAGTTTTTATGTAGAAATTTTCTTTGTACAAAGCCTGCACAATACAAAGTTTTATATGTATAAGTATAGAGTTTTAGTGTATGCAAATAGACTATATATGTGTAGTGGGCTAGAAGTGAGAAAGATCAGCTAGCACGTGGGCTTGATCCTGATTTAGTCTTACGATCATGTGTGGGCTTTCTTTGGTTGCAAAAGGAGTAGCTAGCCACGTGGGCCTGCGAGTTGGGACACCCACGTGCAGGTGCGATCGCGCGTGGCCAAGGACGTGTGACCAACCGTGCATCAGATAGATAGAGATATCCAAATTCATAGTAATAGTATGTATCCCATCCAGTATAATGTTTGTATATTTTGTGATGGATGTAGTAGTTGGCATGCATTTGCGAGTACGTGTTCCCGTGTGGTGGCCGCTCACATGCCTATGGCCGTAGTACCGTCGTGTTCAATTCAATCATCACGCACATAGAAATGCACGAGCGGACAGCCTAGTGAATGGAATGGATCGCCCTCGCCCTCCTGCTGCACACGTGTCACGCTCTAAAAATCACTTAATTTAATAATTCATTTCTTAATGCTTCTATTAGAAATTTAATTAAAAGCCTAATGTGACCATGACTATCATTGATACAACCATTGCTCACATCATAGGACAATTGGAAGATATCGAGATTGAGCCGCATAAGTTATGGAATCCAAATCGGCCACCTGGTACAGCGCTGACTTCAAACAGCAGCCAAATATGCATACGAGCTCAGTTTTGGGCCCATGAGTACTTGATGGAAAGCTCTTGGAGTCCTCTTTCCAACGAATCTAGCCTCATCTCTAAATTCCATTTCAGTCATCTGCAGTTGAAAAAACAAGGTGTTGCGTCACCTATAATGGGCCTATGGGCTTGTAACTTTATTTGGGACCCCGGCCCTAGTGGAGCCTATGAGGGGTGCGTCCCAACCTAGTGGAGCACGACCTAAAAACCCCCTTGGACGTCCTCCCACCTTCTTAAATAGCTAGGTACCCCTTCAGAGTTTCTTGGGTTTTGTTTAGATTAAAGTTTAGCTTTGCTACTTTGCCGTGTAATCCTATGATCGGTTAGATCACTGGTTTGCTTGTTACGGAACCCCACCTTATCGTGAGCTTTAATTCCTAGTTACAATTCAGATTGCTTTTTATCTTGTTCTTATTTGTTTCTTCGATTTGCTTGCAGGAACAAGGTTGATTTGCATCGGCAAGATCAATAACCCACGGAGAGGTGTATCGATCGTTAAGGCGTAACACAACAATGTCTTGTACGGTTGTAGTCGGGTCGTCAACATTTCTCTCAAATCGTAGTTATCATCAACTCACCGAAAACTCGGGACAACCAGATCCCTAAGCGTATCGAGTGGAGTTCAGGGTTTATCAAAGGGTAAAAGAGAAACCCTAATAAAACCTTAATAAATTTCAACATAAAAGTGGGCTAGATAAAATTTTATTAAGTACTTTACTTGTTTAGCTAGCACCTGTATTTTTCTATGATTTTTCTGAGCAAGGGATGTATTTTTTTCATAAATGAAACTGTTGGCGCAGAATTTGGACCCGTTCGACCACAAAACGGGTTCCGCGTTACCACGGCGGCCTGGGAGATCTGCTTAACTCCAGTGCAGGTCCAAATTGGCTTGCCTAGTCGTGCGCAGAGCGTGCCAGTTGATTTGATCTGCAATCAACAAGAAACAAGTAAACCATATCAGAAAACAATGGTCGATCGGCCGATAGGCCGATGTCACATTGTTATAGCCCAGCCGATAGGGCAAAGCTGTATCGGCTTACTCAAGATAATAAATAAATTGAAACAGATCTAATCTCATCGGCCTATTTTAACATGTCTAAGGTAAATTACTAGAAGCAGCCGATGAGGATTTCATGAAGATAAACACACTAGCTATTACCCTAGTGCAAACTTATACAAGCCAATCGGCCAATATAAATACACCAATCACAAAGACATCTTGAAGACACCCTGCAACCGATACGTTTATATTCGTCGATCCACATGTATAAGTGGCAAACACATGCAAAAACATAAATAATCACATGCATTAGGTAAGACCGGCTGAAACCCCGGCGCTATCCTTAATTACAACCGAAAGCAGGCTTCATGTTAGATCTCGAAACAGGACTAAGGTCGATAGCAACTCAAAGTGTGAATCGAGACTTAGCACAAAGAAAATCAAACCGTCGATTGCTTTTGGGGATGGTAAATGCCTTAGATAACCTAAACAAGTAAACCAATTCAATCATCGTCGGCAACAAACCCTAAAACGAGTTAACCGCTGGCGAGATGGAATTAGCAAACCACATCTAGGTTAGCTAAAACACGATAAACGACGATCACATCATCAGGGCTTAACGTGCCTAAAGCGACACGCTAGCCCCGACGATGCAAATCGTCGGGTACGAGTTCTTACCTTGCTCTAAGGAAGCAAGAACTCGTCAGGAGTCGACCTCTTACGAGGGTTGGCGATGCGCCGAAAGTAGATTGATTTGATTGTGTGATTGATTGGGAGAGCTTCTATGTACAAACTATCGGGATATTTATACCCGAGGTTACAACAGAACCCTTGTAGGGCACGATCTTATTTACAACTAACAAACAAGTCCTTGCGGCAGACTTAAGCCACAGATTAGATCTAAACTACTTAATTTACAAGATACAATTGCCTAAAACCGAGCTTTATCTCTATTTGGCAACTTCCTTGAAGCTTATTCCGAGCCCAGACCAAGCCCACATTGACGTTGTCAACTCACAACCCGTATCGGCCCACGACCAAACCGAATCCGTATCGGCCGATACGCTCTCTATAGCAACACCTCCCCAGTCCGATACGGTTACCGGGTCCGATACGAAGCCTGGTCCGACTCCAATTCAATCCTTCCTCTTTGCTTCGGTTTCCTCTTTTCTCTCCAAGTCGATTACCAAAATCCGTCATTAACACATGCCCCCCAATTCCGCTTCATTATATAATGTGGCGGAATTAGCTCCGAGGAACCCATCGACTTCTTTGCTAGGTCTAATCTGAAAACCGCGCAGATCCAGATTCGAATCCTTCCGCCGCCGATTCAACAAACCCTTCGCGTTTCTCAACTCCGGCGACCCCTCGGCGTTCTGTCAACACCGACCCCCTTCACAGCGACCCCTTCAACGACAACAATGGCCTCCACCCCGTTCTACGCCTCCGAGAACCCTGCGGTAAGTCAATTCCTTCAAAATCCACATTATCGCTTTTTTCCGCCGATTTCTCCAAGTTAAGGTTTTTACTCTCTGCCCCCCGGGTCTTATATCTTCATCGCCATTCTCATGATTTAGGTCTTCAAAAACCAAATCTTAATCCCCACCGACGACAAATCTCACCACTTTCTGGTAGGCCCCATGGGCGACTGTGACCCGACTTGGCTAATCAACGCCGAGACTGATAGAATCCCCTTCAGGCAAGCCAAGCCCAATGTTTCTGCATGGAAACATACCTTCAGGTCGTGGCCGTCGTAGCTGAACGGATACAGAACCTGGCATAAAAGGATTGCTGCCACCAAGCAAGTCCACTGGGATGAGATTGGGATCGGCCAATGCATAACTCTGTCCCTGGCCGTTACCAAGAAGAATGAGCCACTCATGTCGGCTGCTAGCTACTTCTGGTCCAATACCTTGAATGCCTTCATGTTCAAGCAGGGTCCGATGACCCCCACCCTTGTAGATGTCAAGATACTGACAGGACTAGACATCGACTCTGAGATCAATCCCTTCAGCCTCCTGATAAACAGCAGCCACAAGTTGAAGACCAAGAAAATCGGAGGCTGGTCCGGATACATCTCTGAACACATGGAACAGGGATCGGTCTTAGAGCGAGAACACGTAGCTTTCCTGACATTGTGGTTGGAGAGATTTGTCTTTTGTGGATCGACCTGTGGCCCCACCACAAACTGTCAACACTTGGCTCAGGCTTTGGTCGACAAGAAACAAATCCCCTTGGGCCGATACCTCCTGGGAGCTGTCTATCGGCTGCTCCATGTCTCCACACAGGACCTGATGCTAAAACAAACTGTAGCTCATGGAGGACCATGGTGGTTCATTCAACTCTGGCTAACCATTTACATCAATACCATGGTCGATCGGCCACCTCTATCGGACTCTCGCTTTCCATCAAAATACGCCGATTACAAAGTCCCTAGGAGCAGAAGATGCATGTCCTATGGGGAAGCGGCCTCCGTTTACCTAGGTGCAGACCAATCGGCCGATGACATGGCTACATGGTTCATGCGTTTCTTCACCGGCCCTCCATCAGCCAGGATGGACGTGTTTGTCTACACATCGGACCGAGATTTTGAACTCCCTGACGACCTCCAGCTGAGCTTGATAAATGATGACATGGAGTCACGGGAATTATTCATGATCGGCCTCACTCCGTGCCCGCTCCCAGTAGGCATATTTCAGGGAAGAAGCACCAGCCTGTCCTATAAGTTTTACAACCCAATGATAGCTGCTAGGCAATGCGGGCTCGGGCAACTCCCCATCAGTCTATACCTTCATAAGCTCCTAGAGAGCGGAGGCACGATTCCATCGGCACTGATCATGAGCAAAGCGCTGGAAATTGAGCTCCCAAATCTTGGCAATTGCGACCGATTGCATCTAAACGCCTTTGTTCATATCAACTTCCAAACATGGTGGCAAGAGTGGGCCGCTCACATTTTTCATCAATCGGCCAGATTTTATGTGACAGAGCTTATCCAGGGTGTTAGCCCTCAAGTCCCAGACGAGCCGATTCCATCCGTGAGCAACAGTGGACGGAAAATCTTTTACGCTCAAGCCATAGCTCCATCAGGCTCAACCATCTTGGAATCCATCATCGGCCTTACTGCCCCAAAGATTTCAACGCTACTTCAGGGGCCGATGATTAAAGAAAACCCCAAAAGAAAAGCACCAACCAAGGGCAAATCCCAAAAATCCAGCAAGAAGGCTAAAATTAATGACCAAGCCGATCTTGAAGAGCTGGACCCCTCCATGGAAGAATTCCTTGAAGAACAAATGATGGAGGAGGAAGTCGATGCAGCGGCTGCCGATGCATATGAAGAAGAAGACCCATCGGCCGAAACCACCAAGGAGCCATCGGCCGAAGCTACTGAGATTCCACTGGCCGATGACCAAGGCGATACCCCCCAACCAAAAAGGACTAGACATGCAGTTCGCAAGGTCAATACAATCTCTTCTCCGCATTTACATAATCCCCTTCTACTGCTACACTTTAATTCGATATCCTTTTCAGGCTACGGTGTCATCTGTACTGAAAGAGAGAACTCAATCGGCCCCTTTACCAAGAACCAAAAAGACAACCTTACAACGGCGCGAATGAGCCAAGGCACGATTGAGGACTCCTTCTCCTTCTCCACCACCCTCTCTGACTGTCTCCGTAAGAGTTGATTTTTGCATTATCTTTCTAATCACATAACCCTATTTACCAATTCCCTGCTTTTTCAGCCTAGGGTTGCGTCACCTCCACCACATCGGCCAACCCCCTCGCCTACTGCGTCGACACAGCAAAGGGAAGCTGATGCGAGCACCACCGATGTTCCAACATAGGTAACTAGGATTACTCTGATTCCCTTTCTCCCGGTTCCTGTTTAACGAGGCTGACCTTGACCCATGTCGATATTTGTAGAACCTAGCCGATATGTTCTCCTTTGATATCGGCCAGTTTCTTGACGATGAGGACAAGGAGCTACCCAGCACAGCCAGGGCACCAATCTCTGATGATCTGAAGAATCGGCTGACCGATATCGCCAATCGGCTGGAGTCCTCGCTGGAGTACTTGGTGGAAGATTGCACCCCCATCAGGGTCAGGGTACAAGAAATTCAAGACGAACTGCCTGAAGACCTGATGGAGGTCCTAACACCGGCCATCTTCTTGGAGCAATAACGATTCAAGCTCAACAAGGCCAAAGAAAGACTCGCAGAACGACGAGAGTGTGACCAACTGGAATCGGCTTTGTCCGCCAGCAAAGCCCAAGTTAACGCTGACAAGACCAAATTGGACGAGCTAGCGGTGGAGCCGATCGTCTTGAAAAACAGACTTGAAGAACTCCGTCGTCTCGAGGCAGAGCTCAAATCGAAGCTGGAAACCACGCGCCGCGAAATCCAAGAAGTCGAAGCCGGGATAGCTGCATCACCCAAGGCTATCGAAGACCAGACGGCAAAGCTCAAGGCATCGGCCAAGTATCTTGCCACCCTGAGTAAGTCATTGAAGCCAATCCCAGGGTCGACGGCCGATGACGCCCAAGCTATAGAAGATATTGAACAAATCCGCCGTAGAGCCATTGCAGCTATTGCAGACTTTATAGGGTGATGTAGCCTATTTCTTCTTTTTACCGTGTAAACGCAAACCTTATTGGCCACTTAGCCAAATTTGATCTGAAAATTCTAGTGTAAAAATTATTTCTGAAATCCATCCTACAAACAGATGTCCCTTTACCAATCAGTCTCATCGGCCAGAAAGCCGAATTCGATCTTACTCTGAAGAAGAAAATTCCTTAAAAAATTCCGCGCTTGTATATATATATATGCCCCCCAAATTTTAGAAGATGAGGGCTCATGTTGTAAAATTTGAACTAAGGGCGATAGTATGTATCGGCCATCTAAAGACGATGCATAACACATCGGCTGTAATCATAAATCGGCTGGAGGGTCGATCATGAGTCGATCCAGACGCTAGGATAATATTTCTTCAAGTACTTGCCATTAAGAGCTCGTCCATAAATCTCGCCATCCAACCCCTTGAGCAAATAAGCATTGCGAGGAACACAGCGATGAATTTGAAAAGGACCTTCCCAATTAGGTGACCACTTGCCGAATTTATTATCTCTGGAACCAATCGGCATTATTAATTTCCATACAAGATCCCCTTCTTCAAACGACTTGGCGACAACTTTTTTGTTGTAATGACGAGCCACTCTATCTTTATCACGTTTGATCTTCTCTAGGGCCCGTAATCGGACATGCGCCAAATCGTCTAACTCATCCACCATAAGATTATGGTACTCATCGGCTGTCAAGTCGTCTTGCAAAGCAATCCTTCTTGAGCCGATGTTGGTTTCCCACGGCAGCACTGCTTCATGTCCATAAACCAGCTGATACGGAGGCACTTGAATTGCACCATGGCAAGCCATTCGATACGCCCAAAGGGAATCGGCCAGCGTTGTGTGTCATTGCCTCGGCTGTTCGTCGATTTTCCTCTTGATTAACTTGATTAAAGTCTTATTAGAAGCCTCTGCCTGTCCATTAGCCTGCGCGTAGTAAGGAGAAGAATTTAATAATTTAATGCCCATGCTATCGGCGAACTGGACGAACTCATCGGACACGAAGATTGATCCTTGATCGGTGGTTATCGTCTGAGGTAACCCAAACTGATATATAATATATTCCTTGACAAACTGAATTGCATCTTTGGAATCAACCTTCTTAAGGAGAACGGCTTTCAACCCACTTTGTGAAGTAATCGGTAGCCACCAAGATATATTTGTGTCCCTTGCTCAATGGCGGGTTAATCTGGCCGATCATATCTATTCCCCATCCACGAAACGGCCACGGCTTTATAATGGGATGCAGAGCCGATGCCGGTGCTCTTTGAATTGCTCCAAACTTCTGACAATCCTGACATCCTTTATAATACTTGAAACAATCCTCTAGCATGGTTGGCCAAAAATACCTAATGCGTTTCAATAGCCATCTCATTTTATGGGCCGATTGATGTGTTCCACAAATCCCTTCATGGACCTCGCTCATAACGACTTTGGCCTCCTCAGGACCTAGGCACTTGAGCAAGACACCATCAATCGTCCGATGGTATAAATCATCATCTAACAGGACATACCGCAATACTTTGTATTTCATCTTTCGTGACGCCGATTGGGAAGGATTCTTCAAATAATCAATGATAGCAAATCTCCAATCGTCGGCGTCCACGGTGGCGATTTGAACTCGTGCATCCTTGGCCATCGGCCTGTATCTCGATGCCCCCTGAGCCAGGTCATTGGCCTCGAAGTTTTGCTTCCTGGGTATATGCCTCATCGTTACGATCTTGAATGCCTGAAGCAACACCTTGCACTCTTCATTGTAGACTTTGAGGATGTCATCTTTGCATTCATACTCTCCAGAAAGTTGATTAATTATCAGTTGTGAGTCCCCAATGATCTCTACGGAATCGGCCTCGATTTCTTGTAATAACTGCAAGCCTTTAAGCACCGCTTCGTACTCTGCTTGACTGTTAGTATAATAAGGCTTGATAGTAAAAGCAAACTCAAAGCTTGCCCCCCGAGGGGATATGATAACTTGGCCGATACCGCATCCATGTCTGCAGACGGATCCATCGAAATACAAGGTCCATGGCACGATATCTGCATATGCAACTGACTCGTCTCTGTGTTGAACAATGAAATTGGCCAGGGCTTGTCCTTTGACTGCTTTGGCCGATTCATATCTGAGGTCAAACTCTGTTAAGGCAAAAATCGACTTCCCAATTCGTCCTTTTAACATAGGGGCCGATAACATGTATTTCATCACATCGGCCTTACTTACCACAATACATTCATTGGAAAGTAAATAATGCCTCAATTTAGTACATGAAAAATATAAGCACAAACATAATTTCTCCACCGGTGTGTACCTTGTCTCAGCGTCTAACATCCTCCTCCTGAGATAAAAAATAGCTCTTTCCTTACCATCAATATTCTGAACCAAGACTGAGCCGATGGATTTCTCATCGGCCGATAGGTACAGTCTGAACGGAACCCCTTTCTGTGAAGGGATTAGAACTGGCGGAGAAGTTAAATACTCCTTGATATTGTCCAGTGCCTTCTGCTGCCTATCACCCCATACGAAATCTTCATCCTCTTTTATCTTCAATAACGGAGTAAACGGCTCTATTCTTCCTGATAGGTTCAATATAAAGCGCCGAACAAAATTGATCTTGCCGAGCAGAGATTGTAACTTGGTCTTGTTCGTCGGAGGTTTGATTTTCTTTATAGCATCGATATTCTTCTGTGTAATCTCGATTCCTCTTTCGTGGACCAAGAAACCCAGGAACTGACCGGCCGATACGCCAAAGGCACACTTGTTAGGGTTCATTTTTAAGTCATACTTCCTCGCTCTTTCAAGTACCTTGCGTAAATCGGCCAAGTGCATATCATATTCTCGTGACTTCACGACGACATCATCAATGTAAACTTCAATCAAAGAGCCGATGAGATCATGAAAAATATAATTCATGGCCCTTTGATACGTAGCTCCAGCATTTCTTCAAACCGAATGTCATGACAACCCATTCATATAGGCCGATTGCCCCTGGGCATCGGAAGGCTGTTTTGCGAACATCTTCTTCAGCCATGAAAATTTGGTTGTAGCCTGCGTTCCCATCCATGAAGCTTATAACCTTGTGTCCAGACGCGGCATCGACCAGCAAATCGGCCAGAGGCATAGGGTACTCGTCTTTTGGTGTTGCTTTGTTCAAGTCTCTGAAGTCAATACATACCCTAAGCTTGCCATTTTTCTTCACTACGGGAACTATGTTGGAGACCCACTCTGCGTATCGGCAAGGTCTGATGAAATTGGCATCATAAAGTCGTGTGATCTCTGTCTTGATAGCTTCGTGCATATCGGCCTTAAATCTCCTAGGAGCTTGTTTAAACGGCCGATAGCCTGGTTTGATCGGTAGCTGGTGTTCTACAATCGATCGGCTTAATCCTGGCATCTCATGATATTCCCATGCAAAACAATCCATGAATTCTTTCAACAGATTTATAAGATTACTCTTGTATTCTTTTGGCAGGTTAGCACTTACGTACGTCGGCCTAGGCCTATCATCTATTCCTATATCAACCTCTTCAAGTTCATCGGCCGACGTAAAACCCTGTCCCAACTTGCCATCGAGTTCGTCCACCGCATCATCTGTGTAGGGACTAGCTTGTTCATCTTCAACGGCGGACGACGCTTCTCTGGTAAAGTAACTGTTTGTCTTGATCTTCGATCGTCTCGATGTCGCAGTCAGTTACTTTGAGGAAATCGGCGTCCCAGACTCGTTCGGACAAGCAGTCGATTCCCTCCATCTCCCATACTGCGAGATCAGCATTGGCCACGTGTACTGTCCGATCGGCCTGCACGATCTCAACCTGGTCCCCTTGCCATTGCATGAGGCATTGGTGCATTGTTGAAGGGACGCAACAGTTTGCGTGGATCCAATCCCGTCCCAACAACAAGCTGTAGGAACCCTTTCCATCGAAGACGAAGAAGGTGGTGGATATTGTTTTGCTGCCTACGGTGAGTTCCACGTTTAGTACCCCCTTCGCTTCGGACGCGTTGCCACCGAAGTCCTTTAAAACCATGTTGGTCTTGATAAGGTCTTCAGGTACCTTCCCGAGCTTCCTGAAGTTTGTGTACGGCATTAAATTGACCGCCGCGCCACCATCGACCAGCATCTTCGTCATCGACCGCCCATTGATGAATCCCTTGATGTATAGCGGCCGCAAGTGTCTGTAGCTGGCGTCAACTGGCTTGTCGAAAGTGGCTTGATCTGGTGACAACTGTAGCCTAGCCGAAGATTGTTCATCGTCGGCCACTGCTTCATCGGCTGCCTGCACGCTGTACTCTGCTGGCAGTATAAAAACCATGTTAACAGGCGCCGATGTCGCTCGTCTACCTTTTGAAGCCGCAGAGGCCCGGGCTGTATTGGAGGTGCCCTCATCGGCCGTGACCACCGTGGATTTTATCCTCCACTCTTTCTTGGTCTTGGCCGGCCGATGGGTTACTGCCACCTGTTGCTCTTGGATTTGTTCTTTCCTCCTTAGCCTCTGAACCCGCCGTTTTTGTGTCTTAGTGAATACATCGCTTGGGCACCATTGAGGGTTCTGGACCTGTTCCTCGGCTTCGGTCTGTTGGTCTTGGTGCATCGGCCCTAACCTCTCATGAACAGATTTCCTTTGCTTGGCCGGCCGATGCGCTTGCATGCTTGAGCTGCCCTGATAAGAATCTTCTGCACCATTGCATGTAGGGCACTCCTGGATAGATGGCAACCTCATTCCCTCATTCCAGCAGAACC
>BDMV01000010.1:18594391-18655523 GCA_008326285.1 Oryza officinalis | reverse complement strand
CGGCGCTATCCTTAATTACAATCGAAAACAGGCTTTGTGTTAGACCTCGAAACAGGACTAAGGTCGATAGCAACTCAAAGTGTGAATCGAGACTTAACACAAAGAAAATCAAGCCGTCGACTGCTTTTGGGGATGGTAAATGCCTTAGATAACCTAAACGAGTAAACCAATTCAATCAACGTCAGCAACAAACCCTAAAACGAGTTAACCGCTGGCGAGATGGAATTAGCAAACCACATCTAGGTTAGCTAAAACACGATAAACGACGATCACATCATCAGGGCTTAACGTGCCTAAAGCGACACGCTAGCCCCGACGATGCAAATCGTCGGGTACGAGTTCTTACCTTGCTCTAAGGAAGCAAGAACTCGTCAGGAGTCGACCTCTTACGAGGGTTGGCGATGCGCCGAAAGTAGATTGATTTGATTGTGTGATTGATTGGGAGAGCTTCTATGTACAAACTATCGGGATATTTATACCCGAGGTTACAACAGAACCCTTGTAGGGCACGATCTTATTTACAACTAACAAACAAGTCCTTGCGGCAGACTTAAGCCACAGATTAGATCTAAACTACTTAATTTACAAGATACAATTGCCTAAAACCGAGCTTTATCTCTATTTGGCAACTTCCTTGAAGCTTATTCCGAGCCCAGACCAAGCCCACATTGACGTTGTCAACTCACAACCCGTATCGGCCCACGACCAAACCGAATCCGTATCGGCCGATACGCTCTCTATAGCAACACCTCCCCAGTCCGATACGGTTACCGGGTCCGATACGAAGCCTGGTCCAACTCCAACTCAATCCTTCCTCTCTGCTTCAGTTTCCTCTTTTCTCTCCAAGTCGATTACCAAAATCCGTCGTTAACAGAAGCTTTATTTCAACTTTTATTTAAATTCGAAAAGTAATTAAAATCCCTCCAAAGCCACTAGGCCAAACGTCATCCCAGTCCTTTCTTCTCTCCCCGCGCGTGCGCATCGCCGACAGCCCACGCCGGCCCAACTCGCCCAGTGTCATTCTCTCTCTCTCCGACATGGGGCCCACATGTGGGGCTCGTCTTCAACCTCGGCCGATGCTGCCACCACATCCCCTTTTCAATCTAGCCGCCTCTTTCCTTCTTCGGCCAAATCAATTGAAGGGAAATAACCCTCTTGATCCCTCTTCCTTTTCTCTTTAGGAATCTCGAGCTAATTCTTAGTAAATCGATCTCGATTTGAGATTGAATCGTACCCCCTCTTTCCAAAACCCTATTTCTTTCCTTCTCACCGCCGAGCTTGAATCGGGCCCGAACTCCGTCCCTCGCCGCTACAAATAGCTTCCCCTCGTGCCCTCTACCCGCTGCCATCCTCTCCTTAGTTCGTCGTCGCCCGTAGCGCCGCCGTCCGTCATCGCTCTTCGGTCGAGCCACGCACCGCTTTAGCCACCGCCTCTGCTCGCCGTTACCGCCATCAGGACCACAAGGAGAAGACGAGCCCCGTCCACCTATCCATTGCTGCCAACCACCACTGGAGCGCCGTTGCCGCCACCGACCGGAACCGAGGCGCCGCTCCAACCTCATCGTCATCGCCGCCGGTTGTCGCCCTGCCTTCCGGTGAGTTCCCCACGTCGTCCTCTTCACGCCGGTGCCCTCCGTTAGTGCCGGCATGTCGTATATCGCCGGTGACCCTTGGGTCCTGAGCCGCCACCGACGGCGATTCCATGTGGGTTGCCACGTCTGCACCATTGTCTTCCTCATCAGCCACATGCATGGTGAACCCGATCAATCCCAGTGATTAGATCTAGGTTAGATCGAGTTAGATTAGTCCTAGTTGTCGGATCCGTGGACTAAAAAATATCCACATGTACTATTATGATTGTTTTTGTACTGTTTTGTTGATTTTGTTATTTTGCATTAGTTTTCGATGTTCCTGAAGAAGCTGTTTACACCGAGGCAAGTTCGGAAGTCTTCGAAGACCTACAAGGCAAGTCACACAGATCCTAAGCACCCTTTGAGTGTATTGAACCCTTTTAAAGCTATTATTTCTATTCAACTATTGCATTATTTTTTTAATGTCACCAGGTGGGATTTGACCTATTGTCTTTGATATGGCCTCTTTTGTATTGATCACTTATTCCTTTGTAACCTGGTGATCAATTTGATTAGCTAGAACAATATATGGTTTTAGCTAAAGATATTAGAGTGCTTAGCCATACTTAGAAACATTAGCACACTATTGGGATAACTAATTGTTAACGCCAGAATTTAGTAAGCCCCAAAGTCATCATCGGCCTAGTTTGTGTATCGGCTCAGAGTACATATCGGCCTCAAAGTCTGTATCGGCTTCGGAGGTCTACAAGCGGCCGATAGGAGTTATCCATATTTTCAGCAATCGGATTCTTGTTAGATTCGGGAAGATCTTATCCAGAGAAGACCGAGTTCAAGAAGGATGCGGCTTGTATCTCTTAATTAGGAAGAGTTTGTTAGTTTTCTGTTTTATCTTTAAGAAAGTGTGTTAGTGTCCGGCAAGGACTTTATTTGTTTCTTTTTATCTTTAAGAAAGTTTGAGTCATAATCTGTTAGGATCTTTGTTAGTCTACGGGTATAAATATGTAAGCCCAAGGTTCATGTAAAATCATCACACGATCAATACAACTTCGGCGCATCGCCAACTTTTACTTTTCGTCTTCTCCAGCGAGTTCATGCCCTTCCCGCGAGGGGTAAGTCTCGTTATGGCCGCCTGCGCTGTCGGGGCTAGGGCTTCGACGTTCTGATCTCGTCAACGTAAGCACCTACTATCATATATCTTAGTCAATCTGGTTCGGCTTCTCGATTTAGTCTTATCGGCCGAGATTCGCTTTAGGGTTGACGCCGGTATCGACTAAATCGCCTCGCTAGATTAGATTGGCTAAGGTATCCACCACCCCAAAAATCAGTCGAGGGCTTGATTGTCTAGATCTTGCGTTCCTTTTCATACTTAGTGCCGCTAAGTCGTGATTAGAACCGTAATCTCTAGCCTGCCTGTCGATTGCCAATAAGGGTTTCACCGGGGTTTCAGCCAGTGAGTTATCTGGACGTTGCATCGGCCCAAGAGTTTTACATATAGATTGGATCTGGCCGATGACAACAGAGTATTTATTGTTTATCTGCTTATCGAGAGTTTATGCCATCGGACCTTCGGCCGTTGTGTGCTTTAATCTTCAGATCAATGTTTATTTTATATTTGGATTATGCTATATCACATTGCTATATCATCATCGGTCGATCGATTGTTTTGGCTATCGGCCTATCGGCCGATACGTTTTTGCCCTATCGGCCTATCGGCCGATAGACCTTCTGTTCTGCTGTTTTGCATATCTTGTCAGTGGCAGGATCAAACTGACTGGCACGCCCGTGCTTCATCAATTTTAGGACCTGCACTGGAGCTAAGCAGATCTCCCAGGCCTTCGTGTGTCTGCGCGTCGGATCCACATCGGCGGTACGGATTTGGCGTCAACACTAATGCTTCACTATTACTTAATGATGGTAATTTAATGGTAGCTCACGATGGTTAATCATGCTTGGTTAATTAATTTGAAAATTAAAACCTGATTAATGGTGGGTTGTGAACACATGGTTTGATGGTTGTGCTTGTTGGTATTTGCTACGCACACAGATAAATCCACAAGCGCATGGATGTCGCTATAGCACTTTCCCTTAGAGTATTCCAAGGGTATCGAACACAAGGAACATATGTGTATGTCTACGAACAGGATTCTACCCAAGGACAACAACAAAATATAAGATTGGCTAGAGAGGATTTCTATGGATTCAACTAGTTATCTTAAGCTAAAGGTAAAATTCTATCGAATGCTTCGGGCATCGGACCTCTCCTAGTCTACCAAGGTGAGTCCGGCCTTGAATTCTATCATGTACCCGAACATGGAGGGATACAAAGGACGGACAGAGCTGTCACCACCTACTGCCTACCTCACTTTCCGTTGAGCACACAACAAACGAAGGTAACCGTTAACCTAGACACCACACCTAAGTTATTGATTACTACTCTAACCTTACGCAAGAACTTTCTTCTTTATCCAAGGTCCTAGTACTAGAGCACTTAATTATAAATTAATCGACGAACCAGCACCGATGAGAATATATCTCACTTAAGTAAACTAATTAAATAACATAGGAGATCTCGAATACTTACTTTATAAAAGAAGCATCCGCCAAGGTACAAGCAAGAAGAAGGCCAACAATTCCGAAGCTTCTCCGAAACTTCGTTGGAAGAATGCCAAGACATCCGGCTCTCCTCCATAAAATTCTCGAAGAAAACTCCGATATTCGGGGCACTCCTTCTGAAGCTTCCCCTAACTCTCTATTCAACCCAACATACTAGAGTAAAGTCTAAATTCTAAAAGTGAGTTGTACTCTACTTTGTTGTGCTTTTTCCAAGTGAGTGAAGACTTCCTTTTATAACTGCCAATGATGGTTGGAGTGGCAGTCAACCCCCCACAATCGTCATTAGAGACTCATCAGGGCCACCCACGTGTAAGGTGGGGATGAGGGGGGCTAACGGCGGTTCAGCCGAACCCCCAGTTCGGCCAAACTGTGGGCCCCACCTCTCTCCACCGTCTTTCTCCAATGGCTTACAGGTGGGCCTCTATGGCGGTTCAGGATAGTTTGGCCCCACTTTAAGTCAGTTTTGATTGTCAAGTGTGCCCTCCAATCCTTGTGCTCGCGTGTGATTGGTCGGAGGTGTATTTTGTCACGTGACAGATGTATTTTCATCCATAAATGACTTGCATACATATATTTACCAAAGCTAGCGGAAATGGTTAGTAGTAAACCCCTACCACTAAGTTTTGATATTATATTTGACATTTTTATGCAGGAGTTGACGATTAAATTTTACACTTAACGACCGTCAACAACATCCCCATACTTATCCTTTACTCGTTCCTGAGTAATGACTTCCTATTCAATGATACAGACATACAATTTATTCTAGGACATACCTGTGTTTATGAACCATAATGTTTAGAGTCTTTATTTTGTGGATGGATATGGTGGATGCCGACTTCTGGAGTAGAAGTTTAGCATATGGTAGGTAGATGTCATATTTTGCTAGTCCTCCAGTGTAGAGGGAAAGCAATATATTTGATGGATAAGTGCACAAGACTTTGGTCATGAAAATATGAAAAGAATCTAATAAGGGTCACAACCATTTGACAAAACTCAAAATGATGGCAAATAACATATGTGTAAGGTTTATCATTAAGATTGACATATGGATTTGGTAGGAAGGGAACATCAATGAGGAGTATGTAAAGCTATTTAATTTCTCTTTTATAAAGTTCTCAAGGTTTCAACAGTAAGAGCAAGGTTCTTATCATCAGGTAATCTCTCATTTATCGATTACTTAGATAACATGTGGTCCTAAGAATATGGTTCACAAGTGATAAGTGATGATCAAAGAATAAAGAGACAATATGTAAGTCATTTCAAAAAAGTCATATACTCCAGTTGATCATGTCAATACTCATTTAATTCTTGAGTTATTTTAGATATGGCAAAATTAATCCAACTCAAGGATTAAGGAGATAGGGGATAACGTGCAAACCATCACTCAATTGTGAGTGTGATGACAAGCAGCCATGTGTGCAAGGTTGCTACGTCACATCTCGTGAATGTGCATGAGTCGTGGTGTAGCACGGACATGGGTGATCTAGGCGTGTGATTACGTCTTGTGAGTGCAAGATCACCCCCACACTTGTTCTTGTACCTGGGGTACTTCATGGACACAAAAAGACAAAAGAAGTAAAAGCAAAGAGACTCACCTGGTGAAACCCGCTGGCCTTTTATTTTACTTCAACTTTATTGATAGGCACAATTACATGAAATAATTGAAATACATAAAAAAATAAAATAAAATAAAATAAATTAGACCTAAGGCGCCTATCGTAATCCTAAGGATAACTAGGAAAGGTCTAAGGGCTAGGAGGACGGTAGAGGTCTTCCTTCCCTACGGCCTTGTATTAGCGAAGAAGCTTGGCACAAAGGCCATGGTAGAGGGACGCAAGTTTGGTTCTAAGCTCATCGAGCATGACCTGGTCCTCTGCCATGGTGTCCTTCAACCTCCTGTTCTCAGCGCGCAGCGGAGCAACAGCGGAGGCCAAATGGGCCATCGTAGGCTCTCGCGGAGATTTCTCTTCGTCGCTCTCGAAGTCCCCTTCCAACCTCTTAATGGGAGGTGAAGCGAGGCATCGCTTGATTGGTGGGGAATCGAGAGAGGCCGCCTTTTTCTCACTAGGCGTGATGGTGGGTTTAAGCACCTTCCCGTATCCTGTAGGTGTTTGCACACCTAGAACACGAAAATAGGGCTACAGTCATGGGCTTTCCGATGAGCAAGACGAAGCATCTTGCCTGTACTGGTGGCAGCACACGTCCTCGGCTTTTGTGACCATCGTTTCCATGTGGCGCTCGCCGGGTCTAAGCCGTGGTGCATCATCCCCTTGAACAAACGAGAGCGAATTGGCTTTTGAGGGCCAATCTTGCCCGTTGTCGACCTCTTGTAGGGGCTTGACGACCGAGCTGAGGTCTTCTGGATCTTTCGAGATGAAGGTGAGTGCGCAGTGAGCTGGTTCGACCGAACCCTCTTGGCCGTCGGCCGACACCTTGTTGCGACTAAGTGGGGGTAGGATTGCCAGGGGTTCCAAAACCCTAGGTTCGCCGTCTTCGATCATCGAATAAGCCAGATTGGTGGGTTGGATCTCGCCCTCAAGGTGGAAAGTGGTGTTTGAGCCGGTGAGGGAGATCAACACCTTCCCCGACATGATTTTGGTCGAGAAATGAGAAGGAATTGGCGAGGGTTCTAGAGGGATGGAAGAAGTGAGGAGGAAGAAGGAAACAACGACCGAATGAATTTCAAAAGAGAGATCGCGATCGCCGTCTTCTTTTTCTCCGCGACTCCACCGGTACTGGCATGAGGGCCACCAGTCGGTCGACTGGGCGAAGACCGGAGATGGCGGCCCTAGGGTTTGTTGGGTTCGGCCGAACCACCCTTGGCTCTAGCTAGCCTGGCTCAGGCAGGGTGATGGGCTAGACCAAGTACAGCCCAAAAGGCATAGGTTGGGCTTTAGGAAACAATTGACCAATTCCACTAAGTCTAGATCCTGCCCCATCCCCTCTACCGGTGTTAACAACGAAATTTGGTAAGGATACATGAGGATAAAGATAGATTCAAAGCAGATTTGGAGGAGATGGGGTTGTTTCCAAAAACAGAACAGCGCATCGGTTGGAAACTGTATTAGCCGATATAGAATCACAGTGGGTTAGCCGATACAGATAGTGCGAGTTCATATTGGACTTGGAGAGAACATCTGAAGATATTGCCAAACAAGGATTGAGTACGAAAGAGTCAATTGTATCTATTAATTAGGAATAAAATTAGTTGTTTCCTTTAGGGAGTTCATGGTAAGAGTCTGCCTAGGGACTTATTTGTTTATTTTGTACTTAAGCAAGTTTGAGTCGTGTCCGATATGGACAAAGTTTGTATGTTTAGGTATAAATATATGCCTGGGTCTTGTAGAAAAACAATAATATTTCAATACTCACTCTCGGTGCATTGTTATCCTTTTACTTTTACTTCTCGACAAGTTCTTATTTCAAGTTGGGCTACATCGGCTTCAATCTCCAGCAAGAGGTATGGCTTGTCATAGTGGCCTGCATCGGCGGATTAGGGTATCGTTTTAGATGTCCTAATCTATCTCACGCAACTGCTAGCTATCATATATCTTAACTAATCTAACTTGATGGCTCAATTTACTTGTATCAACCAAGCCTTTTCCAGGGTTTTGTCGGTATCGGCTAAATCGTTTCATCAGTTTAGATTAGTTGAGGTATCCACCATCCTGAAAATCAGCCAAAGGCTTGATTGTTTAGACTTTATGTTTCTTTTCATACTTAGTGTTGTATCAATTGGGCTTGACCTACTAAGTCATGTTTAGAAACATACAAATTAACCTGCCTATTGATTGCCAATAAGGGTAGAATCAAAGTTTCAGCTGATCTTACCTGATATAACTGTATTGCATTTAAGTTTACATACTTTATTTTGCTTGATATGTTATTTTGCTTGATCTTATACCAGTATATCAATCCTTTTAATATATTAAACTTGTTTCAAACCTTACGCTGCCATCGATTAGGTCTGATCTGTCAAGATTGAAACTTGTTTAGTATATTTGATCAAGATTGATATTCTTATATAAGGTTGTATTGGAGTTTTAGCCGATACATTATCTGAAATAGCTTAAAATATCTCATCGGCTATGATATAAGTTCATGTAATTATTGATTTATCTGATCTTGGTTATAAGCAATTAATACTGTCTCGGTTGGGTCCGATCTATCATAATTGTTTACATCTAAGAAAAGGATTAAATTAGTAATTACCTGTTATTTGTCTCTACAACCGATCATGATTGTTTTGGGTCTAATCTACATCATCTACCCATCGGCTAGTTTTCCTTTTAGGCTATATAATTGCATGACAATTGACCTTAAAAGATTTCAATCTCATGCTGCATCGATTGGGTTCGACCTATATGCTTGATTCTGGTAAGAAATGTTTACGATTATATTTAACCTAAATATATTTTATGGGTAGCTTTTTTCTACCTTACAGCTGATTCAACTTGTTTGCATCGGCTAGGTCTACGATATGTCATCGGCCCACCAGTCGATCAGCTATTGTTCACTAACATTGCCTTCTTGTATATCTTATTGGTTATAGGATCAAACCAATTGGCACTCCCTGAACCCAAAAGCAAGATTTGGACCTGCACTAGAGCTAAACAGAACTCCTAGGCCACCATGTTTTTCTCAGCAACACGCTTTTGGCACGCCCAGTGGGACATATTTCAACACTTTCATCATGCCTGCTGAACTTACAGAAGAAAATATTATTTCAGTCACTGTTGAACAACTGTTTGAAGAACAGAAGGCAGAGAAGGAACAATTGATTCAAGATTTTCAAAAGATGTATTTGAAATCCTTCAGTGTTACTCGGCAAGGAAAAGTAATACAAAAAGAAAAATTTATTTTCCCGAAGCCTAAAGCAGAAACCAATACACAAGGGGAAACCAAAGCCAAGTTTGAAGATCAAACAATTGATGACAAGATGACCTTACAAGACAGAATTGATTATGCAGTACACCATGCTTTGATTAATCAGTCAAATGTGAGAGTTAATACATTAACTAATGTGGTCAAGAAGGTGGTGGATGAGACTTTAGCTGAGGAAAAAACCAAAGGACCAATATATTTGCCAAATAATGTGTTTTTAGCCTATAGAACTATCAAGACTGAGATTCCAACTTCTTCATTAGGTATGCAATAACCACCAATGCAACAACAATGGATGCAAGGGGGGCAAACATCTCAGCAAGTGACACAGAATCAAAATTTGCAATTAATTAGGGGCACACAACCACCATCGGCCGGAGCACCTCAAAATTTGCAGCCGATGGGGGAACAGATAGTTCAGTAGCCCATAGCTTCACAAGCTGCAATTCAGCAACCGATTGTGTCACAACCGCCAATCGGACCATAGTACATGCCTGAGGTACCACAGAATTTTCAACATCAACCACCTCAGTCATATTCGGGCCAATATAATATTTCTCAATATCAACTAGTCTCACCACATCAATATCGGCCGAAACCTATGTAATAGTTTCAATATCAACCTTAGTACAACAACTATGAACAAGCACCACAGTATGGAGGTAATAGACAGCAGCAGCAATGGGCCAATATGATTGCAGAAGTGTTCCAGCTTAATAGGTAGATGGCATATTTTTCCATATACGAGCTGGTAGGGTGACATTGCCGATGGACGTTTTATATGTGGTCCTATATGCCCAAAGTGCATCGGGTAGCTTGTGCTTCCATGCTTTCCCCATTTCATTCACGGTCTTATGCAGAATATTCTTGATTTGCTTATTGGATGTTTATGCCTGACCACTTGTTTGGGGATAGTATGGACTGGCGATGTTGTGCTATGCCCCAAGCTCTTGTAAAATGTTTCAGAAAGTCTTATCGATGAAATGAGAACCTCCGTCACTTATTACCATCCGTGGTGTTCTGAACCGAAGCAAGATGACCTCGTGGAACATCTTGCGAGCGTGCTTGGCGTTGGCGGCACGGCATGGTATTGCTTCTATCCATTTGGACACATAGTTGACAGCTACCAGAATGTACTCACAGCCATGGGACTTTGGAAAAGGTCTCATGTAGTCAATACCCCACACATCAAAGAGTTCCACTTGAAGCTTGTATGTTAGGGGCATCGCATCATGAGCGGTGATACCTCCATGCTTCTGGCACAATGTACATTTTCGAATGAATTCTTTTGTGTCTTCATACATTGTAGGCCAAAAGAATCCACTCTGTCAGATCTTTGCCTGGGTGCGTAATGCACCATAGCGGCCTCCATATGGTGCCACGTGGCATTTTTCAATGATCTGTGTGCCTTCGGTTGTTGGTACACACCTTCTGAGCAGACCGTCTGATCAGACTCAGTACAGGTATAGCTCATCACATCGATGCCTTCTGCTTTCATAGATGCGCTTCCGCTTGTTCTCCCCAGGTGGCACATATCCTGCAACCATGTAGTTGACGATGTTTGCATACCGCAGGTTTGAGTCTGTCACCTTTAGCAACATGTCATCCCGTAGAAAATCATTTATTGGTAGCTTCTGCATGTTGGTGATTTGCATACGTGACAAATGATCTGCTAAAGAATTTTCTACTCACTTTTTATCTTTAATTTCAAGATCAAATTCTTAGAGTACAAGAACACATCTAACCAACCGAGGTTTTGCATCTTTCATAGTGAGTAGGTATTTTAGAGCAGCATGATCAATGTAAACAATTATCTTTGCTCCAACTAAGTAAGATCTAAATTTATCAATAGCAAAGACTACGACTAGGAGCTCCTTTTCAGTTTTGGCATAATTAAGCTGAGCTTCTGTCAACGTTTTACTAGAATATGCGATATCATGGTGTTTCTTATCTTTAGTTTGACCGAGAACGGCCCCTACAACATAATCACTAGCATCGCACATGATTTCAAATTGAAGCGACCAATCAAAAGGTTGAATGATTGGTGCTGAAATGAGTGCTTCTTTGCGGATATTAAAAGATTTTAGACACTCATCATCAAAGTTAGAGAGGGCATCCTTAGCTAGCAAACTGGTGAGGGTTCTAGCTACTAAAAAGAAATCTTTGATAAACCGACGATAAAACCCCGCATGACCCAGAAAACTACAGACTCCCTTAACATTGTTAGGAGGTGGAAGCTGCTGGATTACCCCAATTTTAGCCTTATCCACATCTACTCCCCTTTCGGAGACTTGATGATCTAGGACTATGCCTTCACGGACTATGAAGTGACACTTTTCCCAATTAAGCACCAAGTTCTTTTCTTGACATCATTACAAGACTTTGTCTATATTCTCCAAACAATGATCAAAAGTTTTTCCATAGACGGAGAAGTCATCCATGAAAACTTCCATGATTTCCTCGATCATGTCGAAAAAGATAGACATCATGCACCATTGGAATGACGCGGGTGTATTACACAACCCGAACGACATTTGCCAGTAAGCGTAGGTTTCGTACGGGCACGTGACTATTGTCTTGCTTTGATCATCGAGATGGATGAAAATTTGATGATAGCTAGAATACCCATCAAGGAAACAAAAGGAGTGATTAGCCAGCCACTCTGGAATCTCATCGATGAAAGGCGGTGGGAAATGGTCCTTCTTAGTAGCCTTGTTGTCTATACACACATTCTCCATCCCATGATGGTTCGTTGTGAGATCAACTCATTTTTAGAGTTCTCAACAATCGTCATACCTCCTTTCGTAGGCACAACCTGAACTAGGCTAACCTACTCGCTATACGGTACGAGATAGTTTATCTTGGCATGTAGGAGTTTCAAGACCTCTTTTTTCATGACTTCTCTCATCGCATTATTTAGCCTCCGCTGTGGCTCTCAAGAGGACGCACAAGAAGGATCTAAAGGAATGCGATGTGTGCAAAGAGCAGGACTAATCCCTTTGAGATCTTGAAGTGAGTAGCCTAGAATAGAGCGATGTTTTTCTAGCACGGCTGTGAGTGAGGAGGTCTCATCATCGGTCAGTTTGTCACTTATGATAACGGATGACTCTGTATCACCTTGTAGAAAAGCATAGCATAGGCCTGAAGAAAGAGGTTTGAGCTTGACAGGAGGTCATGATAGTGGATCGGTTTTGGGTAACTCAATCACCTCTATAGGATCATCCTCTTCCTCGACAAATGCAATGGCATCATCTTCGAGAAGGGATTCAAGGGACCCAAATGGAGGGACAACCAACACTTCCTCAATTGGCTCAGACTCGGGAACGGGTTCTGTCAAAGAGTTTTTCTATCATGAGATAGGGATGAAAAATGCCAGCTTCTCGAGTTTGATGTCGAGGACTCCGGTTCGAGGCACATCTAAGAGGAGTTTTTCTATGGGATGGCCTATGAGGAGATCAAACTCATAACTTCAAACACATGGAAATCAAGGATGACCTCGACACCATTGTGCCTGATCGACACTCTGTGAATAATCCCATACTCTTCGAATGTAGGACCGGATGGATCTCAAAAGGTTTTATCTGTTGGTGCTAACGGTTCATCCCCTAGGCATGATAGTGCGAAGGTTGCAGACATAATGTTCGCACCGACAGTGGGATTATAAAGAGTTTTTGCCATGGCCTCTCTCATGAGACAAGGAATTGTTAAGAACGGGAAGCTAATCCAAATTGCTTCAGAAGAGAGCTCCACCTTCGTTAACAACTCTTCGCTCATGATGGTAGTTAGTTCATGAACCGTCTCTTTGAGGAAATTTTCCTCAAGAGGTTCATTCCAACTACGCGGGACCGATGGTCTCTTTTGTGCAAAATAGTTCGAGGTGTTTCCATAATCTTCAAAAAGATTACCTATAAACTGGAATGGGAATTCCGAAGGCTGAATTTCCTCTTCCTTCGTTTCCTGTGATTCGGGCGAGGATTCAATGGTTGAATCTTGGACTATGAAGGTTAAAGGCTCCGATTCAACGATTGAGGGTTCCTCTTGTGTATGCTCGATTTCCCGGATGGTTTTGCAATGAACAAAAAAGGTGTTTTCCAACATACGATCTAGGAGTTCTCTACATTCAGATGTCATTTTGTGAGCGAACAATCCTCCAGTCGAAGAATCAAGATACATGGCAGACACCTTGTCTAAACTCAAATGGAAGTTATGTAACAACACGTGGTCAAGTAGAGACAAATCTAGGCCGACTTGAGTTAACAAGGAAAATCATGCCCAGGTTGCACCGATGGATTCCTTCTCATCCTGCTGAAAGTTGAGAACCTCCTTATGGAGAGAAACTACACGGGTTAACGGGAAGAAAGCAAGGCAAAACCTGCTTTTCAACACCTCCCATTTACCATATAGTTTTCTCACCGTAAGGGTGTACCATTGCTTCGTTCCTTCCTTAAGGGAAAAGAGAAACAACTTCCACCGTAAGGTGTCTTGTGCCATACCCACGATTGTCAGACATGAACACAATTGCTCAAACTCTCGCAGATGATCGTAGGGATTTTCACTTTCGCGCGCCAAGAAAGATTGTCCCCAAACCATGGCTATAAAGCCAGGACTGAGTTCATAGCAAGATGTACAAATTGGTTTTGAAGAAGGGGGTGACTCACAGAACTTGACCCTTGAAACAAAAAGGTTTTGAATAGAAGATTTCTCCATGGTAGGTAAGAAGAGAAAAGAAGGAATAAAAGAAAAGAAAAGAAAAGATACAAGGATGAACCAAGATCGAAGATGATATAGCAACTGTACCCCAGCAACAACGCTAGAAATGCTTGTTGGTATTTGCTACGCACACAGATAAATCCGCAAGCACACGGATACTGTTGTAGCACTTTCCCTTAGAGTATTCCAAGGGTATCAAATACAAGAACATGTGTGTATGTCTACGAACAGGATTCTACCCAAGAACAACCTTCGGAGGTGCATTTTGTTGCATGGCAGCTGTATTTTCATCCATAAATGACCTGCATACATATATTTACCAAAGTTAGTGAAAATAGTTAGTAGTAAACCCGTACCACTATGTTTTGATATTATATTTGACATCTTTTATGTAGGAGTTGATGGTTAATGTTTGCACTTAATGACTGTCAACAATGCTCATGACAATTATGAACTGGTTCATGAGCTACTGTTGTGAAGCATTAACCGTACTAACCACAAGTCAGTGTGGGTAACGGTTGTACCTTTTGTATAGTATGGTTCATTGTGAGGCACCAAACTGGGAAGTGGCGATAAATCCATGGGGACGCTGGGGAGTCCATACATGGTTAAGGGAGTGACTATGATCCGAAAACGGTGCACTATTTTAAGTTGTATTATGCGAGGGGTTTGTTACAACTCCGTTTCGAGGTGTCGTGGTGGTATTGAGGGCATGGCAACATGTTGTGGGGCTGTATTTTATGGGTAAATTTATACATCTCTGACCAAAGTAAAATTATTTGAATAGCCATGCCCGTGGTCATGAACGGGCCTAGAAATGTTTTTTCATGATTAGTCCCACACTACACATTAATGATAACAAGGTGTTAATTGGTGATAGTATTAGCTCATGGTATGGAATGGTTAGTTCCTGTTTGGAGAATAGTTTTGTGCAACTGGGATTGGTTGTTCAGAGTTGGTTGGGCCTGTACAACATTGTTGTGTTGTATAGTATTGATTTAATATTGACTAATAATTCTAATGTTTTACTATTTCCTAAAGTTTGTTAAATGTTATTTACACAAATAAGCCTATTATGTCATCCTTTGTATTATCTTGTGCACTTGCATACTTGTTGTGTGGCTTGTTGAGTATTTCATGTATTCACCTTGCAATAATTCATCAGAGGAGGCGTTCTACAGTGAAGGTGTTGATCTAGAGGATTAGGCTATGTTCTGGTCAAGTTGGTTGTGGAGTGGAGTCGCCTGCGCTAGTTTCCTTTTGTTTTCGCTATTAGAGATTTTATTGATCAAGAGGAACTATCCATCTCTGTAATAACCTTATATTCTCTTAATAATTAGATAAAGACATGTACTCTTTTGTCAATTCATTATTATGTGGCTTGGCTGATTCCTAGACAAAAATTTTACACACACATAAGCGTTTGGAATTTTGGATAGAAATTCTAGACGTGACAGCGCGCGTTGGAGGTCAGTTTCGTGCACCATGCACCGCTTTAAGAAGGAACCCAAGATCGATCGAGCCAAGCCGCAAGTCCCTCATGCGAAACCCAACCCAAAACCACCTAAATCCTCCCACGCGCATGGCGCCCAAGCCACGGCCCGTGCAGTGGGAGGCGCAGGCCATGCCTGCGTGCGCTGAGGCGTCCTGCTCAGCTCAACTCTGCGAGGTAAGAGTCACCGTGTGACGGGCCAGACTTATTTTACAGGTTGTCGCTCGTGGATCGTTCGCGGGAACTTGTGCGACTCACGAGGCCGTGGTGAGGTAGGTGGCAGGTGATGACAACCCTATCCGTCCTTTGTATTCCTCCACGTTAGGATATGATGTAAGAGTTTGTAAATGCCATAACCACACTGGCAGACCAACAGGGAGTGGTCTCTCGGTAGTACCTGGGTGCTTGGAACTAAGTGTTATGTTGTAAGCATATATATGTTAAGTGTATACTAGATATAGTTAAATTAGAAATACATTTGTACCTTAGTTTCTTCATGCTAGTTTCTACTAACATTTATTATTATGAGGTGAATCTCCTTGTGTGTCCACTACCTTATGATTATCATATTAACCCTTGTTTACACTATGATGAATTAATTATAGATTGATTAAAGATAACAAAACAATATCTATGTGTTGTCGCCTTCCCAGTGAAAATAAATAATACTCATGGGTGAAATGCTACAGCGGTATCCGTGCGCTTGTGATTTATCTATGAACATAAGAAATACCAACATTGGGGTCAGTCTGGCCTTCATATTCGAAGGCCGGCTTGGATCTCTCCCTTATAGGAGCCAATCGACACTTGAGGAAATGTTCAGTGACTTGTTCTCCCAACAAGCCTTTCTGTTTTAATTCAAGGATATTTTGGAGAAGGATGTTGGCTTCGATAAGGTCTTGGCCATCAAGCTGAGAGTTCCAGTTTGTTTGTGGACGGGTGGAAGACCGACAAAGTCAAGAAGGCTGGGGGCTGGGTTAGAGACATAAAACCAGTTCGAGTGCTAGCCCTTCTTTGAAGATTTGAGAGGAAGTGAGAAGTATTCCTTGCGAAGGCCTCCGCGCAGTTGAAACCCAGAGCCACCAACAACACAGGGATTTTCTTTTGTTGGGTGGACTTTGAGATAGAACATGCGACGGAATAGATTAAAATGAGGTCAGATTCCAAGGAAAGCTTCACATAGATGGACAAAGATGGCTATGTGCAAGATGGAGTTAGGGTCAGATGATAAATCCTAATCCCATAAAATTCCAGAAGGCCACGGAAGAATTCAGAGGTTGGAAGAACAAAACCGCTATAGAAAAAGGGGGTGAATACCATGATTTCCCCGGTGTTCGGTGTTGGGAATTCCTTGCCGAATGCTGGATGCCATCCTATGATCTTCTTTGTCGGGATCACGCCTTCCTTCACCATCTCTTTCAGAGTTGTCTCCTTCACATCCAAGACCGCCCATTGGTCGAAAGGGGTTTCTCTCTCTTCTGCCATAGGTGAAATGAGAGGGGACTTGGATTAGGGGTTTTGGCTCTAGATCTGGGGATGGGAAGTGAAAGAGGAATGTTTGTGTTGGTTTTCGGTGAATTTTGGAGCAAGGCGGTGGTGGGATGTGTGGAGAAAGCTTTGCCCTTGCTCCGCTGGTGGCAGGGATGAATAGGAGCATGAAAGGGGAATTTTCGGAAGAAGAAGCGGCGGAGAAGACGACGAGCGGTTTTGACAAGTTTTTAAGGGTATGGTTAAATGTTTCTATTTGGGTCGAGGCCCATTAGGGCATTTATAGCCCATGTTTTCAGGTGTGGCCTGCTGCATGTCCTTAGGGGCTTAAGCGTATTTGTTTTTACAATATGTGAGTGGATAAGTGTCCAATACCTTTGAAAATCCTCTTTTCTGGCAGTTATTCAACTTTTTATAAAGTTGGTACGATGCATTTTAAAGAGATGACAAATAGCGAGCTTTGTGGCTTATACTATAACTTTTTATTAAAGTTAATCACTGCTTGGCGTATAATTTTACAATACACTTTGGCCTAGTGCTGTGTTGTTGTTTTTTTATAAGCTACTTATGTATGCTTTTTTAGTTAGACAAATATGTAGGATCGAAGAACAAGAACTAAGCCAACCAGAGGGGGGTGAATAGTTGGAGTACCCAAAAACCAAAACTTTTTGCGGAATTAAAAGTTACCCTCAAATTCGATGTAGATCGGTCTGACCGAAGTAGATTAACCGGTCTGACCGCCCTATGCCATCGGTCTGACTAGAGTTAATCTCTCGGTCTGACTGACTCAAAGTCGTCTCTGCCTCCTGCCGCCGTCACTGATCTGATCGCTGCGTACCCGCCGGTCTGACCATTGCGATGCGCCGGTCTGACCGCCGGTGTCTCGCCGGTTAGACCGCCGAAACCCGTGCAAACACAAATTGAAGATCTCTCAAAGTAGATGACAACTTTATTACTTCTCTCTGTGTTTACAAAGTGCAACAACAGCACTCCTCACGAAAATCTCGACTAAACTTGAAATCCTAACTAAACTTTCAGCTCCAAGCTCTCAAAAGCCGATCCCGGAAGGCCACGCCCTCCCTCTCTATTTATACATGAGGTAGGCAGCCTAAAGCCACGAACCAATCTCATACAAGAAATCCTAATCCACCTAGGAAACCTTCCCGTACAAGAAACCAACTTTACATATTCCAATTTCTCCAAATTTGGACTCCTTCCAAATTCGACTCCGCATCCCATACGCACACAATATCTCTATCGTATGCCATATGGAAACTTCACCAACCACGTGCATTAATCTTTAGCCTAAGTATCCCGTATGACCTCTGATCATTCGGACGTCACCTTATCTCCAAGTTGACTCCCGATCCATCACCGGCAATACTCTCCTGAGACGTAAAGATTACCTACACATGAATCAAACAAATAAACCATATCCGAGCACAAGCTATCCCAAACTTGACTCATTGTTAGCACACAACAGTATTACATACGCATAGTATCCATCTAGAAGCCATAAACATGAATTAATCATGGATATCCAATGAAACAACCCGAAACTGAAATTGACACAGAGTCGACCGGTCAGACTACGGGCTGGCCGGTCTGACCGCACACACACCTCCGATCTGACCGGCCTTGCCAGCCCGGTTTGACCGGACTCACTGTTCACCATCTAAAAATTCAATCATCTCAAAACCACTTCACCAATAATCTCAAAATATCAAAACCAATAACCTCATATGCCAATTGTTCATCACAATAGAAGAATCAAACACACCTTAATTTTACAAAATACCATTGGCTTCATGCTATTTTTGGCATTTTTGGTCATTTTCAGGCGGTTGGTAAATCCAATTTAATGTATTATTTACTCAAGTTTAATACCACATATGCCATTATACTTTAGTAAAACCAGTCGGCTGGTTGAATTTTTTTTTATTCTTTGACTATATATCCGACTAATAATAGAAGGTGGGCCATGTCTGTATATTACGTAAATAGACTAAACTTGGGATATAATGTTGCCGTGTTTATCAAGGCATATTCCAAAGTTTTAGTAAGTCGTATCCGACTGGGTTCTCTCCTTTGTAACCTTGCCCCTCAACCTATATAAGGGAGGAAGGGAGCCTCCTGAGGGTATAACTTCACCCAAGATTATCAGATTAATACAACACCTGACGGATACAATCCCCAAACAGGAGTAGGGTATTACTTCTCGTCGAGAAAGCCTGGACCTGTCTAAATCTTTGTCTCCTTAACACATCCACCTTAGATCTCATGTGCTATCCCCTTTTCCTATTGCCGATTCCTAGATTCGACAATTGTCTTTTACTAATTTTACTATCACAATTGATGAGTATGATCTGCCCATAGAAATTTTTTTTGATCATTCAAATAGTGGTCGAGCCCTGTTCTGTAAATGAGCAAATGCATGAGTCCAACAGTTCTAAAATGTGTATCCAAGACACTCTTTTGTCAACAACAGATCAAACGCTTCCTTAGCATGTGCATGAGTACACAATATGGGAAGGGTTAGCAAACGCATGACTCTCTGCCAAAAATGGAAGTTAACACATGACTGCTGCATTGATCTGGAATTGCACACGCAGCAAAGGATGCAAGAATGTTTACAGAAGACATGAATGTGATAGAAACCAGAACCATCTAACAAGAGTAGAGCAGCATCGCAACAGACCATTGGGTTTAATTTGCTTCTAAAAACAAAACGAGTGTTTGCAGCAACATCTGTTGAATATGTTTGTGTTGCACTAAAACAAGAGTGCAACACATGATGGATATCTCAAACAACTTGTTTTATGTTGATTTTATTCTTTATTCTATTTGAGATTAGCACTTCAATTTCCTTATGTTTTTAAGATTATTACATTATTTTCATTGTTTTCACAGGGAATCTGCTTACGGCTTGGACGCGAGCTTTGTTGGCTGGTTGTACATGCCCTTAGAAGTTACCCTATAATGCAAGGATCTTGAAGCACCTATACAAATTGAATTTGTGTAGCTTAATTGCTTGTTAATTAATATGAATAATCATTGGGTTTAAATTATGTGGTTATTGGTCTAAATTCAAAATTGGTGCCTTTAATAATAATAATAATAATAATAATAGCGCATTTGACAGGGAGATGCAATTTGCAATGTTCTTTTTTGGATGAGAATAATCCTGTGGTTCTTTTTTTCTATATGGTTCTCAATTATGTACTTCTTTTTTTCTACAATCTATGTCAAAGCCATAAACTTCTCGAAGTTTATTTTTGGTTTTGATCAATATAGCACATGTGGTGTTCTTTTGTTTACATGAACTTTAATTAGGTAAGTTTCATTGTTGTGGAGGCATCTACATTAGCAAAAAATGCATGATAAAGGTATGTACAGACTCAGAAAACTAGCTTCATCTGAAACAACCAGTAAAAATGTCTTATAGTGTTATTTGTCTGTTCTTGAAAGTTGAGGGGTTGACAAACAACCAATTTCGTAGTTTATGGTGAAAATTTCCCAGCCTCTGGTTTAAGACATCGAAAACCATTTGTGTTCATGGTACCATACCATGTATTAGTAGTTTTGTGCATACATAACATAGCAAATAATATAAAACATGTAATGTTTAACAATCTTATAATACTTAATATTACAAGGATTGCGTGAATCGGACTCAAATAGGCCAAGTACGATAAATTACATGACAAAACATAGTAAGATGTGGTAGCGGCATCAAAGCTCCAAAAGAGTAAGGCATTTCATGATAGAATATTGATTTATTTGGCACAACTGAGTATGATGACCGTGATCGTAACAGACAAATCTATTTGACACCTTCCCGAAACCAAAGGACATGCTGCCACCTCTTGCAGCTGCCAAATGCGATTCGAATGCGGACCACTGGCTGGCGTCATTGAAGTGTAACCATGTCGCCCCTTACGCGACCGCTGCCAGCGCCATCTCATCAATAAGAACGATGATGCCATCAGGCCAAGCAGTCCAAAGCCGAAGAGGTCGGAGCCACCGCCGTCATTAGCCTTCACGTCAACCGTACTGAACTCATTGTCAGCCAGAACGGCGACACTGTCAGGTCGAACAAGCACAAGGAGAAGCCCCATGCCGCCGATCCCCAAAGTAGCCAGAACGCGCTCGACGATGACTACATTTCCATGCTGTAAACACTACGATTGAATTTGGTGGACTCCAATACCTCAGGTAATTAACTTGGCCAGAAAACATACGACCCATAATTGACAAATGTATACGTTGGTAGCATAGTTTCTTTTTTGATGCTTCACATCCGTGCCTAATTGTGGTATATATAACATTCTGCAACCATTTCTAACACGCACTCTAAATTTTCTCAAGAAAAAAAAACATGCATTATGAATGAGAATTTCATATCATTGGTATGAGTTGCCTTTTGCTAATTTTACAGTCACAATTGGTAAATATCTTCTGCACTTATAAATTATTTTTGATGATTCAACTAGTGGTCGATTGACCTTCTGTAAATGAGCAATTGCATGAGTTCAACGGTTTTAAAATGTGTATCCAAGACTCTCTCTGGTCAGTAACAATTCAAATGTTTCCTTGTGCATGAGTACAGCATGTGGGAAGGGTTAGCAAACGCATGACTCTCCAACAAAAAAAAGAAGTTGACACATGATTGTTGCATTGATTTGGAATTGCATACGCAGCAAAGGATGCAATATTGTTTATAAAAGACATGAATGTGATAGAAACCCGAACCGTCTAACTTAGCGCCACATCGTTCCTATCCCAATAGTCTGGTCATCCTAGACTGTGTCAAATCGGTGACAATACATTGAATCCCAATAGGAGAATTAGGGGAAGGTCTTTTTTTTCCCTCGAGGGAACGCCCATCATTTTTGTCAATAGTGCACACTATGAACAATCATATTTCTTATTTTTATTTTGACTTGTGAAGGTTAGATTTGTACTTACGTGTTTGTAAAATGATATATCGTATTTTGATCTATCTTACTTTGATACATTTCGATGTAACACACAAAAAACGAGAGTACATCCCAAATTACCTCCTCCCATACTGAGTTTAGGATGGACGACAAGATTGAAAAAGGCAAAGCATTGGACGACATGATTGAAAAAGGTAAAGCATTATAGGATAGAATATTGATTTAATTGGCACCACTGAGAGTATGATGACCGCGGTCGTAATGAAAAAATCTATTTAACAAGCAATGTGGTAGCCCACGGTCCGGTGATGGTCGGAACATGGAGGGGATGAGCTCTAGCCATCCTTATCACCTACTACCTCTGTTTTATGATAAGTCGCTTAGACCTTTTTCTAAGTCAAACTTTTATAGATTTGATTAAGTTTTATTTATAGAAAAATATAATAATATTTTCAATATAAAACCAAGATATTATCAAAATATATTAAATGTTAGATTTAATAAAACTAATTTGATGCTATATATGTTGGTATTTTTTTTACAAACTTGGTCAAACTTTCAAGAAGTTTGACTTTAAAAAGGTCAAAACGACTTATAATATGAAACAAAGGGAGTATGAATAGTACATGGCAAAATCAAATTGAAAAGAAAAAGGAGACTATTGTAATTTGCTAGACAGCGTGATTAGCTATTTAGACAAAAAAAAAGACTGGACTGAGCAAGTGGTATAGCATTACTCTCTCGTTAGATGGAGACGATGGTTTGATAGTTGTAGCCATTTCATGCGATCCTAAAATGATTGGTGATAAGCACTTCGGCACAAAAACATCCATACCTTTTTTGTTGTGTATTTACAACATTGCAACTGCCAAGAAACATATGTTCCCCAACTCCAAGGGACATCTGAAACACTTTGATTAATATGCAAATAAAAAAATTAATAGACCGTTAATTGAGGGTTTTGGTTTAAGTGTTGTATCTATTATGAATCCAACATAAGAAGAGACAGAGTAACGACGAAGCTTCCAAAAAATTTCAGAAGAAATCCTCACTAAAGAAAACCATAAAATCATTGGTATTGTGAATGGTTATATTACAGGGATGGCAACGCCATCTTGTCGACCAAATAAGCCCTGTGCCATCTGACAAAGTCGTACCAGGATGCCTCCACACTGAGGTTCTGGAAGATATTGGCGTGCACGCGAAGCTCAAAATTCCCTCGAGCATCTCTCCCCAGACCGCCACTGACATGAAATACTTTAGGAGTTATATGGCGCAAACTGGAGGACAATGCAAGTTCGACAATGCTTCACGTCGGGCGCCCGAACGATCGGATGCCCATCGACATGAAATCCAATTAGGCCCAATCCTACTCACCAGCAGAGACATGAGAGAGAGGATGGGAACGTAGGCGATGGAAACTAACTGTAAAGGCTAGTAGCTCGATCACTTGTTGATGACATGCATATTCTGATTCTTCCAAATGATTTTTCTTCTAAACCATCGATCCAATTTACGATTCGATCACTCCATTATATTTATTGTACAACAGGATCTGACATTATTATAGTCTGATAAAAAAATTCTATCGTTGTTTCATTGTTTATAGAAATTTTTTTCAATTCACTCTATAAAATGTTTCAGAAAGATATAACATTTAAAATATACTTGCTGCAACATCAACAATCAATATATGAAACATCGGTCCCTACGAGTAAAGTATAAAAGAATCTTTAACGTTTAGAATTCGATGTTTCATGTAAGATATAAGAATGTTCAATTATGATTGAGTAATATTTTATTTTCTTATTTAATTATTGGTGTTCTATTCTATATCAGTAACTCGATATCAACGGGCTATACCCGTCTATCGTATTTGTAGAGTATAGGGAACATTAGAACCATGGTATACGTAAGATCATATCAAGGAGACAACGAACCAGGAACAAGAATTTATACTGTTTTGAGCTCTCAAGATAAAAAAATAACCCTACTCTATTTTATATAAATATATGGAGAAAAACACCACATGAAATACAATGAAGGAATAAGATGGCTAATATAATCTGTCAACTAGGACTTGTTAAGACCGGTCCGACGAGATCTATTCAGCGACTAAGGCTTTGGCTTCCTCCTGATTGTATCTTGATGTGACTTTGGTTATGACTTGTAACTCGATGTCCCTCTCTCCACGAGGGGCATTGTATTTATAGCAATGACCACTTTCTTCTCCAATGAGAACTTGAAAAATTAGGACAGGGTACGGGCTAAAGAGACCTTGCCTTCTCCGAATAGGACTCTGAACACCTTATATCCCAATAAGACAATTTTCTTCCGGATTTGCTATATTAAATGATACCTTCCTATATATCATTAGGTATATAGTACTTCCATACAATACGAACCTAAGTATAAAAGATATGCCTTATTCTTAAGACTGACAGTATGAATGTTGCACATGCGGTTAACTGATCATCATTTTTTTTCCATCCCGTTGGATGCCCAACACTTTGTACCTCCCAAGCACAGCTAGGGATTAGGCACCCAACTGTTCCTAAAAATCAAACCGTTAAATGTTGTGGTTAACTAGCGATGAAACATCAAGCTTTACATGGTGCAACAAAAAATTTACTCATTGCTACATTTAAAAGATTTATGCAACATAGAAAAAATATATACTGAAACATGTTATTCACACGTATGAAAAATCAAATTTTATTAGTTGATTATTTTACTATAATATAATTAAATGAGATCTTATTATGAAAATTTAATTGTAATTAATACAATGTGTAAATGGATCATAAATTAGATGAATGGTTTAGGAGAAAAATCATTTAGAAAAAGTCTGCTCTTGCAATATGCATGCATCGGTGTGGGAGGAGAGCATTCATGTGGTGTGAGAGGAGATAAGAGAGAGGCGTCAGGATTATGTGAGCATGCATGCGTGTCAAATCGGATGGCACTTGACGAATCCAATGGCTCTAGATAGGGCCCGATGTTTTTATATTAATCGGACGCTCGATTCCTAGTAGCATCCATGCAAGTTGTGTTTGACGACGGCGAGCACCTTGACTCAATGTTGGAAATGATTCTACTGCAGATAATGTAACAGAAGCGCACTACCGTGCAGGGATGGGCCTAGAGTAATTCAAGGGTATTGAGATGTTTACCCAAAACTTTTTTTATAAAAAAAATAGGTATATATAATATAGTGCATAATACATATGTACATCGTCCAATATTAAACCCAAGAAGCAAAAAGCCATGTCAAGAGCCTGTCTAGGCATGAGGCATCAACGCAAGCGAAGCCCTGGCCCCTAGGAGTCTTCGTCTCGTCTCCGCTGTTCCCAAGCCGCGCCCCCAGTGTGCTGCATCCACACGCCGTGTCGCCGTGCGGGCGCACCCACACCGCCGGCGCCGCGAGCTACGAGGAGGGAGCAGCCGCCGCCCGCCAGCCGTCCAAGAACCAGCAGCCAGGTCGCTGAGGCGCGCAGTGAGCGGTGGCACGCTAAGCTAGCACCGAAGATGCAGAGCCCGCGCGGCGAGGCCTGGCTCAGTGCGGTCGTAGACGTACTCCGGAGCATAATCTCGCATACATTGATCTGGAACTGCACACGCAGGAATGGATGCGATAAAGTTTATAGAAGACATGAATGTGACAAGAGTTGGGCAACATTTGCTACAGACCACGTCTTTTCCTCTCTTTTTTTATATGGTACAGTAGTAATTAAGATTTTTTTTCAACTTAATTAATTTCTTAGCTTCTATCTCACGGGAGCTGAACGGGCTGAGGACTCTGTGCGACTGTGCCGCATGTTCCATGCATGCACCGTGCATACATATAACTGCTTAATGATTTGATGCTTTTATAAATAAACTATTTTTAGTCTAGCAGAACCTTTACATCTCAACATCAAATTTATGATATGCTTAAACCATTGTCTACTTTAACATCTTTTATGTTTAAACCATTGTAGTAATACTTTCAATTCAATCAATGATTTATGCATATATACTAGTATAAAAATTGTTTTTTCATGCGGCCAAAACTGATTTTTCATGCGGTCCGGCGGCCTGCCTGCACCCAGGTGTTTGCGAAAATCAACATTTTTTCATGCGGGTAGCGCAACCATATGCAAAAACGCATGCGGTCACCTATGTTGACTGCACGCGAAAATAGTTTCAGCGAAAAAAAATAAAATCCCAAAAAACAAAATCGCCCGAAACCCTAGCCACTACTGCCTTATTCGTCGAAGCAGCCGCCACCGCCACCGTCGTCGTCGTAGCCGTGTCATCGTCATTGCGTCGCCACTGTCGCTCCCGAGGGCGGGGGCGGTAGATTTGCGAGCCGGCCGCTTGCTCCCGCCGCTTGAGCCCGAATGTTGACTTTCAATGAAAAAACAAATTACTACATGTTCGACTAGCGTGCCATCTCGGTGCCCCCAAATAAATTAAATAGAGTTATACATCTAATGACTCAGATTACCTTTAATTTCTCCCTGTAGATGCATCTGGGGATATAACCTATACGTGTTTGTCGGAGCCTGACTTCGTCAAGAGGGCAGTATGATGCCCCTTCCCCTTTGAGATTCGGCCAGGGTGCGGGTGCGGGTGCGTGAGGACGGTTGATCACAAACGTGGAAACAACAGGACAAACAATGTTGATAAGTTTGGGTCACTCGGAAGCGTAACACCTTACTCATGTGTTCTTGACTAGATGTGTGGTCGCCGAAGATTACAATGTGTGAACTTGTTATTTTTTTACTCTGGCTACTACTCTAAAGATTTCTAGGAGAGACGATGTTGACGGTTGTTACGTACAAACTTTAACCGTCAACTCCTGCATAAAAGAATACAAAATATACAATCAAACTTAGTGATAGGGGTTTATTACTAACCATTTTCACTAGCATTGGTAAATATTAGTACGCAGGTGATTTCTGGAGGAAAACACACCTGCCATACGACAAAATAAATCTCCAACCAATCATTCGCGAGCACAACGATTGGAGAGCCCACATGACAGCGAAAACCAGCCTAAAGTGGGGCCAAACAATCCTCAACCGCCACAGGGGCCCACTTGTCAGTCTCTAGTGAAAGGCAATAGATAAGTGTGGGGCCTAAGGGTCGGCCAAACCATTGGTTCGGCCAAACCGCCATGGCCGCCACTCATCTCCACCTTCCATGTGCAGTCCAGGATTGCTCTCCAATGATGGTTGTGGGTGAACCGACCTCCACAACCCTCATAACTATCCTATAAAAGGAGAAACTCACTCACTTCCGAAATACACAACAAAGTGGAGTACAACTCACTTTTATATTTTAGGCATTACTTTAGTATGTGGAATTAGGTAGAGAGTGAGGGGAAGCTCCGGAAGTAGTGCCCCAAATATCGAGTTCTCTCCGAGAAGTTCCCGGGAGTGTCGGGTTTGTCGATATTCGTCCACTGGAGTTTCGGAGAAGCGTCAGAGTTGTCGGCGTTCTTCTCTCACTTGTATCTCAGCAAATGCCTCTTTTAATAAAGTAAGTGCCCGAGACTTCTTTGTGGTATTTAATTTATTTGCTTAAGTGAGATATATTCCTATTGTTGTGGGTTCGTCGCCTATTATTATTATTATTAAATGCTCTAGTACTAGGACTTTGGATATTGAAGGAAGTTCTTACGCGAGGCTAGAGTAGTAATCAATAGTTTAGGCGTGGTGTCTAGGTTAGTAGTTACCTTCATTTGTTGTGTGCTCCACAGAAAGTGAGGCAATCAGCAGGTGATGACAGTCATGTCCATCCTTTGTATTACTCCACGTTCGGGTACATTATAGAGCTATAGGTCGGACTCAGCTTGCCAGACCAGGGGAGAGCCGATGCCCGAAGCAATCGATGGGGTTTTACCTTTAACTTAAGTTTAGTAAATTAATCCATAGAAATCCTCTCTAGTCTAAGCCAACCATTAGTTCTTGTCCTTGGATAGAATCATGTTCTTAGGTATACACACGTGTTCTTTGTGATTTGATATCCTTAGAATACTCTAAGGTGAAGTGCTACATTGGTATCCATGCACTTGTGAATTTATCTGTGACCGTAACAAATACCAACAAGCATTTCTGGCGTCGTTGCCGAGGAACGGTTGATGTACCATCTTCGAACTTAGTTCATCCTCGTATCTTTTCTTTTCTTTTATTCATTTCTCTTCTCTTCTACCATGGAGCAACAATTTATTCAAAACCTTTCTGCTCCAAAATGATTGCGAACGGATGTCTGTTATGCTTATAAGTTGGGTTTGTGAAGTTATGCTGGCCACATGAGATGCACATGTAATAACCAACTCAAACGCCCCTAAAAGTGGTTGAGGTACGACTACACCTGGTTCTTAACCAGCGTTGTAGCAATCCTCCTACCACTTCTGCGAGTGGTTGAGGTACGACTACGCTTGGTTCACGACCAGCATTGTAGCAATTCTTCCACCACCTCTACGAGTGGTCGAGTATGACTACACATCTGGTTCTCAACCAGCGTGGTAGCGATCTCGCCAACTCTACAAATCTTCTATGAGTGATCAAGTATGACTACACATCTGGTTCTCAACCAGCGTGGTAGCGATCTCACCAACTCGACTTTGGGATAGGTAGCGAGGAGGAAATTGTAGAATATAGAGGGTTTGGGTAAATAAATTGATTTTGACTACTGATTGATGATTGTTTCAATCGGGCTTAGCTTCCTTATATTTATAGGAGGGCTGGACTTACTTCCCAAGGTCTTTTCCATGTCCAATTAGGTGTAGAAACCAATTAGGACTCTAAAATCTCGGGCCTTAGCAAGAAAACCAGAGAACTGACAAGTCGGACTCGGAGTCGGACTCTGCCGGTCTGACCGGCCCTCTTCCATCGGTCTGACCGACCCGATGGCTGAGATCAGACCGGCCTCTCGTGGCAAATCTGGGTTCTTTCTAAATTTGGCTATAGTTTTCTATTTTATACTTAGGAGCCAAATTTGGATATAAATACATGCCCCCCTATCGTTTTGGTGAACTTGTGAACCGAAAAGTACTAAGCACGGGGTTATCTAAGGACGATATCCACTAATATCGACTATATATGCCTCTAAGGCTTATGTGTTCAATGATGATACAAGAATACTATGAGAGACCCCCTCTTGTTCAGATTGTGTTTTGTTTTGTTTTGGCCTCCACTCTTGTCTCACCGCTTTTTTGCATTGATTCCTTCGTAACCAATTCTTTTCTTTCAACCTGCTATGAGAAGAGCACGATTGATTATTAAAAATCGGTCTTTGTGGCAATGCCCATAATGGATAATAATAATATGGTATATAAGTAGGCATCATCCACGTACCATTGAAGCTCCATGGTGCAGACTAAGGGTAATACCATGAAGAAGGAGAAGTAGGTTATCGGTGGTCCGTCCTCGCTCATCTCCTACCTCCCTTGGTAGGTGAACTAGATCTCCTTGGTCGCCTATCATCTTTTGGAAATCTTCGGTTTGTCATCTCTTTGGACCTTTGGCTTGTTCTCTTGTTCCCCGAGTATTGAAGTCTTCAATGTGGTCTTCTCCTTGTCATCAGGGTTCTTTTTCTTCTTCTCTTTCACCTCAATGGTATGCATGGGAACATGTTGTTATCTATTGGCATATCTGCAAATTTCAATCATCCTTCATCACTGGCTGATTAAACTTGTCTTTTGAATATGTTGCAATCATTAGTGGCATGAGAATCTGAATTGTGCCACTTACAATATGCACGCCGCTCTAACTCCTTAGGCGGTGGTATGACATGGCCTTGCAACAATTTGATTTGCTTATGTTCTAACAAATAATCAAAGATCTTATCGCATCTAGCCACATCAAATGTGAATTTCGTCTCCTCATGCCGATTTTTAGGAATAACCGGCTTAAGGGTAGAGCAAACGAATGGTTCAGACTTAGAGGTCCTAATCCATTCGGTTGTATGCACATTAACCATCTTATTGCCCGGAGATATAACCTCATCAACTATATTGTCATGGGGACGATCAGAATTAGCCTTTTGTGGGATCATAGTTTCTTTTGCTTGACTTTCTTAATTATCTTTTTCAACTATAATTATCTTTTTTAATTATAGTATCTAGCTGAAAGCGTTTTTGAAAGCTTCGGCAATCTTGTCGCTAAGACTTTTGGGTTTTGTACATTTATTAGTCATAGGATTACAAGGAATGGCCGATGTAGGAGCCAATCCTAAAAGACTCACCGGCTGTGGTCTGACCGATGTTGCCCCAATGGTCGAACTGGCCATCATGTCCGGTCTGACCGACAGTGCTGCAGCGGTCTGACTAGTGTACTGTGTCATAGGGGTGAATCTAGGATCTATTGTACCGAGGAAATTATAGGTATTATTCATCGGCCAAATTCTGTTGTATAGGAAATTTTGGTACATGGAAATTTGATGGAATACCATACATATGTTCGCTATTATATAAAGTAGACGCATCACCTAGGAACTGGCTATTTAGCCGATTCTCTAACGCACTCATACAAGCATCTAAGGTTTTTTAAAAGGTAGTACTAAAGGTTTTCTCAAAGGTAGTACTAAAATAGGTAAACCGATTATTTAGACTAGCAATAACAACACCATCTACAATTTCAACGACATTAGATGCAAGAACGAGGGTATTGCTATAATCGATTGTTACTTTAGATGTGGTGTAGACGGGCAACGAGAATTCCTTTTGTCTGATGACGCCTTGCCTCGTCTTTCGGTAGCATGAAGTCATCTTCCGCCATAGATCTTCAAGTTGAGATTCGAACGTCTGGCGATCGGCTTCCAGCAACTCTCCATAATCCATGACCATGATGTTGTCTTGATCAAAATTGGTGTGAGAGCCCATGGTGAAGAACTAGGGTTTCGGCTATAGCAACCAAAATTGTCCCCAGCGGAGTCGCCAAAAAGATGTGTTGACGTAGAATCGCGCCGCCACACCTTGAGCATATTATGTGCAACCCGTGGCGGCACTCGGAGACGCGTCACCGTAGAGAGTGGGTAGATGCCGCCGAACGAACACCCGGGAGGGATCCCATCAGGGTGAATACGCGCTGGTTTGTCGTAGGCTCCGCAGGCCAGCTAGAATGTCCTCTAAAATCGTAGAGATGAGATACGACGAGAAATTAGGGAATTTGAGGAGAATAGACTTTGGGATAGGTAGCAAGAAAGAGGGAGATGTAGAATATAGAGTTTAAATTAATTTTGATGATTGATTGGTGGTTGTTTCAATCGGTCTTAGCCCCCTTATATTTATAGGAGAGGTGGACTTACTTCCCAAGGTCTTTTCCACCTCTAATTAGGTGTAGAAACCAATTAGAACTCTAAAATATTAGGCCTTAGCAAGAAAACCAGAGGACCGACAAATCGGACTCAAAGTCAGACTCTGCCGGTCTAACCGGCCACATGTCGTCGATCAGATTGGCCGCCTACTGTCGGCCTAACCGGCTCGATGGCTGCGGTCAGACCAGTCTCGTGTGACAAGTCTGGGTTCTTTTCAAATTTGGCTATAGTTTCATAGCCAAATTTAGATATAAACATTACTAACGCCATACTTGTTCTGAGGCACTGTTGAAATCCGAGGAATGGAGGAGTTAGCTATCACCTTTTGGTGGAAGTGTACAACCACCGAAGCAAAGGGACCCTGTATTAGTAAAACAAAATTCATCCAAAACATCTACGATGAAATAGATTTACAAACCAGTGAGAAAGCACACAATAACGACAATAATCAATTACTCCCTCTGTTTCATATTATATGGCGCTTTGACTTTTTTCAAGTCAAACTTATTTCAGTTTGACCAAAATTATAGAAAACTATGAACATATTTTAAATGCAAAACAATTATATTATTAAAATATATTCAATGTTAAATTTAATAAAATTAATTTGGTATTATAGATGTTACTATGTTTTTTATAAACTTGGTTAAACTTGAAGAAAGTTGACTTAGAAAAGATTTAAAGTGACTTATACTAATACTTAATGAAGGGAGTAGTATTTTACCTTGGAAGTACTAGAGGGGTTCCCATGCTCTGTGAAGGAAGGATGAGTCTCTCACGCCCCCTCTGTGGAATTCGAACCTATCATCTGCATCGGCCGCCTCGAGATCCAGCCGCCGTATGTGTTCGGTTCCTGTGTAATCAAGCGGGCTTCCTGGCATCGTGCGCCATGACTGTGATGCTACTAAAACAAAAGAAAAAAAAGAAGATTAACTATAGCGGTCATAATATAAGAAAGAACAGCACAGACATTTTGCCGCAAACTTAGCAACAGAATAACCCTGGAAAAAAAAACAGGAGAAGATTGGGGAAGATGTACATGAAAAAGAGTCTTTGGAACGAGATATTGTCAGACTTGATCATTGGTCTACGTGAGTACCGTAGTTCACAGGTATTTATAGGACACCTGACCTCGTATAGATCATGGGAAGTGCCTTGGTTTATGGAAAATGAGGCACGTTTTATCGGCAGAAATCCATAAGTATGCCATCACCAGATATACATGGAATGTATTAGTACGGAAGATCGTATTGAAGAAAGGTACGTAAAAGGCTGTGATCGTTCTGGGATTAATAGCAAAGCAACAACGTGATGTTGTGCTTAATTAATTCTTCCTCGGGAAATCAGGAGGAATTTTTTTTTCTGTCAACAAGTTATTCCTAAGATGCTGCACGTACGTGCACTCAAATTTAACCATTAATCACAAGTAAATCTAGAATTTGCCATTAACAAAATGACAAGTGATCGATTATAGGACTCTTACATGGATGCACTCAGCAAATACAGTAATGCAATCCATTACTCTAGCAGCTAACTTCTCTAGTTACTGGTATTACTTTAGACGAAAACAATATTGGTTACTACCGGTAAGACCAGCAGACGGCATTGCCATGATGCCAGTGACAACTTGACGGAATTGGACATAACATATCTTGACAAAAGTTAGTATTCAAACATCAAACAGATATTATATAGACATCAAACAGTTTTAGTCAATACACATATGTTCAACCCATCATGCATTCAAACATTTTTCAGCACTGCCAAATCGTCAACAATTCACCTCTAGCATTGCAAGAGGCAGTACAATCTTCCCATCGTGAGAGGCATAAGATAAACTTGTTGTCACACAACACAATCCTGCTTACCCTACTGGACTGGCTGGACAAACAAGGAGCAGTGCATGATATTGGTTCACACTGCCACCCACAATCTACTCGAGAGCAATATGTAAAATTTTCAAAAAAAATCACAAAAACGTGGCAATATGTTCTAGAGAAATTCACAAAAATCAAAGGTCAGACAAGGAGACAAATGAAAGCAAGGTAGGCTGAATCTAGCATTCAAGCCACACCAATCAGAAATACTACATCCGATAATCCACATGCGTCTCATCTCTTCCATTGTGAATTGTTTTCATTTGTCAACGAGAAGCAATGCAATCAAAAACTATACTTTCTATAGATCCCTGAACACATATGGGCATTTCATCGAACACTTAACAAATGCTAAAACTAGACGACCAAAATCTGAGGCCATGTAACCTGCGAATCTGCAAAGCAACACGTCACCGCAACAGAGGAAGAGAATCACGGAGCACCAGAACGGAGAAGCAACTCTGAAACCTTCAGACTCCGTCGATCTCAAGCCAGTGCCACGCTTGGAACCAAATGAGTTCAGTTTATTATGATTTGCCATTGACAAGCAAGCAATTCCACAATTCGTATGTAGCCACAGTCAGTAAATGCAATTTATTAGCAGCTAACTTCTCTAGTTACCGGTGATGGCCTGCAGACTGCATACCAGTGACAACTTGAGAAAAGATATCTTCAATTGATCAAGCATTCAGTCATTTTTCAGTACTACCAAATCATCACCAATTCAATTCTAGCATTAAGACATTTTTCAGCACTGCATTTTAGCATTGTAAGAGGCATATGAGAATATTTTTACCACAGAACACCCATGTGTTACAAAAATGTACACTACGGTACTGGACAAACAAGAAGCAATGATTGATATTGGTTCCCGTTGCAATATCCATGTCTAATCGAGAGCAATACGTAAAGCTTTCACAGTTTAGAATATGTTCTAGAGAAATTCACAAAAATCAAAGGTCAGACAAATGAAAGCATCATCTCCTCAGTTGTGCATTATTTTACTCTGTCAACGAGAAGCGATGAAATCGAAGCTATACTTTCTATGGGCATTTCATCGAACACCTAACAAACGCTAAAACGAGAGGACCAAAATCCGATGCCATATGTACGATATCACTACACAATCGTGTCGTGAGCTACACCTGCTCATCTGCACAACAACGCGTCCCCCCGCAACAGAGGAAGAAACTCACGAAGCACCAGAACGGAGAAGCTGATTCCGAACCCTTCCGATTCCGTCGATCTCAAGCCGGCGACACGCTCCGAACCAAGCGAACCCCCCTACGCCGCCACCGCCGCTGCCGCCAGGAACCCGAGGAGGAGCAGGAGGACGGGGACCAGGGAGAGGACGAGGAGAACCTCCGCTCCGGAGTTCGCCGCGTGCATCGTGGCCTCGCGCCGCGCCGCAGCGAGCTCCGCGCGGAGGAGGCCGGCGTCCCGGAGCTCGCCACCCTGCGACGCGAGAGGGCAAAATCACGCGGCCGAACAAGCGAACGCAGGGGAGGAGGAGGAGGAGCGGTGTGAGGGGGGATGGGTTACCGCGGCGGCGGAGGAACTCCGTGGCGTCGTGGCCCGCGGCGCCGCGCGGGGAGGATGGCGGAGCGAGGAGAGGAGCAGAGACGCCCTGGAGCAGCGCAGCGCGAGGAGGAGGAGGAGGGGAGCGTCGGGACTCGCTGGCTTCTGCTTCTCCATGGCTCCGGCGCGCGGGGGCTTCTCGAAGCTTCCAGAAGTCTCTGGCCCGATCGATCCGAGGCGAGGCGAGGCGGCGCTCTGCTTCTGTGTCTCCGAGGCAATTGGGGAAGGGATAGACTACGCTGGGGAGGGGTTTTGAAATTTCAAAACGGCGTGTGCAGTGGACGGAAGAGTCACTGGCAGTGGGACCCACAAGCGAGTTGGTGGCCATAGTTGAAAAAACCGGACCGAGCCCGTCAAGCGTGTGATTACCATGTTTCTTTATTTTATCTCCTCCCTAATCCCGATACTAAATTTACAATTCGGTTGAGGTGGTTATTATGGTTGGAGCCGCGTCATTGCGTTGGGCGTCCAATACGCTTTCAAAAACCTTTAGTAACGATTTATAAATGCTAAGATTTGTGCACTGTGAAAGTTAGGATAATGTTTGTAGTTTTGGGGTTTTTTTATTGTTTGCCGACGTAAAAATATTGTTTCTTTCCTTGTAACAGAAAGTGCCTATTATAAATGAAATCTATTTCCCTATATTTCTCCCACGTACGGCTCGGTTCCCACCACCGTAAAAGGCTAGGTCGTGTAGTCGTCGTCGTCGCGTCGAAAGGTTGGTGGGCATGGACCTCTCGTCGTCGTCGGCGGCGGCGGCGGCGGCGTCCCCGTCGTTGGCCAAGGCGGTGGACACCTACAGAAAGGCAGTCGGCACGGCGGCCACGCTGACGGCGTACACCGTGCTGGCGCGCGGCATGGCGAGGGAGCTCCTGCCGCACGACCTGCGCGCGGCGGTGGCCTGGGCGGCGTCGCTCGTCCGCGCCCGCCTGCAGCGCCGCCCCGCGGAGCGCCGCACCGTCATCATCAGGCGCCGCGACGGCGCCGACGGCGACCCTTACGGCCACGGCTACGAGAACGGCGTCTTCACGGACGCCCAATCGTACCTTGCCACCAAGATTGACCCCCGTTCCATGACCCGGTTCTGCCTCAGCGGCGGCGCCGGCTGCAGCGGCGGGCGGCGCGCGCGGAACAGCGTCGTGATCTCCATGGTGCCCGGCGACTCGATGACCGACGTGTTCGACGGCGTGGAGTTCACGTGGACCTCCGTTCCCGGCGAGGGCGGCGGGAGATCCAACGGCACGGCGGAGTCGGGCTCGCTGGAGCTCAGCTTCGACGCGGAGCACACGGACATGGCGCTCGCCAGGTACGTGCCCTTCATCAGGGACGAGGTGGAGCAAGCGCGGCGGCGTGACCGCGAGCTCGAGATCAACATGAGCGAAGGCTCGTCGTGGAACGGCATCGTCCACCACCACCCGGCCACGTTCGACACGGTCGCCATGGACCCCGGCCTCAAGAAGTCCGTCGTCGACGACCTCGACCGGTTCATGAAGCGGAAGGAGTACTACCGCCGGATCGGCAAGGCGTGGAAGCGCGGGTACCTCCTCTACGGGCCACCCGGCACCGGCAAGTCCAGCCTCGTCGCCGCCATGGCCAACTACCACTACTGGAGAACTGATCTTTCGTCGGAATCAGAAAAATCGGAATAGTCCCGGTTCGAATATGAACCGGGACTAAAGATCAACTTTAGTCCCGGTTAAAAAAGGTAACGGGTCGCGATGATTTTTAGTCCCGGTTGGTAACACCAACCGGGACTAAATATCATCTTTAGTCCCGGTTCAAACACCCACCGGCCCTGTCAGGCTGGTGTCAGGGGGGCGGGGATCTTTAGTCCCGGTTGGTGTAATCAACCGGGACTAAAGATCCTAACTTTAGTCCCGGTTGGTAGTATAAACCGGGACTAAAGATCCCACCGGCCTTGTCAGGTTGGTGTCAGGGGGGCGGGGATCTTTAATCCCGGTTGGTGTTATCAACCGGGAATAAAGATCCTAACTTTAGTCCCGGTTGGTGGTATAAACCGGGACTAAAGATAATTTAAATCTATAGTCCCGGTTAGTGTTATTAACCGGGACTATAGTGATCCACCTTTTTATACTTCTTCTTCCTCCTCTAGCCCGAGCCATTGCTGCCAAGAGGAGGAGGAAGAAGGGAAGTGCTGCCAAAATTTTTGATAAATTTGTTTTGGTGATAATATACAAATCGGAGAGATCGAAAAGGTTAGCAAATCCATTCTCTAATAATGTATGCTTAGCATATTGCATTTATAGCTTTGTTTCTAAAAAATATTTTCTCCATAAATGTTTATGCAAAATGATGAGGGAGAAAATATGTTAGGCAAAATTAGGTTGATTTTGAGATTAGAAAATTTGGATAATGATGTTAGGCAAAATTAGAATATTTTCTCCATTCTCATTTCTAGAAATTAGTTTCGCTTTGAATAATGATGTTTTAAATTTTTGTATGATTATTTAATTAGTTTCGAGAATGTGGATTTCGTTAGTAACATTGGACTATTTGATGTTTAGATGGATCGACAATGGATGTACACCGCGAATCGACGGTCGAAAGAGTTTATTGAAGGCGTGCATTATTTTTTGAAGGTGGCCAATGCTAACAAGTACAAGGGTTTCATGTGTTGTCCATGCAAAAAGTGCAGTAACCGAAAGGAGTATTCATCATCAAGAACTATTCATGCGCACTTGTTTGAGTCTGGATTCATGCCTGGATATAATTGTTGGACCTCGCATGGAGAGCTAGGGGTTACAATGGAAGAAGATGAAGTAGAAGACGAGAATATTCCGGGCTGGGCTCATCAATACGGTGGATTTGACGAAAATCCGAAAGGCGAGGCGGACGGAGCTGTTCAAGATAACGTCGCTGTAGATGATCTTGGTCAAATGTTGCGGGACGTAAAGGACGGCTGCGAAAGTGAGAAGGAGGTCTAAAAATTGGACCGTATGTTAGCAGACCACAAAACTTCGTTGTACCCAGGTTGCGAACAGGGGCACAAAAAATTGGGTACGACGCTAGAATTCTTACAATGGAAGGCAAAAAATGGTGTGAGTGACAAGGCATTTGACGAGTTATTGAAACTCGTCAAGAACATTCTTCCGGAGGGAAACGAGTTGCCCGAAACAACGTACGAAGCTAAGAAGGTGGTATGCCCTCTAGGACTAGAAGTACATAAGATACACGCATGTCCGAACGATTGTATCCTCTATCGCGGTGAGGAGTACGAGAACCTAGAAGCATGCCCGGTTTGTAAAGCACTACGATACAAGATTAGACGAGATGATCCAGGTGATGTTGACGGACAGCCTTCGAAGAAGAGAGTTCCTGCTAAGGTGATGTGGTATTTCCCTATAATACCACGGCTCAAGCGTTTGTTCAGGAACAAAGAGCATGCTAGCATGATGCGCTGGCACGCGGAAGAACATCAACAAGACGGGATGCTACGACACCCCGCCGACGGGTCGCAATGGAGAAACATCGACAGAACATTTTCAGACTTTGGAGAGGATGCCCGAAATGTAAGGTTCGGTTTAAGTACAGATGCAATGAATCCATTTGGAGAGATGAGCAGCGGCCATAGCACTTGGCCTGTTACCATGTGTATCTACAACCTTCCCCCTTGGCTATGCATGAAGCAAAAGTACATCATGATGCCAATTATCATTCAAGGCCCAAAGCAACCTGGTAACGACATTGATGTGTACCTAAGACCACTGGTTGAGGATCTTCTTCTGTTGTGGAACAAAGAAGGTGTCTCCGTGTGGGACGAGGACAAATAGGAGCAATTTATCCTGCGAGCGTTGTTGTTCGTGACCATTAACGATTGGCCTGCACTTAGCAACCTATCAGGACAGTCAAACAAGGGGTACAAGGCTTGCACCCATTGCATGGATGAAACTGAAAGTACGTATCTGAAACACTGCAGGAAGGTTGTTTACATGGGCCATCGTCGATTCCTTGTTGCTACCCATCCTGTACGGAAAAAAGGCAAGCATTTCGAACAGAAGGCAGACCACCGTACTAAGCCTAAACATCGCAACGGAAAAACCGTGTTTGCTATGGTGAAAGATCTGAAAGTAGTATTTGGAAAGGGACCTAGCAGCCAACCTATAGAGAGCGAAGATGGTCACGCGGCGATGTGAAAGAAGAAGTCTATTTTTTGAGAGTTACCCTATTGGGAAGTCTTAGATGTCCGGCACGCGATCGACGTGATGCACCTCACTAAGAACCTTTGCGTCAACCTGTTAGGCTTCCTAGGTGTATATGGGAAGTCGAAAGATACACTTGAAGCACGTAATGATCTCAAGCATATGCAACAACGCGAAGACCTTCACCCGGAACCGAAGGATAAAAGAAGCCATTACTTGAGTCCTACAAGCTACACCCTGAGCAAGGAAGAGAAGGAAAGTATGTTTGAATGCCTAGAGAGCATCAAGGTACCGTCTGGATACTCCTCGAACATAAAGAGAATAATAAGCATGAAGGAAAAGAAATTCACAAACCTAAAGTCTCATGACTATCACGTGTTGATGACACAACTGCTTCCTGTTATAATTCGTGGTATCCTTCCTGATAATGTCCGGGGAACAATAACAAAGCTATGTGCTTGCATGAACGCAATTTCGCAAAAGATCATAGATCCAGACAGTTTAACAACCCTTCAAGAGGACATGGTCCAATGTCTCGTCGGCTTTGAGATGATCTTTCCACCGTCATTCTTCAATATAATGACGCATCTTCTATGTCACCTTGTGAAAGAGATCAGTATTCTCGGTCCTGTGTACCTACACAACATGTTTCCTTTCGAGAGGTACATGAGCGTTCTAAAGAAATACGTTCGTAACTGTTCTTGTCCGGAAGCAAGCATCGCCAAGGGTTATGGAACAGAGGAGGTCATTGAGTTCTGCGTAGAATTTATTGAAGACCTTCGTCCAATCGGGGTACCCGAATCAAGCCATGAGGGAAGACTACGGGGAAAGGAGACTCTTGGAAGAAAAGCAATAATGACCGTGGACAACGATTTATTTCGTAAAGCACATTTCACGGTTTTGCAACAATCTTCGTTGGTGGCTCCTTACATCGAGGAGCACCTGGCGATTGTTCGGTCGAAAAACATCGGCAAGTCTGATGCATGGATTACACACCATCACATCGATACTTTCCCCGTTTGGCTACGACAACGTCTAATGGGTGCAGAAACCATTGACCGACAACTAGCCTTCTTGGCGAGGGGGCCTTCTTGCTCGATATCGACATTCCAAGGATATGAAATCAATGGGTATACATTTTACACAAGAGCCCAAGACAGAAAGAGCACAAACCAGAACTCTGCTATACGTATCGACGCCATGAGATACGATGGTGCAACTAGCAAGTATTATGGTGTCATCGAGGACATATGGGAACTAGACTACGGACCCTTGAAGGTACCTCTGTTTCGATGCCAATGGGTTAGGCTCACCAGTGGAGGCGTAACGATTGATGACAGTGGGATGACAACGGTTGACCTAAGCAAGGTTGGATACTCAGACGCACCTTTCGTCTTAGCCAATGATGTCACACAGGTTTTCTACGTGAAGGACATGTCTAGCAAATCAAAGAAGGGTAAAGGACCCGACGAGCCAAAGCGCCACGTGGTTCTCCCAAGCAAAAGGAAAATCGTCGGAGTCGAGGATAAGACTGACGAAGATTACGATCAGTTCGACGGGCAACCTCCGTTCGCGGTGATGGTTGACCCGAGCATCCTCCTTTCAAAGGAGGACACCCCTTACTCACGCAACGATCATAGCGAAGGAACATTAGTGAGGAGAAAGTACGTGAGAAAAACAGTGACATAGGTTGTTGTATGGATGACGCAAATTATTTACAATGTATTGAAGGCCATGTAATGTTTGTGTTCTTTACTACTACAATTATATATGTAATACCAATTTTGAACTATTTAAATAGGTAATATAGTATTAGATAGTAATATCAATTATTGGAATGTAATATCAAATTGAAACGTCATATGTTATTTATATGTGATTATTTATATTTAATAATAATTTAAAACTATTTAAATAGGTAATATGGTAGTAGATATTTTAATACTATTCAAATAGTATTTAAATTGGTCAAATTTTAATTATATATCGTTATTGGAATGTAATATTAATTTTGAACTATTAAATAGGTAATATGGCATTATATATTTTAATACTAACATTTACATGGGCACTGTTTCAATCTTTAGTCCCGGTTGTTAAACATAGCCGAGACAAAAAGAAAATTTGGCCGAGCGGGAAAACATCTTTAGTCCCGGGTGGTGCCACGAACCGGGACTAAAGATAACATCTTTAGTCCCACAACCGGGACTAAAGATAACATCTTTAGTCCCAGTTGGTGGCACCAACCGGGACTGATATCTTTAGTCCCGGTTGGTGCCACCAACCGGGACTAAAGATCCCGACTATAAAATGCTGAGCGCATCGTCTTCTCCGGATCCACACTTAGCCGTTTCTCATTTTCTCTCCACTCTCAGCGCACACGTCTTCCGTCTTTGCCGCCGTCGTCGTCTTCGTCGTCTCCGCCGCCGTACGTCGTCGCCATCCGCACCGCGTCTCCCGGCCGAGGTTTGGACCGATCCCCATCTTTTCTTCCGTCCGTTTTCAACAATGGCACGTACCGCACCGCCGTCACCATGTTGGCTCGTTCCCGCGCCACCGCCGCCGCCGCCGGCCCGCGCCACAACACAGCGGCGCGGCCGCCACGGCCGCGCCACCACGACCGCCGCCACCACCACGGCCGTGCCACCAGCCGCCGCCACAACACGGCCGCGCCACTACCACGGCCGCCGCCACAACTACGGCCGCCGCCGCACCACCACGGCCGCCCCACCACCACGGCAGCGCCACGAACGACGTAACGTTAGAACGAACGTGAACAGACGTGAACGAACGTGAACGAACGAACGACATGTGTGGACCGAACGAGCGAACGACCGACCGAACGAACGAGCGACCGAGCGAATGAACGAACGAATAAAGGAGCGAACGAACGAGTGAACGAAGGCAACGAACGAACGAACAACTGAACGAGCGAACGGTCGAACGACCGAGCGAACGACCGAGCGAACGACCGAACGAACGACCGAACGAACGAACGAACGACGGAACGAGCGAGCGAGCGAACGACCAAACGAATGAGCGAACGAGCGAGCGAATGAGCAACTGCTTCCATGCATGCTCATCTAGCTTAATTAGCTTAGCTAACCTCCGTATGTTACATACTATACTACTACTTCACTTATAGACAGTACACTCCTAAACAGTTGCCGGTAATTAATGAGGAGTAATTATTAGTAATCGTAACTGCATCTTTTCGCTTCGCTTCGAGAGCCAGGCATGGTCTTATTTTATGGGAGTTTGTAACTTTCTCGCTTGTATAGTAATATTATACTCTAGCTACCAGTACTGCTACTCTACTATAGTAATATTATACTACTTTAGTTACAAGTGTACTCCCTCCAATTACATAATTCTTAACATTTCATTTCGAATAAGGTTGAGATCAATAACTTTAAAGAAACTAGAATTTAGGGTTTAGGGTTTAGGGTTTAGGGTTTAGGGTTTAGGGGTTTAGGGTGTAGGGTTTAGGGTTTAGGGGTTTAGGGTTTATTGTACTGGTTCGCTCGAAGTTCACTGGTTCAGTAGGTACTGGTTCAGGATATTGGCTGAACACAAGCACTCGGTCTTTCATGACTAAACAGAAACGGAGATTTTTCAAGACAAAATTTGTTATGAAAATTATCCGTTTGTAGCATGAAAGAGCGAGGTCTTGTGTTCACCCAATATCTTGAGTCACTATCTATTTATTGTATATATTAAAGATATATTTTATAGGTCATGTTATTATTTAAAACGTCAAGTATTACAGAGCAGGAGAGAGTACAATAAATTAAAGGAGTAGACTAGTGTATGCAATGTGATAGACGGTGTAGAAAAGTTTGGAACGAACGAGCGATCGAACGAACAAACGAACGTACGATGGTACTGGTTCGCTCGAAAGAGCGAGGTCTTGTGTTCACCCAATATCTTGAGTCACTATCTATTTATTGTATATATTAAATATAATATTGCACATCTTTGTACATTTTGCTAATAGTGTTTTAATTTTTTGTCTAATTTTTGTTCTAATAGGTGCTGACCCCCGTCGTCGCTCAAGCTTAAGTGGCCCCAATAACTCCACACAAAACGAAGGCAAGTTTCTTGAATTCCTTCATGTATGTCTATATATATATATATATATGACATATGCATGTATAACAATGAATTAACTGGTCATTGTACGTATTTCGCAACAATGTCATTATATGTAAAACAATATACTGTTAGTTGATGTGTACCTCGTAATGTTACAAACAGATGGCAGATCGCGAGGATGAACAGATCCTCATGGACGAGATCGCAGAGGGCAGCAGCCAATATTGGGCGGATGAGGAGCCAGAGGACCCCAACCAATACCTCAACGAGGAGGGAAACGAGGCCACAAACCAACAGGAAAGTGAAAGGGAACCGGCCGTTGGAGAGAAGAGGGCACGCGGACAACGGGGTGCCGCAAGGAAGCTAGAGGGCAGGCATATTATTACTGAAGTGGCCCTAGACGGCGAACCAGTTGCCCCGGCCGGCATACTACGTAAGTTTGTGGGACACAGTGGTTGGGTCGTGAGGGATCACGTGCCCATTAGCATAGTGCATTGGCGTCAAACAAGAACAGCAGAGGATGATGAAAGTTATCTGCCAGATATGGAGAAAGCAATGTTTTGGACCACCATGCTCGAGACTTTCACGGTCCCTCAGGCAGATCAGCCAAGACTGAAAGCATGGACGATGAAGAAAACGGCTGAACAGTTCCAGAAGTACAAGTCAGCTCTATACAAGAAATACGTCGTGAAGGGTCTGACACCTGATTTCGACAAGTTGACGAAGCTGAGGGATCATTGGGATGCGTTTGTTGCATACAGGACTTCCGAGCACGGGCAAACGCAAGTAGCAAAGAACAAAGCCAATGCCGCTAAGAAGCAGTCCCATCACCGGCTAGGGTCAGGTGGCTATAAGAAGGCAATCCCCAAGTGGGATGAACTGGAAGCCGGGTTGATTGGAAAGGGTATTGAGCTGGCCACAACGAACTGGCTTGAACGTTCAAGAAATTGGTACTATGCTCATGATGGAAAGCTCGATCCCACTGATGGCTCCCTTGTATTCGGCGATGCGATCCGCGAAGCAGCTAGCCGACTCACGGAAGCAGTGGAGGCGTCTGCTCAGGGAACATTCCATCCTGGCAGAGAAAAGGATGAGCTTACGCTCGCACTACAGAATCCCGAGCATCCAGGACGAACACGGGGGAAAGGCGTGGTTGCATGGAAATACGGATTTCAAGAGGCCAGCCACACTTACAAGAGTCGGATGAGGAGCAAGAGGGATACCGAGGACAAATTAAGATATCTCAAGGAGAGGATCGCCCTGCAGGAAATACGGATGCAAGAGGAGGTCGAACGACGGGTGGACCAACGCCTTGCAGAACGACAGAGCGAGCAGACGGTGCAGCTGTATGCCCCTCCAATCATGGTGAGCCCCTCGGGCAATCGCAGCAGCTGTGCCTCTACAGGGCAGGCAGGAGAACAGGTCATGGAAGGTGCAGCAGGGCAAGCTCAGGCAAACCCATCGTACCCCATAGATGAAATCACGCGGCGGACACCTTGTGAGCTGCACATTCCCTTCAAGAACATATCACTCAAGGTATGCTCTTAGTTTTATGATATGTGTCTTGTAAATTGCATAACCGATGGTGCATGCATCTGTTAATTACTAAGTAATCCTGACTCTCGTGAAGGTGGCGTCGGGCATGGCCATACCATTGGACCCTTCGGGGACATATCATTGCAGACCGATTCCACCTGGGTACTCAAAGGTCGAGGTTGAATTGGTGGAACGAGGGTTCGACGATCTCGAGCTGGACATCCCCGGAGGAGACGGGGAGACGAAACTAGGAGACACAGCCCACGCCATTATACTATGGTGCAAGCGACACATCGTGTTTCCCGGGCGAGCAGCGGCGTCTTCTCCTTCGTCTCCTCCGCCTGCACCCTCTCCTCCGCCTGCACCTTCTCCTCCACCTGCACTGGCTCCTCCACCGCAGTCTCCTCCACATGCAACCTCTTCTTCGCCTGCACCGGCTCCTCCGCCTGCACCGTCACCGTCTGCTCCGCCTGCACGGCCTAAAAAGTCGTGCCCACTTCGTCCCGCGCCATCAAAGTCCACACCACCAAGAAAGAAGCCAAGACTTGACGAGCCAAAACTCCCCGCTCTCAAGAAAAGGGCGTACGACCGCACTCTCGAGGAGAATGAGGAGGTCGTACAAGCAGAAGTGAAGGCGTTCTTCGAGGCACGGAAACCACCAAAGAAGATTCCAATAGATCCGGCTGCTAAGAAGTTCTTCCAGAAGATGAGCGAACCGGTCAGGAGGGCTGTACTTTCCGATTATGACCGGTCGGTAACGAAGTCGTACAAGAAACAAAGAGCAAAGGCCAAAGAAGTGCCTCAGCTCGGAAAGCAGCGGAAACAATCGGTTGAGCCGTTGCTACCACCCGGTAAAGAGGAGCTGAGGCAATGGATGAAAGAGACGGGTCTGAGCAGGGCGCAACTGGTGGGAGACACACCGATAACCATGGCGACAGAAGCCGACTTGAAATACAAATTTAAAGTCGGTGAACCGCTTGTCAAGCCTGGTGAGGTGAACAGTCTCTCAACACAAATGCATCGATTCCATCAATGGTATATGGAACATTCATCCAGAGGTAGAATAATGTTTGGAGCGAGGATAAGAAACACAGACTACTACCAAGGAGATGATGTTCTGTGGATGAACTTCGAGAATGTGTTCGATGTATACCAACTAGACGCTCTCGACGTCTCCATTCTCAGCTGCTGGGTTTTGTAAGTATCATTTTAGCAAACTTTATTTTGTTCCTTAGCTTCTTCTATGTACCATTCCCTGGTTAGAATGTGACGATAAGACTGATGCAAATTCCTTTTTCTTTTGTAGAATGGAGATTCAATCGTGCCGTAGGCAGGGGATTTTCAATATTGGATTCATGGACCCTCGCAAAGTCAATGATGTAATGATACGGGACTTTGAGAAAGATACAGAAGACAATATTGTTCATTTCCTGGTGCAGCAGCATTACAAGACCTACATACTATTGCCATACAACATAGAGTGAGTTTTAACTGTCTTTCAAATTTGTACCAACTTCCTCCCCGTACTCATAACGTCACATATATATCGTCGGACGCAATTTGCAGATTTCACTGGATCCTTTTACTCTTCGACCTTGAACTTTGCAAAGTCCATGTCTATGACTCAATGGATAAACCAGAGTCTACTTTCACCAAGGTTTTTGAAGTGATAGACAGGTAATGCCATCTATTCAACCATCATTAATTATGAACACCGCTATTGGTACTATGCAGATCTCCGGTATTTAATCATAGCTTCCAACTGTACATAGGGCATGGGCAAAGTTCCGTACATTGGTCCACGGGGTTTGGAAAGAAAATCTTGGTAGGAGATTTAAGTTTCCGGTGAGTACATGCTCCAAAATTATTTAATCATTCATTGCTTCTAGAAAAAATTAGTACATTAAATCTCTCGTCGTTTCTCCTTAAGTGTGCAAAACAGGAGAAGGAGAATAACTTGTGCGGCTACTACGTCTACGAATATACTCACGCACTTGTACAGCAAATCAACAATGACAGGGATCTGGAAGTATGTAAAAATTATTCATATATTATGTCCCGATTTCTTATTGACTTCATATACTGATATCTCAATTTTTTTTCGAATGATAGATTATTTACATGAGGGAAAACCTATCCAACGAAGAATTTATCAAGGCTGTTTTATCAATGAACAAATAATTGATCCTGCGGGAGAATTCTACTACGATGGAAGTGCTATTCATCATCCTCCCCATGAATAATATGTCTTAGCTTTCTTCGTAATATACAATAGAACATTATAATTAACGAAAGATTATAATATATGTATATTCAGATGTGCATTCATGTACTTATGTGTGTGAGTATATTTCGATAATAAAATTATATATTTTCTTGAGTGCTTATATGTAGGATATATATATATATATATATATATATATATATATATATATATATATATATATATATATATATAAAACATGTATTTATACATATATATATATATATATGCATATTGCATATATATACATATAAATACATATATTACATATATACGCATATTATATGTACATATATATTATGCATATATATGTATTTATACAGATATATGCATACTATATAAACAAGCAGCTGGCAGAACCAGCAAATGTTTTTTTTAAAAAAAAGTATTATTAGTCCCGGTTGGTAACACCAACCGGGACTAAAGATGGCCGAGGCAGCTACGTGGCAGCCATATTTAGTCCCGGTTGATAACACCAACTGGGACTAAAGATAGATCCCCGGGTATTTCACCCGGGACTAAAGATGCCGATCTTTAGTCCCGCATTCGTAGTCCCGGTTCGAGAACCGGGACTAAAGGCGGTTACGAACCGGGACTATAGTGGGTTTCTCCAGCAGTGTACCTCCGCTACGACCTCTACGACCTCGACCTCTCCCAGGTGTACAGCAACTACTGCCTGCAGAGGCTGCTCTTTGACATGCCCAACCGATCCCTCCTCCTCGTCGAGGACATCGATTGCTGCTTCAGCGCCAGGTCGAGGGAAGATGCCAAGAACAGCGCCGACGATGATGATGACGACAAGGTACGCCACGCCATACCCCAAGGCCAGCCATTGATTGATTCTGATTCTTAATTTCTTGATGCCAATGGGAGATGGATTTTTGTCCGTTTTATGCATGGTGCTCAAAAGGTCCTGAAAAAAAATACTCCCTTCATTTCATACTATAAATCAAGTTTGATTTTTTTTCTTAGCCAAAGTTTTTAGGTTTGATCAAATTTATAAAAAAATTAGTAACATCTACAACATGATTAGTTTTATTAAATTTAACATTGAATATATTTTATATTTTGATAATATGTTTGTTTTACATTGAAAATGTTAGTATATTTTTATACAAACTTGATCAAACCTAGAAGTATAACTGAGAAAAAAGTCAAATGATTCATAATATAAAATAGAGAGAGTAGCAAGATATATCATTTTCACAAACATGCATGTTTAAATTTGACTTATATAATTAAGCCTAATATTAATTAATAAAGTGACTATGATAAGCCTTATGACTAAACTTTACATTTCTTCTGCCACAAAAGACCTAAAGGAAAAACAATAAAGTAGCAACGAAAAATAAGATAAACACGTAGTAGTTCCATTCAATTTGTCACAGGCAGTTAACTAGGACTCATGACCTATTCCTCGTCTTCAGCAGCAAACTCTTCAAGAAACAACGAAAACCTTTCTTATGGAATTGGGGGAATTGCAAAGTGAGTACATGAAATACTTAGCAAGTACACGGAAATATGCATATCCAAGACTAACAAATAAAACAATGGCTATTTTGCATAACACAGCAATTTTGCAGTTATAAACAATTTATAAACAGAGATTTAAACGACAGTTATAAATAACTGGTGTTACCAACCAACCATCCACATTGGATATGTCCATACAAGACAACATAGCTAAATTAATTAACCTACAAACAGCTTATTTTCAATTTTCACAAACTACCCCTCATGAGAAATCACCAAGCATGTCCAGGATCACGGACACGGCTATTCGAATAGATTATTTTAACACTCTGTAGAGGTTGTACAACTTGACCCACAAGATACATCGTCCTTTTAATGGTCATGCGCAAGTGTCACACTTTAGGTTGTGTGCAGTCAAGGTGTCTGTAACAAGACTTTTTAGATATTATGTCCCAACATTGCCTTCCCTCGTAAGACACATTTCCCTCACACAGACAAGAAAATATCCATGGCTAATCTTAACACCTAGCATCTAACCACCTGGGGCGACAGTGCCAAGACTCGGAATCCTACTAGGCCAGGTTCTTCTCATGAGAACATATGGTTGTACGGTAGGCTCAGATCAATGACTTATGAAGTACAATCCTTAATTGGCCAGGAAAACCATAGCATAGGGTAGCAACTTAAGGACACGTAGTTGACTCTTTGAGCAACTAAATAACACACAACTTGACAATAGGCTCACAAAGAGACCATACTCGGTAATGATCACATGGATATATTACTACCTAACCAGGTTCATACAGAACCACCCATCACCCCAATCCAAAACGTGTTATCCACCTATTGTTTTATTACATGATGCAACACATGCTACCGAAAAAATAGCACACAGCCACACAGCTTATATAAAAGTGATTATAAGTATAAGATTAATCAAAATTATATTTTTGTTGTAAAACAACCTTGAACGGGGCTAAGCATAACTACTCTACCTTGAGTTGAGCCCAATGTTCAACTCACAAAGACTAGGACGACAAGGTATCATCGGTAATCAATAATATCAAAGGCAGGATAATAACAAGTAGGTCACACTACCCATCGATAATTTATAAATAAAATAATACATGTATTCAAAAAAACATTTCATAAAATGGGATCAATATGTTTAAAGAGTGCACTTACGTTGCTCCCAGTACTGTCCTTGCATTGCGTCTTCTGAAGCGAACTGCTCCTTTGATCCAATGTCTACACGATCGCAAATAAGAAACAAAACAAAAGAAATGTATAAATAACATCAAATGAAATAACAAACTAAACCAGGAGGTAGATCTCAATTTTAGAAGAATTTAGGAAGAAGAATGGGTCGAATCGGAGTTCGAACGGAAAAGTTATGACCTCCGAAAGTTTACATTTGGATAAAATCCGAGGATAAAAGAAAATGAATATTCTGAGAATATTCTTTGGATATTTAATTTCGAAAATAGAATTAATTTTGTGAGGTAAAATATGGTGGGGCCCATTAGTCAGTGGCTCGGTGTACGGGTAGACTCGGTGCACAGTGGACTGGCTGACATGGACTGCCACATTGCGACACGTGGACAAAGATGGTGACGTTGCGATGATGTGGACGGAGCTAGGGCTGACGTGGCAAGGGGAGGAGTTATGTAGATCCGACGGTTGAGATTTGATGTAGAGATCGGACGGCTGAGATTTGTTGGAGATATTTGGACTGTGGGGCCCACACGTCGGTCACACAAAGGGGAGGAGGAGAAGACAGCAGCTCCACTGCACGGCATGGACGTGCTCCGACGCGGCGGCGACAGACGGCGGCGCGCGGCGACGGCGGACGGTGGGTCGGCGAGCGGCGGCATCGGGAAGAGGAGGCGGAGGTGACCTCGGTGGCGCAGCACGGAGCTCCTGGACGGCGGTGTCGACGACGCTCGGCGGCGGACGGCGTCGGCCGGAGTTGAGGAAGAGAGAGAAAGACCGACGTGACGGATGTAAGAGCTTGGCCTCGGGGCTCACCGGCGGCGGTGGCACGGTAAGAAGGTGGCAGCCACGACGGCGCGACCCACCGACGGTGGCGACGACAGCTGAGAGGTAGCGGCGGTGCTCGCGATGGAGATGGCGGCTTCGGAAAAAGAGGAAGAAGGGGCGGCGGCACCGTTGGCTATTTATAAGGGAGGAAGAGGGCTAGGGTTAAGACAACGGCGGCACCGGGTTTATGGAAAGGCGGAGGCGTTTATGGAAAGGCGGCGACGGCGCAGCGCTTGCGGCGAGACCGGCGGTTTGGCGGCCGGCTTGGGCCGGACTCGGTTGGCGGCGGCGTGGGCCGGGGACGACGCGCGGGCTCGGGGCTTGGCCTTCCCGGGCCTATAGCTCGGGTGGAGAGAGGAGGAGGAGAGCAGCAAGAGGTTGAAGAAGAACGAGGAAGAAGGAAAAAGGAGAAAGTAGGAGGGCCTAACTGAAAAAGGAGAAATTAAAGAAAGAGAGGAAGGGAAAAAAGAAAAAGAACAGGGACTTTTTTGGAAAATTCTAACTTTAAAACTTTTGGAATTTTGAGAGGATTTCGGAAATTAAGATTTGAATTGGAACATTTTGGACTTGGGCGGAATTTGAATTAGAAATTTGAGCTCCACTTCCAAAAATACAAATTAAATCCAATTCAATTCTAATTAAGACAACAAAGCCAACTGCGTAATTAATTAATTAATCACATTAAAGTCTTTTGGTTTAACGAAATTTTCATTAAGCTACTTTAGACGAACAAACCAAATGTTAATTTTCGCAAACAGGCGAACAAACGGAAAGAGAAAAATCAAGACGTGACACAAGCCACTTAATTACCCTAGCTTAATCCCAAATACATGAACGGAGTTCCTCCGAATTCTTCCAGGCAGCCTCCTCCCATCCTCTGCTGGACAAGAATACCATGCACACAGCCTCCTCCCATCCTCCGCTGGACAAGAATACCATTGCACAAGAACTCGAGTCACCACAGAGGTACCTAATCGGCCCAAACGAGTATCTAGAAAAACAACCGGCACATGTTTGGTCTCTAGGGTTGTTGGTAGCCTATCCAACAACCTCCCTTTGAAGCCATGAGCTGAGAAAACACTAAAGAAGGGATGGATCAAATTGTCAGCAGGCAAAGCTAATTCATAAGCCACAATACCTAGCTTCTGCTCCACTGCAAAGGGACCAAAATACTTGAATGACAGCTTATGGATGGCAGTGGCACGATGAGCAATAGAAGGTTGCACAACTTCAAATGTACCCAATCTCCTTTGAATTCATTGAAACCGTGTTTCTTGTTAGCCTAACTTCATGTATTGCTGAGCCCTATTCTAGTGTTGTTGTAAGAGTCGCATCATTCATGTATTGCTGAGCCATGTTCAAGTGCTGTTGTAAGAGTGCATCATTAACTTCCTCTCAGTGAGCTATTTGTTCCTATCTAGTAAAGCACAAGATTCAACACTGACTCCAAGCTGGTTAGGTGCGTGACTTGCCAAATGAAGCCAACCACACCACTTAGAAGGACAAAGCCTGAGTAAAGCACCTCGAATAGGTTTCAAGACATTGGTTGACCCTTTCGATTTGTCGGTCTGATTGAGGATGATAAGAAGTGCTAAACTGAAGCTTAGTACTAGGTATGTAAAACGTGTTCTCCTGTCTAGGTGTTAACGTCAAAATTTGATAAGATTCTATAGTGGGTTCGGTTAAGAAAAAAAGTCAAGCAGCCAATGGAAGCTTATCCAGTGTCCGATAAGGACTTTATGTTTTTTCTTTTATATTTAGGAAAGTTTGTGTCGTGTCCTATTAGAACTCTTATCGGCCTATGGGTATAAATATGTACACACAGGGATCTTATCGGCCTATGGGTATAAATATGTACACACAGGGTCCTTGTAATTTATCTCTGAGATCAATACAACTTTTGGGCCTATGGGTATAAATATGTACACACAGGGATCTTATCGGCCTATGGGTATAAATATGTACACACAGGGTCCTTGTAATTTATCTCTGAGATCAATACAACTTTTGGCGCATCATCACCATCTTTTTCGAGGTTTCCTTTACTATTGGTGGAACTTGGCCCGAGAAGGACTTCCCGGTTGGTCACCCATCCCTAGATTTCTCTAGGCCAAGCACGCTTAACTTTAGAGTTTTTTGGAGATGGGCTTCCGGAAAAGAAGTTGCAACTTGTTACCATGAGTGAGTATCCTATCAATCTTTATTATGCCTTGGGCCGGGGTGTTACATCCTCATCCCCTTAAGAGATCGACGTCCTCGTTGATCAACCCCAAGCCAGGAACTCCCTCTCTTGGCCAGGCCCGCTTACATCTAGCAGATGTACTTCCTGGTCGGTCATCCATCCCTAGATTTCTCCAGGCCAAGCACGCTTAACTTTAGAGGTTTTTGGAGATGGGCTTCCGAAAAAAAAGTTGCAACTTGTTAGCATGAGTGAGTGTCCTATCAAGGCCAAGCACACTTAACTTTAGAGTTTTTTGGAGATGGACTTCCGGAAAAAAAGTTGCAACTTGTTAGCATGAGTGAGTATCCTATCAAGGCCAAGCACGCTTAACTTTAGAGTTTTTTGGAGATGGTGTTGACGCCAAATCCGTATCGCCGATGAGGATCCGGCGTGCGGACACACGAAGGCCTGGGAGATCTGCTTAGCTCCAGTGCAGGTCCTAAAATTGATGAAGCGCGGGCGTGCCAGTCAGTTTGATCCTGCCACTGACAAGATATGCAAAACAACATAACAGAAAGTCTATCGGCCGATAGGCCGATAGGGCAAAAACTTATCGGCCGATAGGCCGATAGCCAAAACAACCGATCGGCCGATGAGCCGATGGCACAATCCCAGCCGATGTACTGAACAAATATCTATATAGAGACGATCGGCTGACGATAACATGATGATATAGCAATATGATATAGCATAATCCAGATAAATATAAGATAAACATCGATCTGAAGATTAAAGTACACATCGGCCGGAGGTCCGATGGCAAAAACTCTCAATAAGCAGACAAACAATAAATACTCTGTTGTCATCGGCCAGATCCAATCTATATATAAAACTCTTGGGCCGATGCAACGTCCAGATAACTCACCGGCTGAAACCCCGATGAAACCCTTATTGGCAATCAACAAGCAGGCTAGAGATTACGGTTCTAATCACGACTTAGTAGGTCAAACCGAACTGATGCAGCACTAAGTATGAAAAGAAACGCAAGATCTAGACAATCAAGCCCTTGACTGATTTTCAGGGTGGTGGATACCTTGGCCAATCTAATCTAGCAAAGCAATTTAGTCGATACCGGCATAAACCCTAAAGCGAATCTCGGCCGATAAGACTAAATCGAGAAGCCAAACCAGATTGACAAAGATATATGATAGTAGGTGCTTACGTTGACGAGATCAGAACGTCGAAGCCCTAGCCCCGACAGCGCAGGCAACCATAACGAGACTTACCCCTCGCGGGAAGGGCATGAACTCATCGAAGAAGACGAAAAGTAAAGGGTTGGCGATGCGCCGAAGTTGTATTGATCGTGTGATAAAAATTACATGAACTACGGGCTTACATATTTATACCCATAGGCTAACAAAAACCCTAACAGAATACGACTCAAACTTTCCTAAAGATAAGAAGGAAACTAACAAACTTATCCTAATTAAAAGATACAAGCCGCATCCTCCTCAAATTCGGTCTTCTCTGGATAAGATCTTCCCGAATCTAACAAGAATCCGACTGCTGTTGGTGGTTGGTTCGAGATAACCCCCATCGGCCGATGTAGAACTCTAGGCCAATATTAGCTTTGAGCCGATATAGATCCTGGGCCGATGAGGGCTTCAGGGCTTACCAAATTCTGGTGTTAACAGATGGGCTTCCAGAAAAAAGTTGCAACTTGTTAGCACTTTAGAGTTTTTTGGAGATGAGCTTCCGGAAAAAAGTTGCAACTTGTTAGCATGAGTGAGTATCCTATCAATCCTTATTATGCCTTGGGCCGGGAACTCCCTCTCTTGGCCAGGCCCGCTTACATCTAGCAGCTTAAATAGGACATAGACTGCCCTCACAAACCAACACCAGTCTTTTCTGCACACTTTGTCCTCACTCATGCGCACCCGGGAAGGACTTTCCGATCGGTCACCTATCCCTAGATTTCTCCAGGCCAAGCATGCTTAACTTTAGAGTTCTTTGAAGATGGGCTTCCGAAAAAGAAGTTGCAACTTGTTAGCATGAGTATCCTATCAATCCTTATTATGCCTTGGGCCGGGGTGTTACAGGTTCATGCTAGTGTTTCAGCGGAGGGTTAGCCAATCTTATCTGATGTGTTAAATTTTTCTTTGATGGTTTTACGGTCTTAATTAAATTTAATGCATGACCAATTTGATCGGTGTCATATCGGTTTGCTTAAATTTATCAGGCAATTATCAACCTTATGCTGCATCGATTGGGTTCGACCTATGAGGTTGTGATTATAAGTTAGATTTATTTAAGTCAATAGGCATCAATCATTGTTTCATCGAGGTTTCAACCGCTGAGTTATCTAAATGTTGCATTGGCTTATAAGGATTGTATACAAGTTGGTTATAGTCAATTGAAACAAAGGTTTCATTGATTACTTAATCATTTGTATTTAATAACATTAGACGTCCAACCGATATATACTTTAACCATCGGATCATCTAATATTCTATTTTATATCGGCCAATTGGTTCATTATCTTATTACATCAACCGATTGTTTTTATATCATTATTTATCCGTGTCAGAATCTATATCAAACATATAGCCGATTGTTCAAAACCCTATCGACATTGGCTAGAATCACTATATCGGCTAGTATCGCTACATCAGCTTGTTAGCCGATCGGCTCTTTGATCATCAATTTATATATCTTATCAGTTGCAGGATCAAACTGACTAGCACGCTCGCATCTCATCAAAGTTTAGGACGTGCACTGCAGCTAAACATATCTCCTAGGCCTTCGTGTGCCACACGTAGGATCTACGTCAACACATCTTTTGGCACACTTGACGGGACAGATTTTGCGTCAACACTATGTTCATCCGTTGTCATCCTCACTAAGCTTGATGAGCCGCTATGCTCCACGAGCTTGAGGTGGAGAGGTAGAGCTTCGATCCGTGTGACGAGGCGGTGTAGTTCATGAAGGAGATTCCAACGATGACAATGCAAGAAGGCCAAGAAAGATACAGAATGGTCAACATCAGATCTAATGTAGTGGTGGAGTAGGTGTAGTGGAAGTGGTGGCGGCAACTAGGGCTAAATGAAAAGCTCATGGCTTGTGACTAGCTCGGCTCGGCTCGTTGTTTTTTTTAATGAGACACATTATCATTTTCAGCCTGAATTCCATAACGATCCAGCTGGCTTGTAAGCTCAATGCACTGGGTGCAATCGAAAGAAGCACACCAATCAATAGGCCAACAACCTACTTGGTGGCCCAATTCTTCGATAGACCAAAAAAGAACACTCAAAAGTTAACTTCAAACCCTAGTCCCTAACTCTCAAATCCCATCTTATCTCCAGACGACCAGCGGCAATCAATTCGCATGGCGGCATTGTGATCATCAACCCCTGTCATTGTGTCCCCCATCAGCTCCTCCCCAGCTTTGCACATCGGCCCCACTGTTGTTGCACTCCACTCGTCGGTGATGGTGGAGTCGAAGCAAACAAGGAACGACAACACATGCTCTAGGACTCATGTCGTCACGCTTGTTAGATCACACTCTCGCTGTCCTCTGGTGTCATCGACCAGTGCAACGCCGTCCCTCGGTGTCATTAGCCAGTGCACCCTCTTATTGCACTCACCAGCCAACACACTCCTCTTGTCACTCGACCATCCCATTCCACGCCCCCGTCCTTGTTCGCCATGGAGGAGGAAGACGAGGTGGAAGATATGGAGGAACACTGGCTTGCAAGCTAAAACGAGCTGGCTTGAGCTCTTAATTATCTTAATGAGCTATATTGAGAAGGGGAAGGTGTGGACCATCGCCAACATCGGAAGGGGAAGGTGTGGACCATCGCCGACATCGGAATGGGATGGACTTATCCCATTCAGAAATAAGTGTTATCTCTCAAGCATAGTATAAAAAACCGGACCGGACCGGCAGTTGAACCAGAATGCTTCAAAGACCGTCCATGCAATTGAACCAGTATAAACCCGGTGAACCGGACAGTTTCTACGAAAAACCGGTGACCCGGGCTATCCTAGACCAGCGGATCGACTAGTAGATGGGCCGGCCTTCTAAACCCTCGTTGGCCAAGAGCAAGGGCATACCCTTCACCACTAGGCTAGCTTGAGCTCCTTGTTTGGACAAAGTTATGCATATTAGATAATGGTTCCGGTTCAGCATTAGACCGGTTGACCCAGCGGTCCAACCGGTGAAACGATGAACCGATGAACCGAGTGCTCAAGCGGTTCGATGGCCGGTCCAGTTTTTTCTACTATGCTCTCAAGGATGGATCACGTAAAGCTACGAAGAGAGAGTGCTCTAGCATCTTTAAAAAGTAGCCTTAAACTACACTAGTTGAGCTTTTGGATGGAGCTTCAAACTTGTCTCTATTAAAAACAGTGTCATCTCCCAAGGAGGGAGCATGTGAAGCTAGGAATGGACACATGACAGAAACAAAAGGATAAGGTCCTCATCAATTACCCATTTTCTCTAAAAAGCCGTTATAGATAAAACTTTTATATATGTGTTCTTAGCGATTTAAAAGCCAATGATAAAAAAACTACGTTAAAAATATCTTAAAATCAATTTTAAAATTAAGTTTAAAAATTTAAATTTTGATTTTGGCTTATTAGGGTAAGCAATGAGGCTCTAAATTTGCAAGACAGCTCGATTAATTACAAAAGACTGGTGTTTAGACAGAGTTGCTTGGAATTGGATGCATAGCTGCATATGCACTTCAGTGGGAATGCAAAACTGCAAAAAAAATTGACAAACGCCGTTGCCGGGGATCGAACCCGGGTCACCCGCGTGACAGGCGGGAATACTCACCACTATACTACAACGACTGTTGTTTCCTTATACAATGATTTAATTGTCTTGAAAAGACGATCGTTCGATTGTTGTAGCCATTCCAGGCGATCCTAACATGGTTGCTGCTAAACGATTCCGCAAAATAACCTCTTTTTTTTGGGTATTTTGTCATCACAAAATGGCGACAAACATATGCTCTCCACATTTTTCGCAAGGTAGAACTACAATTGATCTTCAATGGACATCTTAAACACTTGATCAATTTACAAATAAATGGATTGACTAGGCCATTAATCGAGGGTTTTCATTAGTTGTGCACGGACACAGCAACAGCATTTTCTCTGATATGAAAACCCTTGGAAATTGTGGAATTTTAAAGGATGTTTGCACGACTTGAACTAAATCTTGTGAACGTGCTGTAAGATACTTGTATTTGAAAGGAAATCTAAAGAAGATTCATCATCGACCCGATCTCCATAAACTCTTACTTCTTTTTACAATAATAATATAAACTGCTCTATGACTTATCACCACACTTTTTTGGGGCGGTCTGATCCGTGGTGAATCACGTGCGCCTAGGAAAGTGGAATAAAAAATAATAAAAATTACACAAGCAGCATTAATCATAAAATATATTTTAATTCCTTTAAACAGTCCAACGAGCGGATTTTTCGGTCTAGTAGTACTTGTATAATGGACTAATAAAAAAATCATACATATATAAACTTTATACATATAAATTTTTCCACATCTACGCTTAGAAACTTTGTACAAATTTAAAAAACAATTTATAAAAAAACAAGGCAAAAAACATACATGTGGGTTGATATGAAACGGACATGCTAAAGAAAAGAAAGCTCTAATTCAACATGTGCAAAACAAATAACAATATGAACGGATTGACCAATCACGATTGCACAGATGGAAAAAAAAGAGAAAAAAAGCCTATGAAACAATTTGAAAAAAAAGAAGAGAAAAGGTCGAAACTGTGTACCAAAATTTGAACGGATTGATCAATCACGATTATGCAGTTGGATCTTCCATTAGCCGTTTCGACTTCTTTCGAATGAATCCATGTTTTTCTACCCCGTACCATAAAAATGCATGGCGAACAAAACTTGTCCCCTTCATCATCGAACTGCTTGTCCCCTTCGTCATCGACCTGTCTCTGCAGAAAGCCCATCTCTTCACCGCATCTTGTAGGTGCCCTTTGTCATGAAACATCTATCCAACTTGCACCTGCTTACAATCATATCGTTAGTGGGCATCTAAATCGTTAACCCTCATACGACTCATCGATATAGTCGTTCAATTATTAGGTATGCTGGTTTTTTTGTCCCACTGTGTTGTATCTTAGCCTTTCACTACAAGCGCAATGTATTTCACGTTTTTCATTTCTATCTCTTCCACTGGCACCTCATTCTCCTCCACTGCATCAACAGTCAAAGGTGAGTCCAGCTCATCATCCTCCGAATCGTTGGCCGAACAATTACTATCACGCACAATGACCTCTACCGGTGCAATAACCTCTTTCGGTGCTTCTCTTTGACCAACAAATATTATCCTCTTGCACAGTCTTTGTAACACCCTGATTTTCGTCCGTCGAAAAATTTATTTTATTAAAAACCTATTTTCAAAAATTTGGTTCTTTGAGTATACTTAGGATTATGTGCCAAAGATCTCAATTAATTCTTTTCTTGTGAACTCACATTCTCCGCCAAATCCGTTCCCTCCAAAATATCTTTCCAAATAATTTTTCTTCCATCCGAAGATCCTAGCAATATTTGTTTCCGAAATTCTACCGCCAACAAATATTTTTGTGCAGTTACATATCAAAATTCGATGGCTATTTCTCTCGTCAAATTTAATCGTGCACCGACGGAACCGGCAAAAGCCGAGTTTTTCCTTCTATTCCTCTTTTCTCCAAATAAAATCCTCGTGTTTGGATTTTTGAATCCGAGACGCATCCTAAATCGCTCGTTCAATTTTTACCCATTCTAAATTATTTTGCTTTCTACTCACTTCATTCATTGCAAGCCAAAATACTCATCTACTTTCTGTTGACGCCAAATCCGTACCGCCGATGAGGATCCGGCGCGCGGACACACGAAGGCCTGGGAGATCTGCTTAGCTCCAGTGCAGGTCCTAAAATTGATGAAGCGCAGGCGTGCCAGTCAGTTTGATCCTGCTACTGACAAGAGATGCAAAACAGCATAATAAAAGGTCTATCGGCCGATAGGCCGATAGGGCAAAAACAGCCGATCGGCCGATAAGCCGATGGCACAGTTCCAGCCGATGCCGATGCCAGCCGATGCAGTTAAGGTTTGATCCATCGGCTGCACACTGAGCAAACGTCTATATAGAGGCGATCGGCTGACGATAGCATGATGATATAACAATGTGATATAGCATAATCCAAATATAAAATAAACATTGATCTGTAGATTAAAGCACGCATCGGCCGGAAGTCCGATGGCATAAACTCTCAATAAGCAGATAAACAATAAATACTCTGTTGTCATCGGCTAGATCCAATCTATATATAAAACCCTTGGGCCGATGCAACGTCCAGATAACTCACCGGCTGAAACCCCGGTGAAACCCTTATTGGCAGTCAACAAGCAGGCTAGAGATTACGGTTCTAATCACGACTTAGTAGGTCAAACCGAACTGATGCAGCACTAAGTATGAAAAGAAACGCAAGACCTAGACAATCAAGCCCTTGACTGATTTTCGGGGTGGTAGATACCTTAGCCAATCTAATCTAGCAAGGCGATTTAGTCGATACCGGCATAAACCCTAAAGCGAATCTTGGCCGATAAGACTAAATCGAGAAGCCGAACCAGATTGACTAAGATATATGATAGTAGGTGCTTACGTTGTCGAGATCAGAACGTCGAAGCCCTAGCCCCGATAGCGCAGGCAGCCATAACGAGACTTACCCCTCGCAAGAAGGGCATGAACTCGCCGAAGAAGACGAAAAAGGGTGGCGATGCGCCGAAGTTGTATTGATTGTCAGATCATTTACATGAGCCTTGGGCTTACATATTTATACCCATAAACTAACAAAGATCCTAACAGATTAGGATTCAAACTTTCCTAAAGATAAAAGGAAAAAGATAAAGTCCTTGCCGGACACTAACACACTTTCCTAAAGATAAAACAGAAAGCTAACAAACTCTTCCTAATTAAGAGATACAAGCCAAATCCTCCTCAAACTCGGTTTTCTCTGGATAAGATCTTCCCGAATCTAACAAGAATCCGACTGTTGATGGTGGTTGGTTTAAGATAATCCCCATCGGCCGATGTAAAACTCTAGGCCGATACTAGCTTCGAGTCGATATGAACCTGGGCCGATGAGGACTTCGGGGCTTACCAAATTCTGGTGTTAACACTTTCCTGAACACACGAGGCAGCAACAAGCAACATCCATCCTCTCCCAGCATGCATGCATGCACACGTCCTTCATTTCTCTGCCTCCTCAGCCCCATGCCAAAACAATGGTTAGGCACCGTCCTGCACTGTGCACTGAGCATGGTTAGGCACCGTCGCCGCCTTCTCCGTCGAGCAAACGGCCATTTCTGCACACGGTCCAGTGCGCCATGGCACCACGACGAGCTCGTCGGTGTCACTCGTCCATGCCGTAAGGTGTGAACCGAGCTCACCCATGCCGCACCGGCCACTGTCCTCGCTCTACTGTGCCTCCCTGCCGACAACGACCGTCGAACAGGATCGTCGGCCCCACTCGGCCGAGCCGCCTTGTCGCCGTCCGCTGGCTGCGACGGCTATAAAAGCCACTGCCCCGTCGTCGTCCTCCTCAGCCTCCAAGCTTTCCCATTCCCACTGTCGCCGCCTCTCCTCCATCCCGCGAACCAACGGGCCGAACGCCGACGCCGCGCCCGACTGAACCACTCAGCCGAGCCAATGCCCCAGCCGAGCCACCGCCAGGCGTCGCTTCCTCCCTCCTCCTGCGCACGTCGCCGTCGGCCGCCCCTCCAACCGGCTCCCCTCTCTCCTTGTCAAACTAGCACCGCCCCTCCCCTCTGTGCCGTCCAGGCCGCGTCCCGGCTGAGCAGCCCCCCGCCTTCCTCGGCCGGCGCAC
>BDMV01000010.1:18459479-18584573 GCA_008326285.1 Oryza officinalis | reverse complement strand
CGCCGCGCCCGTACGCCGTGCCACCACCTGCCAGCGCCGCCTCCGAGCTGCGCCTGCCGTCACGCCGCGCTTGGCCGCCGCCCGCGCCACGCCCAGCCGCCGGCCGCCGGCGCCCTACCTCTCGCTCGAGCTCTCTCTCTCTCCCGGGATGAAGCAAAGGCAAGAAAGAGAAAGGAGAGAAAGAAAGAAGGAGAGGATAAGGAGAGAGGAAAAGAAGAAAAGGAAAAAAGAAAAGAAAAGAAAAGGAAAGTAAAAGAAGTGGGACCCATCGGTGGGCCCCACTATTTTGGCCCCGAAGACTTTGAAGAGTCTATATCACCTCCCTCTCATTGTTGGGCCAAGCCATAAAGTCCTCCACAAGAAGTCTACCAAACCTCCCCGCATTCATTGGGCCAACCGGCTTGACAATCTATCCAAAAGTCCATAAAACCTCCCTTATTTCCTCGGGCCGAGCCCAAGAAAATCCATTTCTGCAAAAAGTCTATATCATATCCTCCAGGCCAAAGTCCACCAACAAGCCATCCTCCTCACCAAAGTCTAACATATATCCCTCTACTCACCCAACCCCCTCTATTGAAGTCCATCTTGCCTCCCCAAGCCATTCATTCCTGTTGGGTTGGTAATAAAAAGATAAAATCTAATGCTCCTCCCCGGTACTACTTTCGGCGACGACGTCGCCGCGCGCCGCGCCGTCATCTGAACCCCGAGAACGACTAACTTATTGAACGGCTAACCTCTAACATTTGACCCATTGACTCACTAACCTGTTCACACTCTAACTTACTGACTCACTGACCTCTAACTCGCTAACCCCTAACCCATAACTTGCACTAACCTGCTAACATTTACTCGTTAACGCTGTGTGTTCGTTTGTTACCACCAATCGAACACATGGTGTGCGAGGGAAATCCGCGGGCCGACCGTCCCCAGGCTATACATCAATGACCGTAGTTTCGTGTGAGGACCACCGCTCGATGTGCCGCTACCCGGCTGCCGCAAGGTGAGCTCCTCTCCTGCTCTTCCTCTTGCTTTTGTTTCCTTACCGCCGTTGTTGCCGCGGCACGGTGACGTCATGAGGCGCAACACCGTACACGTTCCCTGCGTGGTTGCCCTCTGCAGTGATCGCCGCTGTGCCGCCGGCCATGCATGCGCCATACAGCTAGCTGACTGTACGTGTGCATGCATGCAAGCAGCTCACATGCATGCAGCTAGCTAGGCCGTGTGTATGCATATGCATGCATGCTTGTAGCTCGCCCAAGCCCTTCACCTCACCATGCGCACACCCATTTAAAAACAAAACCTGTACGTGAGGAGCTAAGGACGGTCCCACCCGTCAGACCTTTTTCCTTTTCTTTGTTTTAAAACTTTTCCAATCTTTCGAATTCCGTATCTCCCTCGTTTTAAGTTGGATTTGAACGAAACTTTCGTCAAAATCTTTCTAAAATCAAGATCTACGCAATGGCACTGGTTTGGTTATTTTTTTTGATTCTTTTCGGAATTTTTGGCTCTTTTTTTTGTGTTAGCGAGTAGTTTGTGACGTTAGTATTCAACCGGACAGGGTATATCTGCGAGGAGGAAACTGAGCTAATTGAGAACGAACCCCCAATTGAGCAAGGCAAGTCACTACGCCCCCTTCCTCGAACATGTTGATCCTATTTTTATAAATATGTTGATTACAAATAAAATTGCAGACTAATTATAAAATGTGCACCTACACTTGTTTAAGCCTTACTTTTGATATTGTTTATCCTTATGTATTTACACACCTTTGTTACCTGAGTATATTACTTTACGCGTGATTATTTACTCACTGCTTAGCCCTGCTTACATAGACGTTATACACTCCATATGTGTGATATGTGAATGTGGTTATACTGATCACTCGATGGGAGTGATTGATAGAGATCGGGTGGACACATAAGCGCCACCCACAGCATGAAAACCTTTGTGAAAACCCAAAAACTTAATTAAACAAAAGTGATTTCGACTCGGGTGGCACGGATAGAATATGGGTGGTTCTGGGAACGGTAAGCCGCCGACCCTGGTCAGTTAAGGACCGAGTCAAGAAGCTAAGCAGGAAACGAACCGAGTATGACCACACTTCTTGAGTGGGGTTAGACCCGGTGGACTAGGTTATTCTCGTGGGGTGGCACCCCAGACATGGTAGGTTCTGGATATCGGTATGGAAATGTGGAAGTGTGTGGTTTAATGACATCAAGCTTTATATATGTGTAATGTAACCTTCAATCTCGGGAGCGCCAGGACTCCCCTCACAACCGGCTCGAGGTAGGAATGTGGCACCGGGGGTGCAATGAGGATTCATAGTCCTTGGAGCAGGTGCCGCCATGCGAGGGTAACTGAAAAACCGGGCCGTGACAAGTCTCATGTGTTGGGTGCGCCACGGAGTGTGGGATTAAAAGCGTACATCCGCTGCAGTGTGAGTAAATTAAACTATTCGAATAGCCGTGCTCACGGTTAATGAGCGCCGGGACTTGTATTACTGTTGACTAGCCTAGTCAATTTGTAATATTGCTTAAAATATGATGGGTATGGAAGGTGTGACCTTGCCTGATGTGCAAAAAGGTCGTAGTGGTAAAAACTGTGGAAATTGGATGCGAGGGTAAACCGGACCAAGCGAGGCTTGGGGAAGGTGGATGAACCCTCGCAGGTTAATGACAACTTCAACTTAACGTGGTTTTCAGTTAAAATTGTTATGGCATAGGTTTGTGAAATAATTTGTGAAAACTAGCTTTATGCAAATAAACCAAGCCATCCTTGAACCCCTATGAACATTATATGCATTCTGTAATGGTGGCTTGCTGAGTACGGTTGGTACTCACTTTTGCTTATTTAAATTATTTTTAGAAAAAGGTGTTGGTGTTGATCTGTGCATGTGCTATGCTGGCAAGGAGTTACTAAGGATGGCGGAATAGGGACCTAGGTTCACCAGTCGATGCGTGTGGGATAAAATGGACTGCCGCTGCTTCGCTTCCACTACCTCATTTATTTGTGTTGGTATTTTGTGTTGTTGTCGACCATGCTTGGTCTATTCGAATCCCATTTGGGCTATCCTTGTATTATTAATAGATTGTAAGACTTGTATGACGATGTCAGCTTGTGATATACAACTATGCCATGTGTGTACCATCTACTAATCCAGGGAATGGTATTGTAATACACATGGGGTTTCCGGTATAAAAAAACCGGGGGCTCACAGTCTCCATCGGAGTTTCCTCCACCTCCGCATGACTTGTCTCGCCGGATCGAAAAACATTTGTTTTCTTCTGCACTAGTATTGTCAGACTAAACCCTTTCTCCCTTACTCTATCCACATACTCCCTCCAACTCCCGATTGATGCAAGCTCTACTACTCTCTACTGCCATCCGTATTCACCAACAATGGATCTACCCCAAACATATTATACAACCACCCTAACACGTCGTTCAAAACAAACTACTCTGATGCATTCAGGCTACTATCAACAAAGGTATATACTGTCAAATCCACCCTGCTATCACAAATTTGTATAGGAGCATCGCCATAATACACACGAACAGCTACATCAACTGACATCCTGATAAAACATGACAAATTGTCTTACAACGGTACTAACCAAAAACTTCTCCAATGATAACATTCTTATTCTAATGGAAAATAACTTAACTTGTCACTATTTACAAATTACTTCATCTCGATTTCTAATAATACTCCACGTTAATTTGTACTTAGTGATCACTATTTCAAAATTAAAACATTGCTACTCACCTCAAAAAACTAACTTACCACTAACTTCAACATATCACTATTTTCATACCTTTAATAACATTCGACAATGAAAAGCGATTAACAAATCACAATCCTCATAATAAGGGATTAAAAATTCATACCTTCATCACCGTCGCTGCTCTCTCGGGCACCTATCCTTCCCTCTCGGTTGTTGCCTCTCCTCTCGACTGCACAGCCTCTCCTGCACGTCGGCGACGGCGCCCCGACAACGATAGCAGTGACGTGGTCCTTGCCTCCTCCCCCAAAAATAATCACAGCCGGCCAGGTGGGGAGGCAATATAAAAGGGTCTATCGAACTACCATTGTTCGATAGGGTCGATGGCTAGGGCCTGTCAAACTTTCGTAGTTCGACAGGTCCTGCGTGCTGCCAGCTATTGGCCTAGTCGAACTCCTGCTGTTCGACAGGTTGAACGCCTGCCATTCGATATCCTCCAAACTTGTCGCTGATCCGCTATTCGATAGGTGGATGTCGACCTATGGAAGTTCAACAGGGACCTATTTTGAAGAAAAAATCCTGCCATTTTTGCGATTCCCATTAAAATAATAATATTTCCAAAAAAAAATTCCCTGTGCCTTTGCTCCTTCAGCTCCATCAGGCTACCAATTGCCTTCATGCCCAGCAATCGTGTTGCTTGCACGAATCTTACAGTAAACCCACGGCTCCTCCCCTCTATAAACCTCACCAACCCCAACACGAAACGCCTCCCCTTCCCTGTAACTAACTAACCAACCAACCAACCGCGTCCGGGACCCACCACCACCCGCGCAACCCAAGAATCCAAGAACTCTCGTGCGCTGCACGCGCGCGCCTCGCCACGGCCATGGCGACGGAGGCGGCACCGCTCCCCCACCTGTTCCCCTCCTTCGGCTCGACGCCAGCGACGCCGCGCCACCACCTCGCCGAGCTCCGCATCGAGCGCGCGCACTCCGCGGTCGCCTTCTCCGCGCCCTGCGCCGCAGCCGGCGTCGGCAAGAAGCGGCGGTGCCTCCTCCCGCCCTCGTCCCCGCGCAAGAAAGTGCTGCTCGAGCTCCACCCCTTCGGCTCCCCGACGCCCTCCCCTCCGCCCCGGCGCGGATCCCCGGCCACCGCTCCGCCGCTGCTTTCCTCGCGCGCGGGGACGTCGGGCTCTTCCCCCGCCACCGCCAGCGACTTCTCCTTCCCGTTGGCGGTAGGCGGGACAGGGGGCGGCGGCGGGGGTGGGAACATGTTCGCGTTCTTGGAGGACGCGCCGAAGACGCCGACGACGCCGACGGGGTCCAGCGGCAGCAGCGCCTTGTCGTTCTTGGTGTCCCCGGCCGCGCCGGAGACGCCCACGGGCTCCACCGCGAGCGGCGGGTTCGCGTTCTTGGCTTCGCCGAAGCAGCCGGAGGCGCCCCTGGGTTACACCACCGGTGGGGACTTCTCGTTCATCGCCTCGCCGAAGCAACCGGCGGCGACCACAGGCCCCACGGCCAATGGTGGTTTCACGTTCTTGGGTGCACCGGAGCAACCCCCGACGCCGACGGGCTCCAAGGCGAGCGGAGGATGCGGTTCCTTGTCGTACGAGCCGTCCTTATCGCCGAAGGAGGCCGCGGTCTCGCCCTTGCCTTCCCCGACGCCGGCGAGCACGGGCTCCACCGACACCAGCGGCTTCTCCTTCTTCCCTTCGCCTGAGCCCGCGACGACCAAGCAATTGTCTCCCTCGCCGCCGTTCGTCTTCACGGCCTGGCCAGCGCACAAGAGCGGCGGGCGAAGCAGAAACAGAAGGTCGCGGCGAAACCTCCGCGTCGCGACGCCGCGGCGAGGGAGCACGCGGCCGCGGGACGAGCAGCAGCCGGTCACCCCGCGGCCGAAGAAGGTTGCCAAGACGGCCGCCGGCGAGGCCTCCCGCTCCTCCATCCTGTCCGGGTCGGCGGGCAGGCCGTGCTGCACGTTCTTCGCTTCGCCGGCCAAGGCAGCCAAGCAGGTACTCCTCCTCTATTGCTTCCGCCTTCCTCTTCTTGATCTGAATCACCGCCCAGTTCTTGATTTCTGTCGCCATTTCTTGCGCATCTCATGCTCCGATTTGATCGCAGCAGGAATCCAAGAATTCCTCCAGTGAGGCATCCCGCTCCGGAGCTACATCGCCGACGAGACCTTCCTCGTCGGTGGAGAAGACGATCACGCCGGTAAAGTCTCCCGCTTCCCAGTCCATTTCTTCCTTCCCATAATCTGAAATCGAACAGAAACAAGAACAAATTCACATGCTCAGGTCAAAATGTCTGTGTTGTTTAAAATGTCGGCATGTCAAATTTTGTTTCAAATCAATCCCAAGTTCAAATTCAGCATCTGAATCACTCACATTTCGTCATTTGCCTGGAATCCTCTGTTACTGGTGATTGATGTTTTCTTCAGCCTCTCTGCATGTCATTTTGGCAATCTGTCTCGCTGAAACCTGAACTTTCTTGTATCTTTCAGGAGCGAGAGGTTGAGGTGTCGAGCGCGGAGAGAGAGGCACCCTGCACCAGGCCGAGCTCGCCGGCGGCGGCCTGCACCGGCGGCGAGCTGGTGGTGCGCGTGACCTGCAAGTGCGGTGTCCACAAGGAGTTCAGCTTTGACCATTCCCACTGATCGATCGGTCTTCCCCTTAGTCCATCCTCACCGTCAGTTTTGCCTCATCAACGGATCAGATCGCTCCTGAACTGTGTTTTTGCTCTTCTAGTGACCAGAAACTTACTGGCAAATCTTAGTAGATATAGTAGAACTGCTCTGAGCCTGATAGAGCTGTAGGATCGTAGAGGTCTGCACACTGTGATTTCTTGTATCCTCTTCTCTTTGTGTTTTTCTTGTCTGAACTGGAAGAACAGTTTGCACGTATGTTTCTTATAGATATCTGTTTTTACTGTCTTGATGTAATGCTTTGGTGTGCGTGTGAGCTGTGAGTTGTAAATACTGCACCAGATATAGTGTATAATTGCGTCTGGATATTAAGCGGCGATCCATTGTCGTGTGATCGAAATTCGAAACTGTAACTTTGGTTATTTCTGACTGAAACCTCTGAATAGTGAATATCTGCAGGTTTTTATTCGGTGCTACATCATTAATTTTTTGCATTATCAGCAGATAACGTTTACATGCAGACGCAGTCTATGATTTATACTCAATGCTGCATTTGTTATTTTGGCATGCGGTGATATTAGCAGAAACATGTTAGTGTTGGTTTTGAGTTGTTAATTTGTGTTCGAGAGATTTCGCATTCGGTGGCTGACAGTCACGAAGAAATGGGTTCAGATTTGTGAGGTATACATATTTCACTATATTTTGGAATGGAATAGAGCGATGTGAATTGTGATACATGAGAAATTCTCATCGAAAATACGTTGATCTGGAAGCAAACTGCGTTCCAGAGGTAATTAAGATGTGTGTTGTGGTGTGATAAGATGGGTGTGTCGTACAATATGGTATATGGGAGGACACGTTGCTGTCCAAGTAAATTGCGTCTTCTTCGCAAAAAAAGAAATAAATAAAAGTAAATTATGCCTCAAATTTAAAGCTTGTAAAGATTCTCAAAATTTTAGCAAGACTCCATGGCCCAATGGATAAGGCGCTGGTCTACGGAACCAGAGACTCTGGGTTCGATCCCCAGTGGAGTCGTACTATTATTTTTTCTAATAATGTAGAATTCGGCTTTTATGTTTTGATATTTGCTATACGTTATAACGTTATACATAATTATTATGAACAATACATTATTACGTTGTACAAAAATAAAGGTAGGTCGTAGTAAAAACACAAATGTTTTTATTGTCCACTACATAGTAAGATAATTTTCTCAAAATACCCTATGATCATACTTGAATTTTTACACCAAATATTTTACAATTTATTTTGTTTTGCTATCACATAGATGACACATGCAAACCACACAAACACCTGTGAGTGCCCCTCCCCCCTAATATCATGGAATGCAATTTCGGAACAAAATTTTCTGAATCGAAAATTTCGCCTTCCACCGACAAGCACATATATTGCCCGAAATTTTTGTTTTTTTCAATTTTATTATAAATTTGGTCAAAATTTATTTAAAATTTTTTATATTTTCAAATAATTTATGCCAAAAACGTACCTAAATTCCTGAAATCTCAGTTGCCGCTGAATATCGGAATTTTCATTGGAAACGAAAATGTAAACCCTGCCTAATACGCACACAAAGTGATCAATACCAATGACATCCCTAGCCCCATTATTGAAAGCACACTCATGTGTGCGTAATATTAGTAGTGGTTAACAGAGACTCCCCCACGACGCTACCGATGCTTTCCCACTTTTACAAATGTTGACGACACATAGCAGGCTGGTTAGAGTCGCACGAATGTGCGACTACAAATGCTAGTACTCTTGAAAAATTAATACAAACCGAGGAACTGAAATTCATCGATCAGTCAAAATCATCCTCCTCGTCATATGGACAATACCCACTCAAGGGAGTCCAAATGTTCTTACGACCTACAACATAATCTTCAGTGTTAGATTGCAAAAGTGCACAACCATAGCAAATGCCAAACTCCTCGCTATCAACTAAGAGGGGCAGCACACGTGCACGCTATGCTCGTCGTGGATGCTGGTATCGACCTCCACAAAGGTCTCGGCAACTAGCGTGGTCGAGGAGAGGACACGAAAGTTGTAGTGGTGGTAGGTTGATCCAAACTCGTCGATGGTGCTTATCATTGTATCTCCGTCGAACTCGAAGTCCAAGTTACTATTGGCCTTGTACGAATCCAAGGCGATTTTGATGATGTTGATGTGGTACTCGTTCTTGCTGTCCTTGTTGGTTATTTGTTGAACTGGTCGCTCTGCGATGGCTTCTTCCCGTGGGTAATCTGGGATCGGTGGACGGTAGGCGAAACGCCACGCTTGCGGGGCTTGGCTGTATGGGGCTTCTCCCTCGTTGGCAAGCATGGCGTGGTGCTCCAGAAAATAGTTGCTCTTGCCTTGACACGCTTCCGTTCGTAATGTTTTTTGTTGCTCCTAAAACAACCATGATATATATCCATGTCAGCTGAGATGAGATATCTTCAGTGGCAAACACAAAGCAAACAAGACATTTGTTTGAAACTAGAGAGATGTACAGTTCACCATGCCTTGCTAAAAGCAGAAAGTAAATATATGTTGTGACAATTAAAATCGATCCGTTTGATTGCTAGATCGAACCAAAGGAAGACAAAATTATAGGAAAGTGACGAGGGATGGAGAACTCACCGTGTGATGGAGGAGCGGGAATCCATGGCACTGGTAGGGAACCAAGCTAGCTAACAATCCATGGATGGATGTGTTGGAAATTATACGCGCGCGGTGGGCGAGAGATAGGGAGGTTGGCGTGCGGCTGGTGGAGTTATATGTGCGTGGGTGCACGAGGGAAGTTTGGGATCAGAATCGGATTCCGATAACCAACCAAACAAAATTCGTTCCAAACCACAAGTCTCGCTATGTCTTCTCTCTGGCGGTGCCGGGCAACACGGAGGATGACAGGAGCTATTTCCGATCTTGTCTATGAAGGAGTCTCTGAGGAGGATTCAGAGTAGAAAAGGAGTTTTCACGGATGACACAGAGGATTAGGAGTCTGACCAAAGAGGTGCTGGTTTTAAGGAACCTTTTAAACTAGGGTTTCTGGAAGAAACGAGGTCGTGTAGATCGATCTTACCAAAACAATTTGCATCGAGTCGAGAAGTGCGGTAGGGATCTTTGTGGAGCAACAGGAATTGATGGAGGCAGAAGAAGCAATGACTAGTGATAAGATTGCATCTTAGGCAGGTCGTGGTTCCGTGAGTAGGGCTACACTGGGCAAATCTCAAGAGCTGGTGAAGAAGGTGAGTACGGAGAACCAGATAGGGCAGACGTTTGGTCACCCGGTGGCTGGCGGCGGGTTGGTTACTGCTCTAACTCATGGAACTGAGGGAGAGTATGACAAACATAAACTAAGGTGGTGCCTTATATGATGAAGAGGACATTGATGACCAGGGTAGAAGCTCAAAGGAAGAGGAGGATGAAGATGCTATTGAAATTGATTTTGATGAAGCCACAAGTCAGGTGAGCACCCAATGGGTGATAGTGGGGTGTTTTCTAACAGTTCGTAGATACAGTATACAAGGTTTATTTGAAGCACTTCAGAAGGCATGGGGTTTGAGATGTGGTCTGGAATAGAGACATCTGAAAGAAAATAAGTTTGTCATTGAATTCCATTCTGAGGGAGATTATAGGTTTGTTTTGGGAGGAGGTCCTTGGATATACAGGGGCGATGCTTTTCTGGTAGCTGCATACGATGGGCGTTCACGTCCATTAGAGATCAAGCTTAATATTTTACTGGTGTGGGTTTGGATTTTTGACCTACTGTTACCTCTGATGACCGAGACTATGGGAAAGAGGCTTGGTTCAAAACTTGGACCTGTCAAGAAAGTCACATCTGATACTAATGGAAAAGCTTGGGATGATTTCCTTTGCATCAGAATTGAACACCCAGTTGACAGGGCCTTGTCTAGGTGGTTAAAGGTAATTAAAGGGCAAAGGCGAGGAGTCGATGCAACGCTATGTGATAAAATATGAGCGGATCCCCCGATTCTGCTTCTTTTGTGGGAGGATAGGACATGCTGAACGAGATTGTCCTTTGCCGGAAGAGCAGAAAAGAGCGCACTTTGGTTTAGAACTCAGAGCATCCCCTTTCAAGAAGCATGAACATAGGAGCTGGCAGGTTCCTACTACTGAACCTATAGCTGAAAGGAATTTGTTCCCTAAAAAATTTAATGAATCAGGACATTCTGAAAGCATAACAACAATGTTCGGGAGGCAAGTTGGGTGGATGACAGGGGAAAGGCAGTGCTTGAGGGGAACTTGAACTCAGCGATTCAAGTTCTGCGGATGGACATACCGGTCGACAATCCAATTTGTACTGTCAGAGGCCAAGATTAGATTCTTCTAGAACTTTTGGACGAGAACCAAAACCAGGAAGTGAAGAACCTTGCAGAGAGGTGGGAAAAGCAAATAAAACGGGATGTAGCCAGGAGAACTCTGACAACTTTAAGGATAAGTTTGGTTAGCAGGTTGGGTGATAAAAGGATGGACAATAGTAATCCTGTTGGAGGAAGGCAAAGAGTGGTGGTGGATCAAATGGTGGTAGATGGTGGAGCCATGCCTGAAGGGGATGAGATATCGAGCAATGCCCTTGTCCCTTACTAGAAATCCTGACCTATTTTAGGTAAATGGATGGATGGGGGAGACGAGACGTCGGATGCTTCTAGTCTGAATAGTTTCAGTGGAGGGATCAGTAAAAGGAGTAAGATTTCTCTAGCCGACCTAGCAAATAATGGTAACCTGATGGGTTCTCACGATGAGACCCGTCAGGGGCAATGAATCTTTTAAGTTGGAACTGCCGAGGATTAGGGCAACCTCGGACAGTTCATGAGCTGGATTGCTTAGTGCAAACATATAGTCCTAGAGTAGTTTTCTTATTTGAAACTCGTCAACAAAAGGAAGTCGTTAGGAATATAAGGTGGAGGATCGGACTGCGAAATGTTTTTGTTGTGGATGGGCAAGGTAAAGGAGGAGGCTTGGCTTTGTATTGGGATTAGGGCATTCAATGACTTTACTTTCTTACGGTAAAAGGCATATAGATGTTATCTTAATAGATATTTCAGGGGGACAAAGCTAGAGGAATACCTTTGTGTATGGAGAACCCAAAGTGCAGGACCGACCTTGTATGTGGGAGTTTCTACGACGTATACACCACATTCACAGGTACCTTGGCTTATGATAGGAGATTTCAATGAAGCTATGTGGTCTTTTGAACAATTTGCAATCTCCAAACGATCAGCGAGGCAAATGCTGGACTTTTAGGAAGTGCTTTCCTTTTGTGACTTGCACGATATAGGCTTTTAAGGTCTGCCTTAGCCTTATGATAATAAACAGGAAGGCCAAAGGAATGTTAAAATAAGATTAGACCAAGCTGTCGCGTCACTAGAGTGGTCTACTTGTTTTTCGGAGGCTACTCTCTTCCATGCTATGTCGTCTAGATCAGATCATTGGCCCCTGGTTTTACAGTTTGAAAGGGGGGTTGTTCGGCCAAGGAAGAAACAATTCCGCTATGAAATTATGTGGGAAAGAGAAGAGTCTCTTGCGGAGGAAATACAGAAAGCATGGGAGAAAGCTGAACCTGCAGCACACTTGGGTGAAGTAGTAGATAAATTGGGCACTGTTATGTCTGAGCTAAGACAATGGAGTAATAGGAAATTTAAGTCACCGACAAAGGAACTGACAAAGTTACGAGAGCAGCTTGAAGCAGTACAGAGGCAAGGGCTTAGCACTGACAGTATGGAGGTAAAGTCGATCGTAAGCAGGATTGTTGGAGAAATGGGAACTAGGGTCCTCTTTCCTCCGAGGTCCTAGGATAACATTTGCCACATCATTACTTTCTGCTATAAGCAGAATTCATTGCCAGGTCAGAAACCATGTAAAATAGAAGCTGATAGTTGGCAGGGCGCGGTGATCGGGGCCCGCTCCGGCCGGGGCCCTGGGGCACCTATGCCCTTCATGGTTGCACACTCCGTATGTTAAGACGAGTGTGGAGACCTACAAGATTTATATCTACAAGGTGCTAAGAGGAGTGTGAAGACCTACAAGATTTATATCTACAAGGTACTAAGAAGAGTGTGGAGACATATAAGATCTACATCTTCAAGGTAATCATAGATACAACTGTGTATTGGAATAAACTTGTAGAGTTATGTCAATCATGAACTCCTTCATCAACGACATCTTTGAGAAGCTCGTCCAACATAACGAGAACATCCACTACAAAGCACGAGAGTGTTCTTGGGGCCCGGATCCGACCAAGGTCCTAGGCACTATACGTGCCTCGGGAGCAAGAATAGCCCGAGAATATCATAGCCCGGGGGGGGGGGTTGATATGACCCTAGGATAAATACAAATCATACAATGTCTCTGACGAGAAGCCTACGTGGTACTCACCGCCCTGGGCCCTTCGTGGTAATCTTTGCCCAGGAATTACCACCTTCGTGCCAAGACTGTGAGTGCCATCGGCGGTCCGAGTAGGATGGTGGACCCAACGATCTGATCGAGGGAAGCATCATCATGCCTATTGCAGTGTGATGCCCAGAAGATTACGGATCGAGATTATAGCTCGATCGCATGCAACTAGGTGGTAGCGAGGTTTGAAGCCGCTGGCGGTGCGATGTCACTCAAAGAAACAGGGCGGAGCGACATGTTGCGTGCTGGCAGGAGATTTATGACTTCGTCGCCAAGCAAGGAGATAGGCGGTGGATTTACAATGACTTGGCTTGGGTCTACCAACCCTAGTTTCGAGCACGTGGCGAGAGAAGCAAGTTCCAGCTGTCCCGGGCCCCTTTGTTAGGGTGCCCAGGGCACGATAAAAACAACCGTCCATAGTAATTCTCCCATTAATTCTAGGATGTCAGAGGAGACAATGACAAAACTTAGCATAGATATTCCCTATGTGATAGCGACACTGTAGACCCTCCTTCAGTTATAAAAGAAGGGGTCATGCCACTGAGAGAGGGGGTTGGCAGAAGGAAAGAGAAGCTTAGGTTAAATGATTGGAAGCCGAAAAAACACTAGGTAAAGCAGCTCTAGGTTAGAAAACCCTAGTTCATCTTATAAGCTTGAATTTGTACTTTTGCATCGTCATAGTCCTAAACACAAGAGTAGGGTGTTACACTTTTGAGCGGCCTGAACCTGTATACGTGCTTGTGTTCTTTAGTGCACCCCCACATGAGACGAACCCAATCTCTACTCGCCACTTGGCCGAATCTTCAAAGGGGGGGGTCCTCTCTCCCCTGTTGTAGGAGAGTCAATCTCCGACAAGGATGGATGAAGTTTTGATAGAGAGGAAATGATGTGGTTGCAAAGATCACGAATCTCTTGGTTAAGGGAAGGTGACAGAAAAACAAAGTTCTTTCATAGGAAAGCAATGTGGCGAGCAAAAAAGAACAAAATTAGGAAGCTCAAGATGATAGATGACTCATGGACTAAAGAAACTGTCATAATGGAGAAATGGCTGTGGATTTCTTTCAAAACCTTTATACAAGAGATGATTCTGTGAACCCGTCGAAGCTTCTGGATATTGTCCAACAGTGTATCACATTGGATATGAATGCAGAGTTGTGCAAACCTTTTTCAGATGATGAGATTGTGAATGCCCTATTCCAGATTAGCCCGATAAAGGCGCCAGGCCCGGATGGGTTTCTGGCAAGGTTTTTTCAGCGAAATTGGGACGTCTTAAAAAGTCAGATCATTGCTGCTATGAAGGATTTCTTTGTGACTGCGGTAATGCCAGAACGTGTCAATGATACGTCCATTGTGCTAATTCCTAAGAAGAATATGCCTGAAGAACTTAAAGACTTTCGACCGATCAGCTTATGTAATGTGGTTTACAAGGTGGTCTGATTGCGTATGATAACATACAGTGCCCTGATTGCGTTTGAGTGCTTCGATGTGATCCATAAGTGCAAAGACGAAAGAAAGAACTTTTGTGCATATAAGCTGGATTTGGCTAAGGCATATGATAGAGTGGACTGGTGTTTTCTTAAGGGGGTCATGTAGAAAATGGGCTTCTCAGAAACTTGGGTTAGTTGGATCATGCAGTGCATCACTATTGTCTGCTACTCTGTCAGGTTTAATGGATTAGCGCAGGAATTTTTTTCTCCATCACAGGGTCTTCGCCAAGGTGATCCATTGTCTCCCTACCTGTGACGGTTTGTCCCGGATCCTGAATAGAGCTGTTAATGAAGTAGCGGTACAGGAGCTCAAGATCTGTCGACGAGCACCTAGTATATTCTTTGCAGACGACAGCCTTCTCTTCTTCCAGGCATGCAGAGATCATGCGCTAAAATTAAGGATGCATTGAACAAGTTTCAAAGGTGCACTGGTCAGCTATTAAGCTGAAGTAAATGTTCCATTTTGTTTGAAACACTGTGATTCCAATGTTCAAACTGAGATCAAAGATATTTTAGGAGTTGAGAGAGCTACCTTTGAAGAGAAGTACCTAGGACTTCCTACCCAGTAAAATGAAGTCTGAACATTTCCAACCTGTCAAGGAAAGATTTGCAAAGAGGCTTTGTGACTGATCAGAGAAGTATATGTCCAGTGGAGCAAAAGAAGTTCTAATTAAAGCAGTAGCTCAGGCCTTACCGACATATGTCATGGGGGTGTTTAAAATGTTAGCAGAGTTCTGTGATGACTATACAAAGATGATTTGGAAATTTTGATGGGGTGAAGAGGAGGGGCAGCGAAAGGTGCATTGGACGTCCTGGCACTAGCTTACTCTTCCAAAGAGCTATGGAGGTTTGGGCTTTTGGGATTTGCGTTTATTTAATCAAGCTTTGCTGGCAAGGCAAGCCTGGCTACTAATCTCTTACCCGGAAAACTTATGCGCTCGGGTGCTAAAGGCAAAGTACTACCCAAATGGGGATTTAGTTGATATTGTTTTCCCGACAAACTCTTCACCTGTTTGGAAGGGTGTGGAACATGGATTGAACCTCCTAAAGAAGGGCCTAATCTGGCAAATTGGTAATGGTACCAAGGTTTGTGTATGGCGTGATCACTGGACACCTAGAGAGCATGGTCTAGGGGTTATAGGCAAGAAAAATAAGAGTTGGCTCAAATGGGTTACTGACTTAATGAAGCCAGAGAAAGGAGTATGGGATGAGGCACTTGTAAACCATGTTTTCCATGCACATGATGCTGACAAGATCCTGAAAATTAAATTATCCCCTAAAGTGCAAGAAGATTTTTTATCCTGGCATAATGAGAGATCTGGCATGTTCTCTATTTGCAGTGCATACAGGCTGGGCATGATGGCAAATGAATTGCAGCAACATGGACATCCAGTAGTTCAAGTGATGGTTCTCGGGCCTGTTGGAAATTGATATGGAAAGCCAGCATCGCACCGAAGGTTCGTGTTTTTGCATGGAGATTAGCAAGGGATAATTTGGCAACGTGGTTAAACAAATGCCACCGTGGTTTAGAAGCTCAAGCAATCTGCGTAGTGTGTGGGATGACAGAGGAGAATAGTTTCCATGCAGTGGTGCAATGTACAAAAGCAGCGGCTCTTCGATCTGCTATGAGGAATGAATGGTCACCGCCAGGAGAACACCTGTTAACATATACCGGGAAGGACTGGTTATTGCACCTCCTAGGCCTTATATCTGTAGATGACCGGGATAAGATTTTAATGGTGTTGTGGAGAGCTTGGTATCTAAGACATGATGTGATACATGCGAAAGGTATGGAATCTGTTGTAAATTCTGTTGTGTTCTTGAGCTCCTATTTAGATTCACTGCATAATACCCATCAAATTGATTGTGGAATAAAATGCAAAGTGGCTATTAGTGACCCTGGTAGAGTAGCTGATTACCATGCTGAGTCAAGGTGAGAAATTTGGATCCCGCTTGACTCGGGATGGGCAAAAATCAATGTGGATGGTGCTTTTTGTGCAAAAACTGGAGAAGCAGTGTTTGGGGTGGTTGTTTGAAATTGTATGGGTGAAGTGTTGCTTTCTTCTTGGTGAGCAATTTCCCATGGAGCTTCAGAGTGAGATTGAAATTATGGTTTGCAAAGAAGGCTTGGCGTTGGCTGCAGAGTGGATTAGTATGCCAATTATTCTTGAAACCGACTGCTCGGAAGTAATTAAACATATGAACTCAAAGTAGAATCATTTAAGTTGGTGTGCTTTGCTCGTAGAGGCAAAGAGTTTTATAGGCCATTTGCAAGAGGTATGTTTTGCTCATATTGGAAGAGGGTGTAAAAGAGTGGCTTATGAATTAGCTCATTTAGCTAGAAGGACGAGGCATAGTTCGGTGTGGAGACTAGATGCTCCAACTAGTATTCTTGAACTCATTCGTCAAGATTGCGACCACTCTATTTAATTAATAAAATCACCCTTTCCTCGCAAAAAAAAAGGAATCGGATTCCAATGTACGACTGATAGTGTTGATTCCGAGACTCCAGCGAGAGTGCGAAAGAGGGGAACTTCTCGATTTTATTTTCTTGAGTGAATTTCAGAGAATTAATGTTTTATGGCTAATGTAATACATAACCACATATTCTATTTATTTTCTTGGACATGGCTAGATAACGTGTGCTAGCATAATAGGACTAACCAACGAAACGCTACTTTCCAAAAAAAGAGGTTCACTCTTTTCCTCACATGAGTGTGTCCTTTCAAAGTAACCAGTGGCCACACAGTATTCACATGCACTCAATATTTACCAAAAATAGTACGTGTCTTTTCTCTCCATGCACATCCTTCTAAAGAAGGAGACATTTCACATGCTATAGATGTGTACCATTGCACCAATATGTTCTTATATAGAATCACTTATATCTTCTAAACCATATATTATTTTTAAGATCCGTTTGAACCATTGTACTTCACTCAAAATATGCGACAAAACAAGTCCAATATTGATTGCATTTAAATTATTTTAATTTTTTATTCTTGTTCTTAGCTCCTGTAGCAGCATAATTACTTCAAATACCATGAACGTCTCCATGAAACCAAGACTTAAATAAAGAGATTATCTTTTCGTTTTGCAGCGCTAGATTAAATTGTTGGCTGGAACCTAAGCAACCATCTTATAATACTTGGTTGTATGCTTGCTTACAATTATTAGTCTAGCTTGCTTACAATTATTAGTCTTTGTTACATGTGGGATGAGTTAAATTTTCTTTGGTCTTGATGAAAGAAATACGTCTAAAAATTTTGGATAAAGGGAGTACACAACATCCAGTGGCGGAGCCAAATAGGAGTAGCAAACTATAACAAACAACCTTGACACTATAACAAGCGTGCATGGCCTAATGTCGACGAAACCGTCGGAAGGACAACTGATAATTAATGGCGATACATGTTTTGATGTGGACTCCGGTAGTGGAAGTACGGGAGTGGTGATTAGGGACTCAATAGGGGCGTGCATGGTTGTGGCCTAGAGGTACCTTGCGCATGTTTGGATGCACCAATGGCGGAGCCTTATGCACTAAGGGAAGGTTTGATGTTAGCACAATATATTAGGTGTAATAAATTTATTATTCAGACTGACTGTATGTAGGTTGTCGACACAATGTTGGATGGAGGTTTCTCAGCGCCGGCATCGGTAGCCATCTATGAAGATTGCAACAATTTATATAATGGTTTTGATAGGGTTTTTATTGAGTATTGTAATAGACAGGCAAATCAGGTAGCTCATGAATTGGCTAGTTCTGCTTTTTCTTCAAGAAATTCATGTATATGGGTCGATGAACCCTCTAGCTTTATTATGAGCATGCTGATAAATGATGTAACTATATTTTCGTATCAATAAAGGTAGCCAAATGGTATAAAAAAACAGCCTTGACACTATCATTATTTATAATCCTGCAAAATTCCAAGGGTCATATGATTGGGCACTGGACTGGGCGTGCGTGCATGATTAAGATCGTCCATGGTTCATATGACAAGCATGTATGATTCTGATTGATCAGTCCATTGCATTAGCTGAAATTTTCTTTCGTTGCTGACAGTGTTCATTCAGTTTTCGCTCAATGAAGAAACTTGTTCCAAGCTTGTCCACGGTTCTACAGTACAACGAAGCAGTTATTGGCATGACCAGATCGAGGAGCAGCGTGCTTGCCTGAAAATGTGACGCTATGCTCACGCTCCCGGTCACAATCAGGGTGGTTGCTGCGAGTCCGTATTCCCGATGCTGCAGAGATGGACACGAGGGCTGGTTAAATCAGTTATGCTGGGCATTTGGAGGATGTAGAAGAGATGGATAAGAGAGCTCCTTTTTTTCTATTGAAAACTGCTGACTGAACTGCCATATATTTGCCACGTGAACTGACAATAGTGTGAAATTATTATCACGATTAATATTTGTGATGAACAATTGACTTTACAAAAGAATTGATTCATGAAATTGGTTTGAAAATATGTGTGGATATTGGTGTGAGTGTGTGACTAATATGGTTCTGTTTGTGATATCTGTGCCCAGAAACAGTTATTTTGTCTAATTGTGTGCATGTGACTTGAGATCAGCCTTGGTTAATGGTGAGGACCAGGACTATACTTAGAGAGAAGCAGATGTCTGGTACGATCGGGATACCATATGATAAGGTCCAGAGTCAGGATTTTTGGAGGTCAACTTTGGTCAACGGTGGGATCGAGACTAGACTCAGGGAGCAGTTGTAGTCCAAATGATCAAGGATGACACACGGTGGATGGACACCGTGTAGGAGAGGTCTTCGTAACGGGCTTCACGAGGTGTGCACGCAAGCGTCAGTGTTCTCTAAGGAAATTGGTTAGGGTGTGTTTCGATCTATTAAAGTTTGATTATTTAACTTTCGCTGACGTAATCTACCATTTACCCCTCTCTGGTAGGCTTGATTACTTGTGTTCAATCCTACATATAGTAGGAATGGAACCACCCAGGGCCGTTCCTAGCATTTCAAAGGCCTTAGGGCAAGATAAAATTTGGGGCCCTTTGTTTCAACATAATATATAATAATATTTTTTATATTAATGATGAAAATATTCAGTACATCCGTAATACATAATTTTAATCTACGATACTCTAATAGACTCTAATAGATGTGGCATCAGCCAAAGCACAATAAGGAGAGCCAAAACCATCTTCTATCACCTGCAAAAGCAAACAAACAAACCAACCATGGGCTCATGGCTACATTAGTTACCGGAAGCGATTTCATTTTAAGATGTAAAATCATCGATAACAGTATTAATATCAATCTGATCCAACATACCCTTTTCAATGCAGAAAATGGCTAGGCCATTCAATCTTTCCTATGACATTCCTTATCTCAAATAGTTCTTCAATAATTTCAACTTTGAAAAGCTTTTTTCAGTAGATGCCACAGTCACAGGTATAGTAAATAATATTCGATAAGCAATTGAAACATTTGGAAAGCAGTCTACATCTCTAACACATTCAAAAATCTCATTAGCAGACATATGGCCATCTGGCAAAATCATTTGCAACACTCTAATTTCAGAGCAAAGATCATCAGGTCAACATCAGACGATCCATTTTGGGAAAAAGTCTCCACAAATTTAGAACAACATTTTCTTAATTCACTATTGCCTAATGACTTCATGCCATTTGAGCTAAGTAAAAAACCAAATATACTTTTGAACACCTGTAGCTCCTAAAATCTATTTCTCAATGAAGTATTTGCCATATCCACCATTACTAAGAAGTAATTAGTTTCAAAAGCCTTTTGAGTTGTCTGAATTTCTTCAATGTAATCACTTTCATCAAATTGTTTTGTTTTAGTAGCATGACGTTTAATTGGAAATGATGGCTCTACCTTCATTTCAGATGCAAGGCCTTTAGCAATGTCAATACTAGATGCAAACCTTTCATTTCTGTACTTATAAAAAAACTGCATTATGCCTTCAATTTGTTGCAAGGTAGAGTCAGTGCACATGGATGAAGATTGCAATTTTTTACTTACCATGTTGACATAAAATAAAATGTCATGCCAAATGACAATACCAATAACTCAACTTCCAAGCACATCAAATAGATTTTTTGCATCACTCTTTGCCTTGGGGTCATCAGAAGAATTACGTACCTCCAACAAAGCCGACCTTATATGAGGAGCTTTAAATCTGATAGCTTTGACGCTTTTGATTCGGCTCTCCCAGCGAGTACCACACAAAGGCTTCACAGTTAAAGTTGGAACATGATCAAGTAAACTTTCCCATCTTTTAGGTGAACATGAAAATAATGTATATATCCGCTGCACAATCCCAAAGAAAGAAACAACTTTACGACATGAATTTGCCATATCGCATAGAGTAAGATTGAGACTCTCCGGTTCATATCAAGCAACCGCTTTTGTACCCCTTGATGTTTCCCCTTCATGTTAGAACCATTGTCATAGCATTGACCTCTAACATCATCAATATTAAGACCAAATGACTTCACAGCATTAAGCAATTCATTAAAGAGCCCCAAACCGGATGTGTCATCTACTTTCAAAAATTCTAGAAAGAACTCCTCTATTTAAATTTTTTTATTTGACATATCAACACATCTAACAATTAAAGTCATTTGCTAATGGCTCACATCAGGAGTACAATCAAGGATCACAGAAAAATATTTGGCTTCTTTAACAATCTTGATGATAGAACTTGTAACAGTGCATGCCAAAAGAGAAATCAACTCATTTTGAATTTTCGGACTAAGATAGTGGTGATGGATCTCACTACTTTGAATGCGTCTAAAATGATCTTGCATTACCAAATCAAACTCAGCAATCATTTCAACACATGCAAAGAAATTACCATTATTGTCTTGGTAAAGCTTCTCACTAGATCCTCGAAAAACCAAACTACGTTTACTAAGATATTTCACAACAGCAATTATTCTTACCAATACTTGTCTCAAGCGCTCCTTCTCCTTCTTAATTTCCTGTTGCAAATCATTATCAATTGTTTGATCCTTGCTCAATCTTATTCTTAATTCATTCCAAGTGTTCATGTTAGTGATGTGCTCAATATTGTTTTCATGATATTTAAGCCTTTGTCTAAGATGTTTCCAATCATTCAAACCATTACTTGCTAACAAACTCGTCCTGTTGATAGATTTAAAAAGCTTACAACAAAAGCAATAAACTTTGTCAACATGCTTGGAGTAAACAAGCCACTTCCTTTCATGTACCTCTCCATTGCTCATTCGTTTAGAATAGTAAGCATATGAAAAATGCCTACTGGTCTTATCTGCAGGGAATACAAGATTTTCCTCTCTTATTGGTCTTTTTCCACTAAAATATCCCTATCTTCATTGTCAAGGTTATCCCAATTCCTCGGATCATAAATATCAACAGTAAAAGCAGGTTCTTCATCGGCACTTAAGGTATCTGTATTAGGTGAGTTAACAAAGTTTTCAGGCCCACTCAAATTATCTCCATCCCCATGTAAATCATTTTCATCATCTAATCCTTCATTAGGTTGTTCGACACAAACTATAGCCAAGTTCTCAGGATTTCTAGAAGAACTTGTACTACTTCTAAAAAACTTGTCAATGGACCCTCTTTGTGTTGCTATGAAATCGTCGGCATGTTTTCTTTTTTTCCTTTTCTCACTACCCGATAAATACTTTCTAGGCAAAGAAGACATTAGGTAGGGATTAGGGAACAAAGAACCTGGAACCAATTTCCTTCAGATCTAGAAAATTTCAGCCGTACATCTAGGGATCTGAGAAGTGAATAGCATATTTCAGGAATAGGTGCAAAGATATGATTTAGAGATTAGTACTAGGATAAACTAAATGAAGTCAAATTAGTCATACTTGAGGGGTCAAGCCGAGAACCAAGCAGATCTGTTGATGCAGAATTGTTGTTTGCTAATCACCTTCTTTTGACAACAGCTAATGGGAATCTTGCGAACAAACGAAAGCCAAGCTACAACAAGCTCCCGATTCAGGAACGATGAGAGAAGAAAGGAGGAAGGAGGGGAAAAGTTCAGAGGAAGTCCATATATACAACTTTGTTATGAGGGGCTTTCGAGAGGATCCGTTGCATATCGATGAAATTGAAGACAAATTTCTTTGGAATCCACAAAATTGAGCTCTCCCCCTCCATTACTGGCGTCGACGCCGACGCTTGGGGCTGCATTTCGTGGATGGGGAACGAGGAGACGGCGAGACATTGAATAGAAGAATAGGCAAATCACACGAGCGATCTGGAGGACTAGCTACGTTCGTTGCTTGGCTCATGCCCTCCTAGGCTGATGGGCCTAATATCTTTGATTTGACCCATTCTTTCTACAGGTATATACACATGTATACATGGGCCCTAGGCCGACGCCCTTCTCGCCCTGGCCCAGGAGCGGCCCTGGAACCACCTTGTATCCAGCTTAGCCGCTCAGGCGAGTATTTCGTCGGATTTCATACATTGAAGGGTGTAGATTGTCTGGAATCATAGTTAAGGAGGTAAATCATGCTTTTCCGACAGTTGAGGGTAACCTTAACAATGAGTAGACTCGGCTTCGTCGTTATTGCCAGATTTTTTTAAAGTTGAATTGATAATTAAGAATTATCCTTGGATAGTCTAGGATTTAGGACTCTCTAAACAAGCACCAAAAGGGGATATTATTAAAGTGTTGCACCTGCACACCTTATCAACTTACCCTAGTGGCCTATTCCAATTCTGCTACCACAACTATCCATTCCCTCTCCAGAATAGATTAGGTACAAATAAATACATTTTGATAGAAAAGGAATATATCCAATGAATAACAATTAAAGATTAATAAAATGATAATTGAGTAGATAATTCTTTTACAAAATAATTGAATAGATAACAGAATATTAATAACTACCAAATTTGGTTGAGCCTCCTAACTCTATATAAGCACGCCCACAGAAGCATATGTTTCAACTCCACATTAAAACACAATAAGGTTTCCTTCAGCCTCTACATCACCATATATATCTCCACCCATGGCGCATCTTAAGAAGGATGCTAGGGTTCTCTTCCTTGCAGCCATTGCAGTCATGGCGATGATACTGTCACCTTGTAATGCATATGGTACGTCCCTTCAGATTTCTATTTTGCACTAATTTCTAATATTACACAAAACTATAAACAAATGTTCAAAGATACTGATAATTAAAAACAATGGAGTGTTTTTATGCACTATTAATTTATTTCATATATCTATGTATAAAATGTACTCCTACACTTATGTATCCTATATACAAGCATACAATTTTGTTTCAACTTATGCATGCATTTATACATAAATATATATAATACGGACATTCAATGACGTTCCTACACATAACTACCCGGTGTCCCCCGAACACTTCTATTTATAGCTTTTTTAGTCATATTAATTATTATATTATTAAAAATTAGACTATAAGTACGTCGAATACTCCGATATTTTTTATTCTGCTGATACTACAATTTCAGAGAAGTGCTACACGGTATACAGATGCACCCTTCCAGCATGCAACGACTACTGCATCAAGCTGGGTGTGCAAAACCCTCAAGTGACATGCAAGCTCAGCTTCCCACCCTCCGACTACTATGACACGTGCTGCTGCGACACGTGGCACGACAAGAGCGTTGGTGCCCGCCGGCTGCTGTCTCACTGACATTATTTTGGTTTGTTGCTCTTGTCGCAATGATATATGTTGATTTGATATTGATCAAGAGATGATTGTAATTTGTGATGATAATTCAACCTCTGTGGTGAACACACTGTGATGGAAGCACTACTGCCTATTGCATGAATAAACAAGTCGTATTACTTTTGCAAATTAGAAAAGCAAAAACTGGGTGAAATAATATTCCTATCTATTAATGTACTGGCAAAGCAATATACTCCCTACGTCTAAAATTAAGCTCATGAATTTGGATATAAGTTTATATTCATATTAATGTACAAAAGTAAACTTATTCTAGGATGAAACATGTTGGAAAACAGTACATAGTGTTAGGTATCCAGCACGCTAAACTAAGCGGTGGTTTAAACATAATTAAATAAGTATTAGGTAATAAAATTTAAAAATAGATTAATATGATTTTAAAATAAATTTTTCTATGTAATTTTTTTATAAAAAAATGCACCATGTAGCAGTTTAGAAAACGTATACGCGAAAAGCGAGAGAGCCAAAATTGAAAAAATATGAAAAAGAACACAGCCTTATAAAGCAAGTGTACTAATGTACTTTGCATAGCTATAGTGTATTAATGTATCAAAGGAAGAAGAGGCACTTGCCTTGTTTGTGCTCCTCAACCTGCTCTGGATCAAATTCACCTCCCACTATGTGAACTAATTCGTGGTGTTTTCAAATTTACCGCGAATACGAGTAAATACAAAATGATGTGAAAAATTCAAAATACTCTAAATTCATGCAATTTATATTATGGTTTGGTATTGATTTTACATGAATTTAGGTGAAAGAATTTCAATTTTACTATTATGCATATGAAAGTTATAAGCCGTCAAAATTTCTGAATTTGTGCTCAAGTTTTGAAATCTGTTTAGTTCTGAAACATGAATTTGAGTAGTGAATTAAGTTTTAGATGGCAAGTTTGAAATCCGATTTTGCTCTGGTTGACACTTGGCTGTTTTTAAGCTCCCTACATAGTTGACAATGAATGATTCTAATAAATGTCTGAACCAATAAGTAAAATTCAAAAGCAATCCTTATGTAGATAATTGTTCTACAGATTGCCTAAAACCTAGAGTATGTGTTATTTACATATTCAAAACTGACTATATTTACACCACATGAATGAACTAACTTTGCTTTTGTTTTATAGAAGCATTTGATCAGGATGGGCCTGGAGCTATGCAATATGGAGGTGGAATTGATACTGATGCTAAGCCTCTATTGTCTTGTTGCTACAGTACAGTTCTGAAATCTGATATCTGAAACTGAAGATATAGGAGTAGTTCTTGTTCTAAACCTGTCAACTTTAGTTCTCTAGTTAGCAAGTGATTAATTTTCATTTATAAAGCTGTTTACTTCTAAAAACCGAAATTGAATATTGACTTTAATTCTGAATACAGTGATAATAGGTTTTTGGCAAGTACGGTACTTAACCTTGCTATTTAAATTGATGATTTGCTAATTTTTCAAGTTCCGAAGAATTCTGGAATTGTCTAGTTCTGACATTACTTTAACCTTGTCCTATATTGTCAGTTGAAAAACTCTATCTCTGAATTCTGAATTATCAGTTTATCACTGCAGTACTCTAGCTCTGAAACTTGAAGTTGTCATGTTGTCTAGTTGTAAAAAAGACAAATTCTAAAATTGTCAAGTTGTCAACTTCTGAAATTGCCTTGATGTCAAGTTCTGAAAATAACTAGTTCTTGTTCTGAACTCTGGGATCTGAAACTGAAGATATAGTTCAACTTCTGAATCTGAAACTTCAGTTCTCTAGTTAGCAAGTGATTAATTTCCACTTCTCAAGCTGTCTAGTTCTGAAAACTGAAATTGAATAGTGACTTTAGTTCCATATACAGTGATTACTGAATCTAGCTAGTTAAATTGATGTAATTTTGAACTTGCATTTTCTATTAAAGGTGCTTAGGTCTCAAAGAGGAGGTTCTATCCGGATAACCTCAAGATTGCTATTTATTTGGAGTTGTTGGCAAAGACAGATTCACTGGTATTGCATCGTGGTCTGTGTAAGAAGGTTGCAATAAAACTTGGTGTGCCTCTGTGAGTTGTGCATAGTGTGTGGCGTAATGGACAGGATTACTATGGGATAGTAAGTGTAAAAAACAATTTGTCTGAAAACTATGGTTGCAAAAGAGTGCAAATAGATATGGAAGCCATTAAAGACGTGCCTTCAAGGGACCGCACAACCTTCCAAGATCTTGCCATGCGCTAGGCGTGAAGAAAACCACACATTATAAACTCTATAAGGAAGGTTATTTTCGTTAGCATACCAATGACTTGAAGTTTAGCTTGAATGATGACAACAAAAAGGCTCATGTCCAGTATTGCTTGTCCATGCTACTCCACGCCGCAAACCATGCTCGTGGTTTCAAACTGATTTACAACATCGTGCGCATTGATGAGAAATGGTTCTATAGGACAAGGAAGAACCAAAAATACTGCCTCACCAACTGTCAATTTCAAAAATAGGTAATAAACTTATGAGGGTGCGCTAGATCGAAGAACTAATGGAGACACATGGATTTTTATATAGGTTCATGCTCTCGTGAGGAGGTATTACCCTACATCTTTTGAGTAGATTAGATTGGATGAGACTAAGGTTACAAGCATGGGCAATATGCACGCGTATCTAGTGTCCTCCCCCGCAAGGGAGCCTAGACTCCCTTATATAGTCATGGGGCTCTAGGGTTTCAGGGTGATTCAGCTTAACAAACTTAGCCGAATCACTTCCCACTTAACCTACGGAGATATCTGGGACAGATATTTATATCTTATCTCCACTGCCAGTATGTCTTGAGTTACAAGTTGATTCAACCTCCCGGCTAGCTAGGCCCCTAAGCCACCCTATCCCTTGACAGCCTAGCCGACTTGGCCCAGCAGGATGGTCCCCAAGTCCCGTGTACTCCACACCAACGATGAACCAAGACTGAAAAGGGAGGTTAAGAGCAAAAACTTCATAGAAAAGGTGATGTTTCCTTGCTGTGGTTACTCAGCCCAGATTTGACGATCAAGGTAATAGCCTGTTTGATGGCAAAATTGGTATTTTTCCCTTCATTTATGTAGAGCCAACTAAGAGATCAAGCACAAATAGGTATGGTGCTATATAGAATGATGAATATTTATAGAGATTGATGACAGTCGGTAATGGAGGTGCCAGCGGTGGAGCCTGGTCATTGCCTGACCTGCCCAGGAGCTACCTTCGCCATTGTACCCCTCCTTAATGCACGAGGTTGCAGTGGACGCATGCCGTTGGGTGCTACAAAGTGATGTGGATGTCTAACGCATGGGTGATCATGTCTGGGCTCAAGCGCGTGGTCACATCGTGGCCACGGTGCCCTCTCCTCCCAAATGATTCCCAATGTGCATGGGCTGCACATGGGCCGAGTCCATGTCGATGTGTTTTTTAAAAAAGAAATAAAATACTAACTAAAGGAAATATAATTATGCTTGTAAATATATTTGTGTCTATAAACTTTATACATACTAGAAAAGATGTCCGTGCAGGTAAAGACGATTTAATTTATACATATGTGTTGGAGGATAAACAATTAAACACGATGAAGAAAAAGAACACCTATCACATGAGAAAGCACGATCTGTCCTGTCATCCTGCTTTATCTCAAGTCGGCAGGAATTGACAACGGATGGAATTAGCTACTTTAATCATCCTTTATTTCTTCTTTTGGAAAGTATGTACGTGCATGTGTGGAAACTGACCTGAAATCATGCTAACATGTCCCAGGAACCGTGTCGTGTAATACGAATAGAATCAGACAATCTGAAAGTGGGCAACGACGTACGTGAGATCCACACAGACTTTGCGAGTCTCATTCGCTTGCTATCCACATCCACACGGACTCTCGTTCGTAGTTTGCTCGCGAGTCGTGACCTGAGCAGTCTCCTTCGCAACAGACGATCAACGCGTAACGGGAATCGGACACAAACGACATACCAAAGTTTTGGCAAAAACATCTTCAATTTTTATAATAGTAAAGATAAATACATATGTAATGTATCAAAATTCTTATAACAATACTACAGAATATGCCATAGGTGCTGGTTCGTAAAGGACCATAGGTGCCGGATTTTCATCCAGTACCAATTTGACAGCACCAATACAAGCAACCGACACCTATGAGGAAAATAGAACCATTACCTTTAGGGTTGAACGAGACAAAAAAAAGAGAAAGCCAGCTCGGATCGAGACGAACTCACCAACCACGCCACCATCATCGTCGTCCTCTCGGATCTGCTGTCATCTCACTGGAGCCCCAGTCCCCATCACCACCGTCTACTCCTACCAGATCCGACGACAGAAACGGCCATCTGCGTCGTGCCCTCGCTGTCGCCACGCCGTGTCGCAAAATAACTATTGCACCGTGCCGACAAGATGAGAGGAGGAGAGGGAGAGGGATGCCGTCGTCAATGGAGGAGGGGGGAGGCGAAGAAAGCGACGGGCCGACAAAGGGGCGAGAGAAAGCATCAAGCAAAGGGGATTGGGCGAAGTAAGTGACAATGCGAGTGGATAAGATGGGAAGGGTTTTTAAAGGCGGGGCGAGTGGATAGATCGGGGTCATGGGCTCAATCGGTTCGGCTTAGTTTGCATGGATGCCAGTTTTCACCTATAATATATTATAAGTATCGGTTCTTTTAAAAAACTATACCAATAGTATTGGTGCCGGTTTTTCTTTAAAGCTGGCACCTATAGTAGTTCAAAGGTGTTGGTTCTATATATTTCCATCCTGCGAAGGTGGAAAAAGGGGTTTTAAATGAGCCGGTACCTATTAGATGTTGTGTAGTGGTGTAGGACATTTGAATCCGACTCTAAATCCAATTGGGCATCTAAGCTTTCAGTGTATAAACTTTAGATGCATATAAACTTTGTGTGTATAAACATTTTAAAGAAAATTGTGTGGTGCAAAAATGGGCCAAGCTGCATGAAAATTGCGAACGTGCCGAGCCCATTATGAAAAATAAACCACATGACACACTTGGACCAAAAGTAGAAAAAACAACGGCCAAAACAAAAACACACTTGTGCCAAAAAGGGAAAGGCCAATCCGATGGCCGCACGACAGTTCGCCAAATAGCCCTTTCACATAATGACTGCCCGGTCTCCAGCGGAGACGTCGTCACTCGCAAAGGCACACTCGCCATACTCACTGTTGGTTATCTATGAAAAGAAGGGAATGTGAGGTGCATTTAGTGTCCTTAGTCCACACGCTGGCAGTATGCGTCGGCATGCGCAACATAGGCGAAAGTGGCAAACAGTTGACACGTTTGGCCCAACCCACATGCATCTGGTCCACCACAAGAAAGTTTAATAGGTAAAGAACTTATAACATAAAGAAACATCCTTATATATACAAACATTAGTATTCAAATCAGAATTCAAATAGGAATTAGAAATATAAATTATGCTGTATAAACTTACTTAAAAATGAAACCGCACGCTTGAAAAAAAAAGGAATCCAAATCCAAATACAAATGGCATGTCTTTTTCATGAATATTGCAGACTAATCATCCAGAATATCATCCGTTCCAAATACATAAACAAATGGCAACAACCTAAAACTCCATTGTGTTTTCATCGGAGAGAAGGAAAAGTACTACAGCTCGGAAATTTGAAGATTGCTCAACTGCTGCCAGGCAGTCTAAAGTCTTAAAAAAGGACGTATATTGACGGTAGAATGATACGGAAAATCTTACACTAGAAAGTGTATCTCTCAAGATAAACAACAAACCAAAACACACCACAATGTGAAATTAAGTTGGATTTTTTACAGTACTCCAACTTTGTTTCGGACCATCCATTAGCCATTGATCCAATGGCTAACTTTTCTCTTACCCTATTAGAAGTAAGACCACATTATAAGGAAATAGAAAATATTTTTGCATGAGTCATTAAAAGCCTCTTTGTTGATAAGGTAAGTAATTAATTAAACTTTGTTTTATAATTTTATAAACTCAAGTTATGTCATACAAAGTTTATATTTATGTAAAAAAATTTATCAACTGTTTTATTCTAAAGCCATTTAAATTTCAAATTTAAATCCTTCAAACGAAGTTAAAATTTTGATGGCAAAACATACATCGCACATAGGTCTTTTATCATATTAGAATAAAACTTTGTGCTTATCAAGATATTTGAATCATATTCAATTTTGTATAACTAGGAAGGTAGCCCACGCATTCGTGAGGGCATGTATCATGTGTTGCATTTGAGAAACTTATATGGTTGAAATATCAAATGGATGGCACATGCCATGTTTCATAAGTTCGTTTTCTTCACAAACTTCTTTATCGGCATTGCTCAAATAAAATTTCCAATATATTTGTTAGCTTTATACTATATAATACTTAATTCATCTATATAACTAATTATTTACAAACTTCTTAGTTATTTAAAAATGAGGTAGACTTAGTTTTTTTTTACCAAACATGTCTAATAAATTAAGTTTAGATAAAAAGTAAGTTGTTTTTTCTTTTTTAATTGAATGTTTAGGGGCTTTTTTTTGACAGATCTTAAAAAATAATTATTACTAATAGATATGTTTTATTTGTACTATGCCCTCTCTCTAATTGGTTTCTATTGACGTAATTTGTTACACATACTTATATATTGAATCAATAATGACGGAGGAGATATACATAATCTAGACCTCGCTTCCCTATGATATGCATGATATGCAGTGCTTTTTAAATATACCTAGACAATATGATATATTGCTACCTTAGTGTGAATTATATATATAATAATACACCAAGAAACTCATAATGCTATGGCATCATAGATAGAGGGTAGGCCAATTTAAGTGATTATGGCAATGGATGTTCCAGTTTAAGTAAAAATTAAGAACCATTTTTTTATGAATTTATTAGATGTTCTACAATTGGTTCAATTTAGCCCCTATTGACATTTTTTTTCTATTTTTTGTTTTTTCATATCAGGTATTATGAACCTTAAATTGTTGGCTTAATTATGAATAGAGTAACAGTTAGATTAAATATGAGACGTGTAGCTTAAAATTAGATTAGATATGAGACGTGTAGCTTTAAAATGCTATGGTTGTTTCAATATTATTAGTTGTTTCTCTTTTATCATAGCTACTCCAAAATATATAGAGAGAAGTAGAGAGCGAAGAGCTTGAGCTGAGAGTTGAGGGAGAGGAAAGTGTTGTGCATATGTTAAGGTGAGGGTGAGATGGAGGGGACTTTGTTTTTCTATTTTTTTAAACGATATAATTTAAAACCGATTATCAGGTATTTTGTTTTTTAAAAGAACTTTTTTTAATTTTAAAGACATCATCACGTCTTAAAAAGCATATCTTAGATACATCGATTTAAGCTGGACGATTTAACTGGATGCTGCAAAATGTATTGGTTCGAATTAGCTATGTAATGTTGCCGCAAATCATGTAAACTGATTTAATTATCTATGTTATATTTCCGTTAATATCCTTCCACAAATCATGTATAACTAATTTAATTAGCTATGTATAAGTATAATCTTGCTGTTAATCTCCTAGCTTATATATATAGACACACACACAAACACACACACACACACACACACACACACACACACACACACACACATATATATATATATATATATATACTAGATGAAACCCCCGTACGTTGTTACGGGAGTTTAGTATGATTATAATAAGTAAAAATAATGTGTAAAGTAGCTAGACAATATAAACTTACATAAGTTGATGTGGTTTATGATAATTTAGATTTAAATAGTATATAGAATGATGTTTCAAAAGGTGATATTGGCTTAATGAGAAAAGAAAAGTAGAAAAATAATTTGAACCATAGATTAATCATCTAAGGACTAAAAATAATTGATGTGCTATGGCTTAATGAGAGTAGAAAAGAAGAAAGATAATTTGGATCATAGATTAATCATCTAATGACTAAAAGCAATTGATGTAATATGATTTAATGAGAGAAGAAAGAAATAACATTAATTAAGTGAGGATAAACATATAGAATATTATAAAAAAATGATAAAGAGATATTGAAATATTATGTGAATTATGTGGGATGATGATTTTATATGCTTATATTTTAAAGCTATAAAATTTAATAAATTATAAAATTATAGATAATATAGCATGCTTGCATGATGTTTAAATGTAATAATTGTTAGTGGAGAATGATATGACATCTTTGTACATTGAGTTTTTGGATTTAGTGGGTTGTAACTTTATAGTATGATAGGATTACCGTGTATATCTCATAATAAATATAGCTACGAGAGCAGCCTACTGTCATTACAACTTCACCACTTACTCCCCAAGCTGTGGATTTGGGTTCTTCTCTGCCGAGACAAGTGAGGATGCTAAATGCGAGGACCAAGTTCTCTCATGGTGTTCAGTTGAAACGGGCGAAATAGGTATGACTATACAACATTTATCTATCTATGAGATTATACTTATCAATTGTTTCTATCCATTGGTACATAATTGTATATCGCTTTTGCTTCTTTACTTGCGATAGATTTTTTGGCTTTTATTTTTTGATTTCATCCGTAAGATCTTGTATCAAGATTTGTGTTCTCATAAATCTAACTTATAACTTATAGTTACACTTATTACAGAACACTTACATTTACATTTAGTTGTAAAGCACTTACACTTAGTTACAAAAGCATTTATAGTGTATCAAAATTAGATTTTATAATAGTTTCTTTCTCTAGATCTATGATTTTTGACATGTTTATCCTTTTTTATTATTTTATTAAAGACCGGTTATATTCATTGGTTGAAATTTTTGTAAGAGTTGAAGCTCCAAATCTACCAAAAATCAATAGGTAGTCCCTTATACAAGCAACAGTTCGGGTTTAGAAAACAAGCACTAATATATGTATTAAAAAATTCTTACAGAGTGCTACAAACAATAATCTTAACCGTTTGACTTAACTAGATGAGAGTTACAGAAAATCTAGATGTACTAACAACGTAACATATCAGTGTTTGTAAGAGTTCAGTAAAAATACAGTAGTCCGCTGAGTGAATATGGCTACCCAAGAACGTAATCTATTGTACTGCTGGTTGTGTGTAAATTGCTGCTGGTACCAACTCGACTCCATATCAGTGCAGTACGTACCATCTATTCTGTCCAAAGAAAATCAATAGTAGTTCTCCAGCAAATCATGCATTGATTTTTTACTTGTTCTAGTTGACGTGTTGATCACTTAATAATGAGTTCTCTGAAGGAGATGGACTAATCACCTTATTATATTTTATTTTTTACAGGGTGTTGTGCGAGTTGTATGAGTGATGGGATTTGCCTTGTCCACCCTAGCAGCGAAAAGTACATCTTCGGGAATGAAATTAAGCTTCGATTGCTGCTGTTGCACTGACCACTATTTTGGTCAATTTTTTCATGTAATCTTGATAAGCTGCCTGGTCGTTGATAAGATTGCAATATCTCCTGATAGGTATATGTAATACTGATTGAAAAGAAAATGAAGCTGTATCCGTAGCTAATAAGCCTATGTTCCGTTGTGGCCTGTGGGGTCATGGGAAATTTGTACGAGGAAATGCATAGTACTTGAGTACTGCAGTCACTGCTACAAGCCTCTATAACCCACTCGCGAATTGTGATGTCTGTCTTTACTATCGTCTGTAGTGTTGAAATTAATACGTGGATTAAGGCCATAAGAAAATTACTCTCTCCGTCTCAAATTATAAGTCCTATTTTTTTATACGGTTTTTAGTGACATATTTGATTATTAATTTATTTTATATTATGTTCTCAACGAATATTGAATTAGCATCAGATGAAAGTACTTTAAAATATAAATCTAATGATATAAAATATAAATTAGCGGCGTGCAGCATTCGGCGTGGAGAGGAGAGGCGGGAGGCATGGAGAGGTGCGCCCACCGGTGAGAGGCTGCGCCGTGGCAATGGCAGTCGGACCGGAGTCGTGCGACCGGCTCGAGGCGATGAAAGGGAGTCGGCGACAACCTGCTCCCTGTGCCAATACTCGCCTCTATCGTCTCTCGATCTGACACCGTAACGTCGATCTCCCGCTCCTCCGCTGTCGATGTCTGTGCCTCAGGAGAGGATCTGGCTGCTGACATATGGGGCCCACATGGGTTCCACTCGTAACGTCAGCCAAAACCAGCTACTATACTACCAAGGGACCAAAGTTAATACGGTATTGTGAATTGGAGAATTGGCTATACCTGGTATTTCAGTTCAAGAACGAATTTCAAACTCAGTAATAAATTGAAAGATCTAAAGTAAACTTATTCCTTTGCTTAGCTCCAATGGGTGCTTGTACGGGAGAAGAGAACTCCTTCGAAAAATGCACAAGATCTTTAATATGTAAAAACTTTTAATATAGAAATATCCTTATATATATATAAAACTTTGAATCCATTCTGAATTCAAATAGAAATTGGATATATATTTCTTTGGTGTATAAATTTTTGATATATAAACTTACAAAATGGGAAAACGAGCGCGTGAAAAAAAACAGAATCTGAATATCCGAATCAGCATATCTATTTCATGAATATTGCATAAAACAGATTAATCATCCAGAACATCATCCATTCCAAATACATAACCAAATGGCAACCACCTACGCTCGTGTTTTCATCGGCGAGAAGGAAAACTATAGCTCAGGAAATTTGAAACTACAACATGGCCTATGACAAGGTGTTTTCAACTGCTGCAAGATAGTCTCAAGTCTTGAAATCATGACGTTATCTCCATGATAGAATGAAACAAAAAATTAATTTTACTCTAAAAAGTATGAAGTTTGATACCTCATGGTATCTCCATGAGGATCACAAAAGATCTCTCAAGATAAACAAAACACACAAAACACACCACAACATGAAATTAAGTTATATTACATCTAGGAAGTGCTATACGTACTTTGAGCGACTTCTCCTTAGTTTATTCATTTATTTTTTTCACATCTCATCAATTGTTAGAGTTTGTGTCGAATATGTATAAAGAGTCGGTTATAGTTAAGAACTTGAAATTGTGCTAGGTATAAGAATAAAGTAAGAGACAGACTTTATCCTAAGATCACTTTTAAATAGAGAGGCAAATATGTCGTAACCGCACATGGCGACCAGATATAGCGAGAGGGAGTGGCTGCCGGCGGCGTTTGGCCGAGGGTCATTATAACTCTGGCACGCTGTAATATGCTGGATCAGGAAGAAGCACCCGTAATCAGTGTTTCGAAGATGTAGACTACGGCTGAACCTCGTTAATAAATAACGTGTCTCGGTGTCGTCATCATGTTTAAATCTTCTATGACGTTTCTTTCGTGTTTGGTTCTCGATGTTATTAGGGCCGGTTTTATAATATCAACCAATAGCTCAAATGATGAAAGCCAATCCTTCTTCTCACCGTCTTCATATGGACCATACCTACACGAGGGAGTCCAAAGGTCCTTGCAACCCGTAATGTAATCTTGAGTGTCAGGGTGCAAGAGGCCACTGTTGAAGTTACTCCCAAACTCCTTGTCATTGGCCATGTTGTAGGAATTCAGGGCGATCTTTACATTGTTGATGTGGTGGTCATCGTTGTCGTGCTTGATGGTTATTTGTTTCTCTGGTTGCTGTGCAGTGGCTGGCTGGTCGCCGGTAATCTGGGACGGTGGCTGGTAGGCGAAGCGCCATGCGTGCGGGGCGTGGCGGTATCCAGCAGCTTCTCCCTTGTTGGCAAGCATGGCGTGATTCTCCTTGAAAACATTGTTCTTACCTTGACACTGGCACTCGTCCGTAGATGAGGAGGGGCGAGAATCCATGGCGCTGGCGGCCGGAGGCAATTAATGAAGATAGCAATTAATCCCGAGAGGTAGGCCGAGACGATCAACCTTGGCGACGATCAACCGCCGGCTGGGGAGACAGCAAGCCCATTTGGGACGAACACGCCAAGGACGAGGCTCGCCGCCACCACCGGGAGGCGAAGCAGCGCGAGAACGAGGCGCTGCAACGCCAGAATCGCATAGAGCAAGCACGGACACGATGGCGAGAGAGGTTCGCCGGCGCCACCTGGAACGGGAAGGCTTCGCCGGCGCCGGAGAAGAAGAAGAAGTGGCAGCAGCTGCTGCTGCAGGAGGAGATGACGGCTATGGATATTATGGCACATAAGAGGCACACCAAGAATGTACGGATGGTCGTGAACGCTATGAACGGGCAACATCCTGACAAGAAGTACGAGCTTTGGGAGATCTCTGCGAAGGGCACAATCGTTGAGATGGGAGCATCCTACTGCCATTACAACTTCACTGCTTACTGCCCAATCTGTGGGTTTGGGTTCTTCTTCGCCAAGACGAGTGAGGATGCTAAAAGCGAGGACCAAGTTCTCTCATGGTGTTCAGTCCAAACGGGCAAAATTGGGGGGTTGGCTGATGCGCGGGTGGTCGCGCCCCCACGTGATCAGTTTCCCCCTCTAGTCTCTCCTTTCTTCTCTTTATACGTATATATGTATGTATATATTTATATATATACGTATAAATTTTGTATTTACAAAGTTTATATGTATGTATATAAAGTATATACATACGTGTGTATATATATATATATATATTTATTTATTTATATTTATATGTATATATTTTTAATGTATAAAATAATATATACATGTATACAAAGTTTATATAAATGTATATATAACAAACCAAAAAAATATAGTATACGTATGTTAGGGTTACGAATAAGATATACCTTATATCCTTGGGGTTATGAAGTATACGAATACGGTATACCCTAAGGTATATGGGAAGATTACCTTGATATTAAGGTATTTGACCAATATACAAGGAAACTGTCTCCCCAAATAGAAGGTGTTAGAGTTCTATTCGAAGGAGATGCGGGCTCTGTGATCTCGTATGCGAAAGGTTCTTTCCGAGTTCTACTTGGAAGGTATAAATACAAGACCCCCGGAGATACGGGATCATGAAATCAGAGCATAGCCACCAGCCATAGCAAAAGCAATCCAGAGGACGCATAGCCAACTCGCTGGTTTGATCTTGCCGAATCGTTCTCTATTGTAACTTTTGTGGTTCTCATCATAATCCCACATAAACTAGATTAGGGCTATTACCTTACGAGGGACCTGAACCAATACAATTCTTGTTTTCTGTGTGCTTGATGTCGTTTCGTGTAGATCCTTATTCCAATGTACCCCAATACCCTCAGGATATGGTTTTCGGGTGTAACCCATCGACAGTGGTGCGCCAGGTAGGGGTACTTGGTGTTCAAGGTTTCACCGAGATGGTTTCAAGCTCAAGACCCTCCTACAATCGTCTTGGCCTGGGAGATCCTACCCAGCCAACGTTGGTATAGACTCAAGTCAGGCCCATCGTCTTTCCCGTCTTCATCGCAAGACCGATCTCGCCTTTCCCAATGCCGGCCGGGATCGAGATCGCTACTCCGAAGATTACGGAAAACAACCCTCCATCGGCTTCTCCTCCTGTCCGGTCAAAAAAGAGGACGCTGACGACTTCAACTCCCCGAAGAACTCCTAAAGCGGCCAAACCCTAGACATCTGTTAAGGATCAGGTGCTCACAAGGAAGTCTCTACCAAACCACCACACCTGGTGTTTGATCCACAAGACATCCCAGTGCTCTCTGGTCGAATGCCGGGTAATACTTCAAGTGAAGGTTGAACTCGAGGCTTGCAAAGATCGAGATAGCTAGCGCACATCTCCGTACAAAGCGTGGTGCCCAATCCATCAATCAAAAAGTCGCCCCCTTACCGACTGCAAGATCATCTTGAAGGTCACCGGTTCCATGATCCGCGACCCCTGCTGTCAAATCCACCAACATCAAGATCCACCTCGAGATGCATTGGTGAACAATAATGAGATGGGAACTCCAGGTCGCCTGATCGGATTTATCGATATCGATCCTCGTGAACCCTCCATGCTTCACAGCTTGGATGACTAGGAATATTCAGGATCCAACTCCCCACGTGAAGTGAACGTGATCGAAGGGGCCGTCTTTTAAGGACGTACACAAAGAGGGTGAGGTTCGTTCTGGAAAAGAACCGCCTACTCTTGTTGCATCACGTCAACCCGTCGAGCCGGTTCGAACTCCTATCGAACACTTCACCATGGTCAACTTTTTACAGACGCAAACTCCGTTCGACCTAGTGACCTTCCCGGAAGCAGATGACTGGGTCAGATGGATGCAGTCAACGGCAACCAACCTCAACTCTACCTTCTTGGTCGCAACCAGATCAAACCCCAAGGTCCTCAAGACCCCCGTCAACACGCTAGAGACCGAGTACCGAAGAACGATGCGGTGACGGAAGCCCCTCTCCTATTCGTCGGAAGTCCCCCTCCCCGACCTCTCCTTCTGCCTACTGGATACGGCGACGGCTGACGAAGTGGGTGTCTCAGGAGAAAAAGGGAGGGGCGATGACGGAGGATGTTTTCAACGGACTATACTTTGACCATGGTATTTGTAGAGTATGGAAATCGTTGGTTCCAAGGTATGCGTGAGATTGAAGTAAAAGAGATAGAGATTTTTATATAGGTTCGGGGCTCTTAACTGACAGGTAATAGCCCTACTCCTATTGGCCGAAGCCGGTGTTGCCTTTATATATCAGTATCACACGATTACAATATTGGGGATGATGTAATCTAGTCAACGTCGGCTTTGACGTTATGGAGCTCTCACACGTAGTCGACGGCTAGAGTAGTCTTGTTCCTCGAATATAAACTCGGCGAGATTGGAGGTAGCTCTAGATCCCTCATATCGGCCTTTGTGGCTCCAGATTGGGTTTGTCTAGGTTTGTCTCGGTGTATGTTGGCCTTATCCTAGAAGGTCTTGTATTTATATCCTCGGATGTCCCCTTGTCCAAGTAGAACTAAGGAGACAAGTATGGATACGATCCAAGTAGTCCTTTTAGTGTTCGAGTAGGACTCTGCTTCTTCTTCCTTATCCGAAACATTTTATATTCTGGAAAGATAATTTCTTTCTTTATCCATCGTATTTTCTTAATCAAAGGATACCTTATCGTATACTATAGATATATAGTATTTTCGTATACCACAAACCCATGTATAGGAAGTATGTCATATCTTTGACATTGACATACGTGGCGACAACCGCCGGCATGGAGGTGGGAGCCGCCAGATCCGATCGCCTAGAGGTTGGGGGCCGCTAGATCTAGCCACCTCCGACCTTCATGGCGACTGTTTGGGAGGTACGATGACGACGGTGGGTTGGAGGTATGACGGCGTCGATGACTGGTGGATCCGCCCTCTTCCCCTCCCTCTTGTGATTGTTGATGTTTATTCATGTTTCTGTGTTGATCTTGACGATCTGGATGTGTTGTTTGTCCAGGGATTATTGATTGTAGTTAATGTATTCTTAGGTTATTTGGGCATCATTTGGGGATCTGGGGCATCTCAAGGATATGCGGGCTATGCATCAAGCCAATTTTTTTTGCCTCACGCTTGCCTCAAAGGTGTCAGTTACCGGTACCAATGACCCGAGGTCATCAGTGTCGTCTTTGTAGTGTTGGTTAAAAAATCCGACACCTATAAGGCTTTCTCAATCAGTATCAATGGTGTTTTCTGTAGTAGTGTTGGGATCGTGGGAAATTTGCATGAAAAAAATGCATAGTATGGCAATCATGGGTACTCCCTTCGGTTTAATGATTTTTGACGTTTTGAACAATGACATAGTCTCAAAAGCATATCTTTAGCACAATTTTCTATTATAATATATACATTAAATAAATAAATACTTACTTTTATATATTTCCTTTATCTCAAAATATAAGTCATAACCACCACTAACGCAAACACCAAGAAAGAATTTAATCAATTCCTCAGTTGGATCACCTTGATACATGCAATAATGTGATTGGGGGGTTTTATGGTAAAGGATTTAAAACAAACTGAATTTAGATGAGAAAAAGGTGCTAGTTAATGTATACATGCATGCACGTCTTATATTATATTATGAGACATGTAGAAAAAAATAGTTTTTACAATAATTGATAGTCAAAGTTTAAAATGTTTGATCTTAACCGTCATTGATAGTCAAAGTTTAAAATGTTTGATTTAGAATTGTGAAACGGGAAGTAGTACAAGCCTACAACCCACTCGTGAATTGTGATATCTGTATTTATCTTCAAGCAAGCACATGAATGGCAGTATAGCACAATCCTGTGAATATTAACATCTCAAGTGCATATGAGCATGTCAAGTCCTTTCAAATAGTATGAATAAAAAAATAGAAAAATAGAAAAAAACATAACATTCTGATAAAAATATATGTGTAAAACAGAAAATTACGAAACATAGAAAAAACATAGGAATGATCATTTATTGGACCACAGAAAAAACATAAGAATGAAATGAGAGATAGTATCAAAGGAATTTTTTTCAAGAGGTTAGATCTCTTGCTAAATTTTCTTCAAAACTTATGTGCAATGAGTCATTCTATAGAAATTTTATAGAATTTAAAAAAAACTCCAATCCTTTAAATCAAAGAACCAAATAGAAAAAATTCTTATAGTATTTCAATCTTATAAATTTGATTCAAATGGGCCCTCAAAACTATAAACATCACAAGGCGCTGAGACTGAACAATCTTTCGAGCCCATGCTCTACAATAGCAGCGGAAATTATTTGGGTTAATTGTATTCATGTGTAAATTTATCAAATTGAATATACGTTATTACTATTTACGATTTACGATATTGGAAGCGCCACCGAAATTTTGTAAATTTTCAGTGTGCCATCACCGTCGACTTTTCCGTCACCTTCCCCCTTTCCGGTCTCCACCTCCTCTCTCTCTCTCTCCATCTTCCTCTCTTCTTCGAGGTGACCGGCAAGGCATGTGTGCGGTGGCGTGTCCTCCGCCTCGGTGCGCTCGTGCGGCTCCGGGGCACAGGATCGTTGCCCGCTCACTCTGGTCGGTGGCCGCCGTGATCTGCCTCCTGCCAATGTCCCTCCCACCGCCCTGACACCACCCTACTGTCATCGTCGGCAAAAATTCACAATCTGCAATTCAACCAAGGCACAAGAAAGATCGAAAATGCATTATTTTCCTACTAAAATCCTAATTACTATCAACCAAATCAGGAACATGCAAACCATCCGCACAAATTGTTGCTTTCTTTGTTGCCGCGGATTTTCATGTTGTGCTGCGGGCTTGATCGGTCTCTCGGTTTTTGTGATTCGGACGTGGTGGTGGGCTGGGAGTTTGGGGGAAAGGGGAATGGATGGGTTTTTGTTGTGTGGGATGGATGGTCGATGGGTTTGGTGATGTCGAGGTTGATGGAGGGGATTCACTGCAAGGTTTGGCAGCAGCCAGGAGGATGCACGCCATGTGTTCGTCGGGTTGCGGCACCCAGTACTGAGTCTTGAATTCTTGCGACGGGACAGTGGAGCTGCGTTGCTCTTGCTCCAGTGGTTTGTTTGATTTTTGTGCGGAAGCTAGCTGCAGCCAGAAGCGAGGCCATGGACGTTGTGAATGTTCTTGCCTTGCCGACCCAGCTGGTGTCTTCGATGCTCACCGCGGTCGGCGTGCTGGAGCAGGCGGCTGCCAACTTCACCGAAGCTCCCAGGAGGCTCCAGGTTCTCGAGGATTTCGTGTCTGACCTTGATTTGTTAATGCAGCAATCCAAGCAGAAGCACGCGCACAAGATGCACGAGCCGCAGCTCAAGCTTCGGTTCCAAAGCCTAGGCAGGCTGATGTTTGAGCGGGCAACGATCCTAGAGTCTCGGAGCTGCAGGAGCGCGCCAAGACGGAGGACGCGCCACCGCTCACATGCCTCGTCGGTCTCCTCGAAGAAGCGAGAAAGAGGGAGAGAGGAGGTGGAGTAGGCTGGAAAGGGGGAAGATGATGGATAACCCGACGGCAATGGCACATTTCAAATTTTACATAATTTTGATGGCACTCGACCGATATGGAAAGGGCTTGCATATATATATGTCAGCTGGAGCAAACTAACCGATGGAACCTCTAATTCTGATGGAGCTGGATGTATTTACAGCAATTCTGCTAGTATGTTCAGATAGAAATCTTTGATACGCCAAAATCCCCATGTGTGCACTCATGTCTTCTGCAAGAAAAATGCTGTTTGGCTTGAAATCACAGTAGTATTGGTGAAGATGTGTCCGCGCCATCAACAACAATGTGCAATCTCTGAGCTAGGCTGAGGGTATTGGTTGGATCAGGTTTGGCCATTTTCTGGTGAAACCAACTATCCGAACTGCCAACGGGGCATAAACTCAAAGACCAACGATTTGAACTCTTGACCTTGGGAGTCAATGCTAGAGCAACAAGTGAATATATCAGCAGTGGCGCACCCTTTGTAATGCATCACATTCTGTCAAAAAAACATTAGAAGAGATCTTTTGAGTAGAACGGCAGGAGCTCTGCCTTGATTATATTAAGAAGAGCACCATGCAGATGTGAGATGTCTGCAGAAGATATGGAAAAATCTTACCATATTTTGTGTAATTGTGTGTCCATATGTTGCAAAATATACACAAAATATATATAACAGGGGCTGCGTCATTAGTTTTTATGTACATACCATGATCATGTAACAAAGACAGACATCACAAAATGGGTTGTAGCAGTGACTGCACTCATATGTACTATTTTTAAATTTCCTTGTCACTCTGGTCAAATATGTGATGTATTGAAAGATGATATCGTGGGCTGAGACAGACTGCTAAGATGCTACTGAATTACTGAGCATATATTACAACTAGTCCTGCTTTGTGCCCAAGCGGTCAATCGGTCAAGCATACCTTCTAATGCAAAGCAAATCTGCCCAAGTGTAACTAAGCATACCTTCAAATGCGAAACAAACCAACTTATGGTTTTGTAGAACTGCTATGCCAAGAAAAGAGGGCCTATCCTCATCCCTATAATCTTCATACCTTTTATCTATCTGTCATCCTTGCTTTCTGTCTCCTCCTCTGTATCACTGTTTGAATCTTTATCATCTGTTTCGATCTTTGAATTCTCACTTTCTTCATCCCGAAGGCTATCTTCAGTTTCATTCGAATGGTCACTTGAGGATGAGTCCGTAAATGGGAAATCTACATCTTTGTGGCCACCAAGAAAAACATGACTATTGGGGTGCCTAAGAAACTTAGCTCGAACACTGCATCCGAAACAGTGGCCTGAAATCACACCAATCAATGTGTTACTTTTTCAGTCTGTATAGCAAATTGCACATTGTTAAATACTCCCTCCATCTCAAATTATAAGGCATGTGAGTTTTATATGGTCTCCAACTTTGATAATTAATTTCTTGCATAATAATTGAGTACTTTCAAATAGAAATTTAATGATGTCATATGCCTGAAATTAAACACATATTGGAAATTTAATTACTAGTTAAAAGTTGTAAATGTTGACTTTTTTAAAAATAAGGATATCTTATAATTTAGAACGGATGAAGTATAATTTAGGAGTTCAAGGACCTAACTATAAACCTGTGAATAAAGATCTATGTGTGGGTGCTAAAACTCCAATTCTCAAAACAATATGTACGAAACAGAAGCAAGATAAGCAAAAGATATACCATTGTCGTAGACATGTAAAGGGCAGCAAACATACACATCTTCATCTCCTTTGCAGTCCAGGTGAACTTCTGCAAAGAACATCTTGAGTGTTGAAGATTCTAAATCAACGGGTTGCACCAAGAAATTGAAGTGCAGAAATCCTTGACCATGCTTCACGATAAGGTTCCGCTCAAGTACACTAACAACCTGTAGTTCTGGAGTCTGAGACATAGGACAAACATGTCAGAAGTCGTTCTAAATCAATGCATAAGTTGTAGTATAGAAGTTAACAATTCATGCACATTTATATACCTTTTCACTGCTTCGACTGATGTATGCCTTCAATGCAATACGAAGACTATTGTAGTCCCGCTCATCACTGATTCTACGAAGCTCTTCACGAGGAGGCACTCTAGACCGGGATTTGACCATCTGGCAATCAAGGTTAGCAGCAAAAATTGTACACAGATCATCCACACCAAAAATGGACGGTGTAGGGGTGGGATCCACCCAACTCTTGTCTAATCCTTGAACTTGTATATCACGTTGGTGCCAATCTGCCCGATAGTCACCGCTGTCACATGAAAGTTCGGTAGAATAAAAAATGTTAGGAATATCACTTGTATAATTGTATTCACATGAAGGCTCTAGGCATGAATATATATATGTACAATGGAAGGTACAAAAGGAAATAAATGCTAAAAGGAAATCAATAAGCACATGCTATATATGTTTGTGTATTCCTTGCTGCAGTTAGATTGAGTCAGTAAGTCAGGTCTTTTCCTTAGCCTAGATACAAGTTACCTTAGGGAATAAACTAGTGAGTGAAATCTTTATCTACAAGTCAGTGGGTCAAGCAAGCCACTAGGGATGTTAATATGTTATGTATGTTTCTCTTTCAGCTATAAATAAGAGGAGATGAATCAGCCAGCTGCAGCTCATTGCAGCCCCCAAAAACCTCTCTCCTGCTGCTCAAATCCATTCCTAAAGCCTCAATATTCTGTCTAATACCAACTACATATATGCCTAACAAAAAAGATCATATGCACCTAAAGAAGCAAAGAATAAAATTAATATATATCACCTGTACTGTGTGGAAAGCATGAAGCCTGGAGTAGCCGAAACATCATGTGGAGGTGAACTAGGGGGCGAGGGAACAGGCGAATCAGAAGATGGATCAAAAAGAGCAGTGAGCGATGAACTTGATGCAGATGAAGCAATGCTCCTGGACATCTCTACTTAAAAGAACCTGCAACACGAAACAAATTACTTTAGGATATAATCTTAATTGGAAATTATATGTACAAGCAACAAAGCTTAAGACCATTAGTCCCTTCAAACAAAGAATTCCTACCACCACAACTGAGAACAAGTCAATATACCTGACAATAGGAACTAGGACCCCAGTAACATAGAAAAATAAAATACTCCATGGCTTATTCATACAACATGGTGCCTTCTTCAATGTACATAACATGGTGCATCAAGCATACAAACTGAACAAAATTGGACAACAACACTACGATGCACAACCTAGTAACACATATCCAAGTTCACGAACAGTTTATAACGAAAAATAACACATCCTACAAAACATGAATGGTTCTGTAATGAAAATGGTTAAATCCTGAAAAGGACATATCCTTTGCTGCACTTAACAAAGTTAATTAGGCACCTAGTCCTTTAACATTAACTTACTGGCCAAACCGAGAAGAACTGCAGATAATGTACATGCATGTATGTGTGATCTAAACTCTGAAATGAAGTGTCTTAGCTCATAGAAAAGACTTGACCACCACACATTGTTCAGAGATAGATCCAAGAACTGCCATTGATACCAAAGGAACTATAAACTGCCATCAAACAACTCATCAGTTCGGTGGCATCATAAATAGGAAAGTAGAGAATATTCAGGTTGTCATCTTACATTCTTACTGCCTTTGATCCAATGCATATATGGATCGAAGGCCCTCAAAAATTACTGCTGATGCCAAGATCATTATTATTATTCAGTTTTTTTGGGGGTATGGTAGTGTTTGGGTTTAGTTTCCTGACAGGAGACATAAAGAACAGAGAAGAAGAAGCTAGCAAAGGCGATGGACTCATCACCTCGTTGGTGAGCAAGACACAACCGTATCGATCCTTGTTGGCGGGACTCAGCCACCCAGGAGTTGGCGACGATGACGACAGCGCCGGCCGCGGCCGGGGAAGATGACCGGTGATGTGGTCTTATGTTGTAGTGGTTCTTGAGGATGACGGCGCCCCCGGGCTTCTCCACCTCGCTGTCGATCTACTGCAGCGGATGCCGGCGAAGTCGACGGCCGGAGGACGTCTGGCGGCGTGGCGGCGGGCCGGGCGAGGTCGGGAGAGGCCGGCCGGCCGACTCGCCGGCGGCGGTCGCGGCGCTGGCTGAAGCGCGCGAGCAGCACAGCGGCCCCGGGCCCTCGGACCGCGGCCGCCTTTTCCGGTGAGGTGAGCCGCGAGGCGCGCTTTTTCCCGCCCTTCCGCCCCCGCCTCGCCTCGCCGCGCCGGTGGTCGGTGAGATAGGCCAGAAGGCTTTGGGCCGGACTTGGAAGAGATTTGCCAAGTTCGTTTGTCTTTTAGGGCCGGAATAAGTTCATCTGAGGTCCCTTAACTTGTCAACGAATCCGATTTTCATCCTTCAACCGGAAAATCAGATACAACAGGTCCCTCAACTATCAAAACCGGTGCAAAATAAGTCCCAAAACGGTTTGGACGGCGGTTTCAGCCGACGTGGCTCCCACGTGGCACCTACGTGGCTAATTTGACTCGGTCTTCATCTGACGTGACATTGGCGTGGTGCTTACATGGCAATTTGATCCGAGAAAATAATAAAAACCATAGGTCCACATGTCAGCTACACAGAAAAAATAATTTAAAAATGGTGGGACCCATGTGGGTCTCACAAGTCATCCTTACACCACTCTCTTCTCTCTATCCTCTCTCTCCCTTCCAGGACGACGCGCGGCACGACAGCGCAAGAACGTGCGCGGCAACGGGGGGAGGACACCGACAACGACGGCACGGAGGAGGAAGGAGAAGAGGAGGATGTGCCTGGGTCGGGGCGGAGCCGGCTGGCGGAGCGGAGTGGGCGGCGGACGGAGGAAGGGGTAGTAACGACGGAGGTGAACGGAGGAGCGGAGCGGCGGCGGGCGGTAGGCAGAGGAGGACGGCGAGCGGGACAGGCAGCGAAGGAGGGGGCAGCAACGGCGGAGGTCCCCCACGTGGTCGTCGCGGCAGCGGGGAGATGGGGCTCGTCGTACTCCGGCACCGGAGGAGGACTAGGAGGCGACACGAACCCTAGCGGCGCCTCAGCATTGACGGCCTCGCCGTCGTCCCTGCTCATGCCGCCGGCTTCCTCCTCCTCCTGATCTTCCTCGTCACGACATGCGGAGGATGACCTCCCAGGGGCTGACGAGAGCCCCAAGATAGGTCGGCGGCCGCACCAGCGGTCAGGCCCGACAGGCCGATGTGCAGCGCGACCGTGACGTCTGCATCGTCCCCCGCTATGGGCCCATGGTTTTTATTACTTTTCTCGGATCGCATTGCCACATAAGCGTCACGTCAATGCCACGTGGGACGTAGACCTAGTCAAACTAGCCACGTAGGCGCCACGTCGGCTGAAACCACCATCCAAACCGCTTTGGGAATTATTTTGCACCGGTTTTGACAGTTGAGGGATCGTTGTATCTGGTTTTTCGGTTAAAGGACGAAATCGGGTCTTTGCTAACCTTTTCCTCAAGAGGTTGCACAAAGCACTCCTCCTTTCACTAGTGGTATCTCTTTCCTTTCGGAGGTGAGATCCGACCTTCACAAACTTCTTTCGGCCAATCACAAGTAGATTGGAGACTCAAGAGTGACACCTAACCGTCTAGGAGTTCTTAACCTCCAAGAGTAATAAATGATGCAAAGATCTCTTGGGAAGTGAAATGAGTGCTTACAAATCCTCACGAAGTCAACCCAAGCACTCACAGAAACTCGAATCCACAACTCTCACACACACTCGAAATCCAAATCAAAGACCAGTGGAGAAGTGAATCAAGCACGCAAGGCTCAAAAGTGAATCTCAAGAGTAGCAAGCCAAGCCAAGGGCACAAAAATATTCAAGTCAACCAGTACCTTTGGCTTGGAGAGGGTGAGGGGTATTTATAGCCCCCTCTCAGATCTGGCCATTGAGAACAATTATTGTACTTTTTGGAAATTCTGAAAGTCAATTTCGGACAAGTCCAAAAATGTCCAGAACCAAAAATGGCCACTCAGTGATTTTCGGACAACTCCGAAAATTTCCAGAACCAAATCTCATTTTTCGGAAATTCCAAAAATCATTTCCAGACAACTCCGAAAATGTCCATAACGGTTTCGGGCTTCCTGGTCATTTTCAGAAATTCTGAAAGTGATTTTCCGACATGTCCGAAAATGACCAGTACCGACTTTCAGCTCTCAGACTTTTTTGGAAATTCTAAAAATTGTTTTCGGAAATTCCGAAAAACACAGAAACACACCATTTAGTTAAGAATCACTTTTTCAAAAGGTTTTTTGAGCACTCAACTCATTCCTCATGATCAATGCATCATCCCCCTTAATAGTACGGCTTTCTTATCAATGCAAATAAATTCACATTTACAATTTACCCAAGATTTGCATTGGCGTTTTTCCACGTATCTTCATTCACAACGGTGTTGCATCGAGTTATCCACATATCCGGACTAATGTTCCTTCACTTAAACTCAATTTCAAACATTAGTCCTCGCTAATCGGATTATCATTAATCACCAAAATAATTGGAGGCCTAGATACACTTTCAATCTCTCTCTTTTTGGTGATTAATGACAATACGATTAGAACAAAGGAAAAGTGTATATAAAAGAGAGTTTGTGTGCAAGATTTTAGTGAGAAGGCTCCTCCTTATAATGTGCATTAGAAGCAAGTGGAGAGCTCCCCCTAAAACTTTGCATCCACAATTAAGCACATACAAGATGTGAAAGAATAACCATGCACATGCCAACCATCATCCATGTAGAGAGAGACTAAAAGGAGATAAATAACATCACATCACATAGTCACTATCATAAGCAACCACACATAGACCTAAGCAAATAAATGAAATTAACGACATATACTTACACACAATTAAAAAGCACACATAGTCTCAAACAAACAATAACCAAATATTCCACAAATCAAGAAGATAAAAGATAGTTATTCTCCCCCTTTGGCATCAACAGCACCAAAAAGGGAGGAAGAGAGAAGCACCGCCTCAAACAAACGGAGATTCCGGAGGATCTTTTGGCGGAGGAGGTGGTGGATGGCCAAACCCAAAGTCAAAGCCGAAGTCATAGTCTGGAGGAAAACCGGCGAAGGGATCCTCGATCTCTTTCTCGGGCTCATCTGGCTCCGCCTCAAATCCTGGTGACGGAGGCGCCTCGACCTGAAGATGCATGTTCAGCTTAGAGTGCATCTCTTTCACCCGCCGAGCCGTCCTCTTCACTTCGTTTCGGGCCTTGCGGTTCTTCTGAGCCTCTACAGAGCAAAGGCCAAAAAGACTCCGCAAGACGCAAAACAAAGGAGAGGGCTGGTGGTGAGCGTCAGTGGCAACCGGCTGAGCGGAGAAGGAGGGGATATCCGTGGCCCCAGCAGTAGAAGAAGTGCCCGTCCCAGAGAAGCGGCCAACACCAAAGGAGGGCTCGGGCTTAAGTAGACGAAGATGGAGCTGCTGGTGGACAATGTCATGCTCAAACTCCAAATTTGTCACCGTCTCGATCATCCTCATGATGTGAGGAGCGTAGATGAGACCCTTCCTATGGTTGAAGGAAGCCACCTGAATTTCCTCCCACACAAAGTTGAAGACATGAAATGGAGTGCATGGAGGATCAAACTGCAGCAAGACATTGCGAGAATAGTGGTTGATGTTGCTCGCAGCGCCATCCTTAGGCACAAATGTCCTGCGCAGCATCTGGTTGAGATAGGAGTGAAAAGGCTTGAGACCCCTAATCTCGTCGGGGCAAACCACCAGGACGATAGAGAGGGGCAAGCCCTCTATCATTGACAATCGAAGCATCATGCAGGTATGGCAAGACAGAGATCTGGCACAAGTTGAAACCCCATAGCTCAGCAAGCCGGGTATAAGAGATGGAGTACCAAGAGCCCTGAGTCATCTAGTGCACGGCTTGGACCTTGTCAAAATAGACGGTGCCATAGAACTGAGCAATGATTTCCTCACACAAACAATGCTAAAGGGCCATGAAGTTGCGGACCCCCATCTCACCACAAACATCAATGACCGCATCAAGTGTAGGATCATGGTGAGCCTCCAACTCAGGCCAGTTGATCCACTGCATAGAGACAGTCGTGTGAGATTTAGGCATGATAACTGTCTCATAGTAGTCTTGTTGGAACTGAGTCCAGAAGCGAGCATCGGAGGCGGTGCGGCGGCTGTTGTGGGGATCCTCATCCCGCTGAGGAGCCACCACCTCAGGCTTCAATCGCCAGTTCTTGGCACGACGCACTATCGCCGGATCCCGCTCCGGTGTGTGTACCCGCAAGGGGCCAATGGGAGCTGCGGGGTTGTGCAAAGGAGTATGAGGACCCCGCGATGAACCCTCACCCCCATGACCACTTTGGTCCCTTGAGGGCCAGCATCCTCTTCTCTGGACCACGCACTGTCCGTGTCCTCCGACCCGGAGGGGGAAGGAGAACGGACCCTTGGACGCTTGGAGAAGAGCTTGTGAGGAGGCATCCTTGAACAAGAAAAACAAAGACACAATGAGAGATCGAAGGCCAAGACGAGGAGCAACAACAAGAAAGAGTGAAAATTATGCGAGATAGAGGATGGAGAGGTCGGGCAGGAATTTTTGAAAATTCTGAAAATAATTTTTGGAAATTCCAAAAATTGCTGACTGAGCCCTAAATTCTAGATCTCGCACAAATCCACCAAGGAAACCCTATGAAATTGAATCTACAACATCTAGAGAAAAGGGATAACACTACCACCGAAGGAAACAATGGATTGAACAAGAGAAATCAAAGGGATTCGATCTTGAAGACGCATACCTCAAGAACGAAGAAGCTCGGTGGAGGATGACGCAATGTGGCCCTTGAGAAGGTCCCCAAGAGTGCTCCCATGAGATTGGAGTGGAGAGAAGCATCGGAGAAGCCGTCGGGGAGGGGTTGCCGCCGGTGGGGAGAGGTGGGAGGGAGGGATCCCGTGGAGAAAAAGGAGTGGAAAGAAGAGAGAGAGGAAGCCACGGGAGAGAGAAGGATTTATATAGTTCCTGTCTGAAAATTTTCGGACAAGTCCAAAAAGTTGCAAACATGGCCGAAACGGTTCTGGAAGATTTTGGAAATTTTGAAAATTCCTGGGAAACTCTTGGAAGGACTGCAGAATTACGGAATTTTCGAAAAATGCAGAAAAACAGGTTTTACAAGGGTTTTCACAGGGAATTTGTGAACAAACCTTTTCACAAACATTTTGATAGGATTGGGAGAAAGAGTTGGTCGAATAACTTGGCCCCATTTGAGCTTGTGATTAGCGATTAATCAATCATTCAAAACAATAATCATAAGTCGAATGGGTTGATCCGAGGACCAAAAAAGGAGTAAATTACCATGAGACAAGATAATTTACCCCCAAGAGAGGGAATGTGTGAATCTATCTCAAGTTGTGTTAGGACCAAAATTCATTGAAAAATGAGACCCCCATACACATAGATTCAATTTCTCCACAAAAGGGTGACTAGTGTTCATCCATGAATTAAATATCCATTTTGTCACAAAGTGTTATGCAATCCTAGTCTAGCAATCAAAATGCATGCAATAGCTCAAGCCACATTCCGAGAATCCAAGATATTTAGCTCACTTCTCAACTCACAAAACGTACTTTCATCTAGAGGCTTGGTAAAGATATCCGCCAATTGTTGGTCGGATCTCATATGTTGGATGTCTATGTCGTCTCTTGTGGAATGATCTCTCAAGAACTGGTGGCGAATATCGATATGTTTGGTTCGAGAGTGTTGAACGGGGTTGTTGGCTATCTTGATGGCACTCTCATTGTCACATAGGATTGGAATTTTGCTCACATTGAGGCCATAGTCTCTCGAGGTTTGTTTCATCCAAAGAAGTTGAGCACAACAACTCCCCGCTGAGACGTATTCCACTTCGGCGGTGGATAGGGCGACAGAGTTTTGCTTCTTGGAAGACCAAGAAACAAGGGACCTACCCAAGAATTGGCAAGTACTCGAAATGCTCTTCCTATCCACTTTGCATCCGGCATAATCAGCATCAGCATAACCAATGAGATTAAACCTCTCTCCTTTAGAATACCAAAGGCCTAGATTAGGTGTGTGTACTAAATATCTAAGAATTCTCTTCACTGGCACAAGGTTACACTCCTTTGGAGCGGCTTGAAATTTTGCACACATGCACACACTAAGCATGATATCGGGCCTAGATGCACAAAGGTAAAGCAAAGAGCCAATGATGGAATGATATACCTTTTGGTCCACATCTTTACCTTGCTCGTTGAGGTCTAGGTGCCCATTTGATGGCATAGGTGTGTGAATAGGTTTTGTGTTTTCCATCCCAAATTTCTTGAGCATGTCCTTCAAATACTTTGTTTGGCAAATGAATGTTTCTTCCTTGAGTTGCTTGATTTCAAGACCAATGAAGAACTTCAATTCACCCATTATGGACATCTCAAATCTCTTGGTCATCATCCTACTAAACTCTTCGCTAAAAGACTTGTTAGTAGAACCAAATATAATGTCATCGACATATATTTGGCACATAAAAATATCACTATCATGTCTTTAGTAAAAAGAGTAGAATCGGCTTTGCCAATCTCAAAGCCATTTTTGACAAGAAAATCACGAAGACATTCATACCATGTTCTTGGTGCTTGCTTAAGCCCATAGTACGCCTTGTGAAGCTTATATACGTGATTAGGATACTTTAAGTCTTCAAAGCCCGGTGGTTGCTCTACATACATCACCTCATTGATTGGACCATTAAGGAAAGCACTCTTCACGTCCATTTGGTAGAGCTTGAAATCAAGGTTAGTAGCAAAGGCTAATAAAATTCGAATTGATTCAAGCCTAGCTACCGGCGCAAAGGTTTCACCAAAATCCAAACCTTTGATTTGGGTGAACCCTTGAGCCACTAATCTTGCCTTGTTCCTTACCACCACGCTGTTCTCATCTTGCTTGTTTCGGAAGATCCACTTGGTTCCAATCACATTTTGCCTTGGTCTCTCCACCAATGACCATACTTCATTTCGAGTGAAGTTGTTCAACTCTTCTTGCATGGCAATCACCCAATCCGAATCACCGAGTGCTTCTTCTACCCTAAGAGGTTCAATGGAAGACTCAAAGGAGTAGTGCTCACAAAAATTTGTAACACGTGATCTAGTGGATACTCCTTTGTTGATATCATCTAGTATGTTGTCGGTGGAGTGATTACGTTGAATGCTTTGGTTTTTCCTTGGGTGTGCAAGGTTGATTGGTAAAGATGACATGTGTACAACGACTTCATCATGGTCTAAGCCTGAAGGTGAGGGATTGTTGACTTAGGTGGAAGTGGATGGCTTCGCTTGCGTAGAGGAAGAGGCCTCATGTCGTTGTTCTCTAAGACGAACATCTCCTAGAGCCAATCTTTTGATAGCTTCTCTAGGATCCTACTCTTCACCTAACATATGTGAGTCAACTTGCTCTACTTGAGAGCCGTTAGTCTCGTTAAATGTCACATCACGTGCGATCTCAACAATACCGGAGGTTTTGTTGAAAACACGGTATGCGCACTCATTTGACCCATACCCAAGCAAGAACCCCTCATCCGCTTTAGGAGCAAACTTTGAGGATCTTGCCTTCTTGTTAAGAATGTAGCACCTACTACCGAAAACATAAAAATATGAGACATTTGGTTTGTTACCGGTAAGAAGCTCATATGGAGTCTTCTTAAGAAGGCGATGAAGATATAGACGATTGATGGCGTGGCATGCAGTGTTAATGGCTTCGGCCCAAAAAGGTCCGAGGTCTTGTATTCATTCAATATGGTCCTTGTCATCTCGATAAGAGTCCTATTCTTCCTCTCGGCTATTCCATTTTGTTGAGGTGTATATGGAGCCGAGAATTCATGCTTGATTCCTTCTTCATCAAGGAAACTCTCCACGCATGTGTTCTTGAACTCTTTGTCGTTGTCGCTTCGAATGTTCTTGATCTTGAGTTCGAACTCATTTTGGGCTCTTCTTGCAAACTTCTTAAGGATTGCTTGTGTTTCACTCTTGTCATGCAAGAAGAACACCCACGTGAAGCGTGAAAAGTCATCAACAATAACAAGACCATAATTTTTACATCCAATGCTTAGGTAAGCAATGGGTCCGAAGAGGTCCATGTGAAGGAGCTCCAACGGTCTTGTGGTAGTCATCACATTCTTGGCCGGATGATGAGCTTCAACTTGTTTTCTGGCTTGACACGCGCTACAAACCCTATCTTTCAAATTGCACATTGGTTAGTCCAAGAATGTGATCGCCTTTTAGAAGTTTGTGAAGGTTCCTCATCCCATCATAGGCTAGCCTCCGATGCCAAAGCAATCCTGTGTTGGACTTAGCCACTAAGCATGTCTGAAGTTTAGTTTTATTTGAGTTGAAATCTACAAGATAAAGCTTTCCCTTGAGAACACCCTTAAAAACTACCAAGGATTCATTCCTTCTAAACACGGTCACATCAACATCAGTGAAAAGACAATTGTAACCCAAAGAACATAATTGAGAAACGGACAAAAGATTGTAGTTGAGAGATTTTACCAAGAGGACATTGAAGATGGAAAGGTCATTTGAGATTGCATCTTTACCTAATCCCATTACCTTTCCCTTTCCATTGTCCCCGAAGATTATGTTGTCTTGTGAGGTGCCGTTTGGATCAAGGGAGGAAAACATTGACTCTTCTCCAGTCATGTGATTTGTGCAGCTGGTATCAATCACTCAACTTCTTCCACCGGAGATGCATTTCTACAAGAGATCAATTTCTAGTTTTAGGTACCCATAGTTGTTTGGGTCCTCTCATGTTAGTAACAAGTGCCTTAGGCACCCAAAGCACTCTCTTGATGGAAATATTCTTGCCCCCTGGGCCAACATACTTAACTATTACACGACCATTAGCATTATTCCTAAAAACATAAGAAGCATCAAATGAACTTGGTGAAGCATAATCATTAGAAAGGATACTTTGGCCTTAACAAAGTTGTTTAGACCTTGGGGCTTCTCAAGCATCACACTTTTATCCACCTTTCCTTTCGGTGGAGGAACATACCCAAGTCTTTCACGATTGAATTTGTCCCTTTGATAGCCTTGGTACTCCTTAAGGGCCTTACTACCCATGCAGCACTTTAGAAGGCCATTGTGAAGGAGTCCCATAAGCTTCTCATTTTGCTTTTGCAAAGCACTCAAAGATTTAGAGTTAGTAGCACAAGCATCAACATCAACATCCTTGCACCTTGAGCAAGGTTCATTCTTGGGATAATCTTAGAACTAGATGTCTCGTTAGGGAGAAAAATACTATTCTTTAAAGTTTTGAACCTTTCTTTAAGGGAGAGGTAAGCTTTGTCCAAGCTATCCACTCTCTCTTCAAATTTTGAGTTCGCCACCTCAAGATTAGCATTAGATTCTTTGGTTTACTTATAAAGCCGTACCGAAGCCTCATTCTTCTCTCTCTCCTTAGCAAGCTCACTCTTGAGTTCATGAGACCGCTCCTTCTCACGAATGAGCAAGGTCTCTTGCCTCTCAAGAGTTGCATATTGATCTTTAATTGTCCCAAGCAACTCACTTAAGTGCGGTAGTAATTTCTTGGTTATGGACTTGAACATGTCCTCATCCATAACCTCATCACCCTCATCTTCCTCATCACTAACAAGATCAACATTAAAGGACTTAAGAGAGGAAGGTACCTTAGGCTCCTTTGCCATGAGACAAATGAGAGCATCACCATCACTTGAGTAGTTGAAGAGTCTAGGCATAGAAGGTGATGAAGGCTTGACGGCGAACGTGGCAATTCCCTCTTTATCACTCGAGCTTGACCCGGAATCATCAGAACCGAAGATCATCCCGAGGTGAGTTTGGCCATGTCGTTCGCGCTTGTTGTGCTTGTGCTTCTCCCTCTTATCACCCTTCTTCTTGTCTTCCTTGAGCTTGGTACAATCGACCATAAAGTGTCTGGGCTCATGGCACTCATAGCACTTCCTTGCGGAGTGCCTCCCGCTTGACTTGTCGGAGGAGCGCTTGGAAGAACTCCCCTTGAAGAAGCTGTTTTGCCTCATGAACTTTCCTAACTTCTTGACGAAGAGAGCCATCTCTTCATCATCCTTCTCCATCTTATTCTTGCTCTTGAGACTTTCTTCTTCTTCTTTTTTTGCCTTTATTGCCAAATCTTCTTTCTTGATGCTTGACATTGAGCTTTGGTTGATGTATGGAATGATTTCCTTGGACTCTTGCTCACGCATGTCATGGGCAAGAATACGTCTGAGCAAATCATGAGGTGTGAGAGTCTTGTAGTCCGGACGCTCAAGAATGATTGTCACCAAGGTGGGGTTCCTTGGTGTGATTGCTCAAATCATTTCCTTGACCACAACCTCATTGGTTATATCCTTGGAGCCAAGACCCTTAATCTCATTGACAATTTTGCTCAATCGGTCATACATGTCACTTGGCCTCTCACCATCCAACATCACAAACCTCTCAAATTGTCCCTTGAGGATCTCCACCTTGGACTCACGAACACTATCCGTACCTTAATGCACATTCCGAAGTGTGTCCCAAATCTCTTTGGCATTCTCAATACCATCCACTCGGTTGAACTCACTTCCACTCAAGGCGCTAAGTATGGCATTAGCGGCTTGAGCGTTCTTGTGCTCGTTCTCGTCGTCCTCCTTGGTGGGATCATCAGGTTTCTGCAAAACATAGCCTTTTTCGACTATTCTCCAAATAGACGGGTTAATAGACTTCAAATGCATCTTCATCTTATGTTTCCAAGCGGCATAGTCCGTATCGTTGAAGTACGAAGCTTTGCCACTATAGGTGCTCACATAAGATGTAGATGTCATCAAAGAGTAATCAAACGGAATTTTGGCTTCGGTTGATTCACTTTCCTTGCCTTCCCCCGTTTGGCCCAACATGAACTCCAAGCGGTTAAGCCTAATAAGGAGATTAGGCTTTGATACCAATTGAAAGGGTCAATTAGGCCTAGAGGGGTTGAATACGCTAATTTAAAATTTAAGTAAAAGCGGAAGCAGACCTTTTTTCGGAAATTCCGAAAAAGGTTTTTCGGATATGTCCAAAAATGATTTTTGGAAATTCCAAAAATTACAGACAAAGCGCAAATGTAAAGGAATGCTAGATCTAACTGCCTACAACAAAGAGAACCTAGTACAAACAACAACTAAACTTATAGCAGCACAAACAAGTAAAGTTAGAGGAGGGAGAAAGAGGTTTCACCGAAGATCTTGCACAGCGAGATATTCCCGAAGTTTGAATCCTTGAGGGGATTCTAGTCTCTGTTGAGGAGCTCACAAAGAGCCGGGTCTTTGCTAACCCTTTCCTCAAGAGGTTGCACAAAGCACGCCTCCTTCCACTAGTGGTATCTCTTCCCTTTCGGAGGTGAGATCCGACCTTCACAAACTTCTCCCAGCCAACCACAAGTAGATTGGTGACTCAAGAGTGACACCTAACCGTTTAGGAGTCCTCAACCTCCAAGAGTAACAAATGATGCAAAGATCTCTTGGGAAGTGAAATGAGTGCTCACAAATCCTCATGAAGTCAACCCAAGCACTGACACAAACTCGAATCCACAACTCTCACACACACTCGAAATCCAAATCAAAGACCGGTGAAGAAGTGAATCAAGCAAGCAAGGCTCAAAAGTGAATCTCAAGAGTAGCAAGCCAAGCCAAGGGCACGAAAATATTCAAGTTAACTAGCACCTTGGGCTTGGAGAGGGTGAGGGATATTTATAGCCCCCCTCTCATATCTAGCCGTTGAGAACGATTATTGTACTTTTCGGAAATTCCGAAAGTCAATTTCGGACAAGTCCGAAAATGTCCAGAACCAAACCACTCAGTGATTTTCGCAAATTCCAAAAATCATTTTCGGATAACTCCGAAAATTTCCAGAACCAAGTTTGATTGCACAGAATTTTCGGAAATTCTGAAAATAGTTTTCGGACGACTCCGAAAAGATCCAAAACCAAATCTCATTTTTCATAAATTTCGAAAATCATTTTCAGACAACTCTGAAAATGTCCAGAACGGTTTTGGGCTTCCTGGTCATTTTCGGAAATTCCGAAAGTGATTTTCCGACATGTCCAAAAATGACCAATACCGACTTCCAGCTCTTAGACTTTTTCAAAAATTCTGATAATTGCTTTCGGAAATTCCCAAAAACACAGAAACACACCAATTTAGTTAAGAATCACTTTTTCAAAAGGATTTTTGAGCACTCAACTCATTTCTCATGATCAATGCATCATTCCCTTAATAGTACGGCTTTCCTATCAATGCAAGTAAATTCACATTTACAATTTACCCAAGAATTTTATTGTCGTTTTTCCATACATCTTCATTCACAAGGGTGTTGCATTGAGTTATCCACATATCCGGACTAATGTTCCTTCACTTAAACTTAATTTCAAACATTAGTCCTCACTAATCAGATTGTCATTAATCACCAAAATAATTAGGAGCCTAGATGCACTTTCAATTACAAAATTAACATTCATCAGTGCCTTTCTTCCACCCCCTCTTGATGAGATTATCTTTGGTCGAAATACTTTTTTTAAGAGCTAGCCAAACAAACACCTTGCTTTTTACTGGAATCCTGAATTTCCATCACTTTTTGAAAGGGAAGCCACTTTCATGCAGTTTCATGGCATGGTAAAACGATTTTACTGTGAATTCTCCATTTTTGGTAAGTATCCAGATGAGCTTGTCTTTTCTTTCGGTCATTTTTCACTTCTCCACAGGTCCTCTTTATCTTCTCCCAGTTCTTAGCTCTTACCCTTGAAATAGCTAACTCCTCTAAATTTAAAGATCTCCCATCCTTTTTCCATCACACTTGCTACTGTTATATTTTTTGAAAAAGTAATATTGTACAGATCTGGATACAAGTCAGCTAGAGCCTTGTTACCCACCTATCTTCCCAAAACAAACAAAGTCCCTTTTCCATCTCCTATCTCTATCTTACAGTACCGTAGAAAAATTTCCTTGTTTTCCATCAAACCAGCCCACAAATGTGACCCTCCCGGTTTCCATTTCACTTGTTTTAAAGTTTTATTCTTGAGATACTTAGGGAGTGTTTGAGAGAAGGAGAAAGGAGGAGATTGAGAAGATACGTAAAAGAAGGTGAGTCATTAGTATATGATTAATTAAGTATTAGTTATTTTAAACTTACAAAATGAATTAATATGATTTTTTAAAGCAACTTTCGTATAGAAATTTTTTTATAAAAAACGCACCGTTTAATAGTTTAGAAAACGTACGCGCGGAGAACGAGAGAAATCCTTTTTCTTTGTCTAGCAAACGAAAGCAGCCTTATTTGTCAACACTTCCTGCCATAAACCTTAATCATTATGCAATTTCCATAGCCACTTCCCCAATAATGCAATGTTCATTATTTCCAAATCAAGTACCCCAAGCCCCCCTTGATCTTTTGGTCTGCAAATTACAGGCCATTGTACCAGGTGACATTTCTTTATCCCCTGATCCTCCTGCCACATGAATCTAGTTCTGAAATAATCCATTCTTTTCTTAACCCCTTGGGGTATTTTATAGAAAGACATTATGTATAAGAGAACATTACTTAAACTAGCATTAATAAGAGTCAGTCTACCCCCTATATTCAATAATTTTCCTTGCCAACAACTTAATTTGTTCTCCATTTTATTTTCAGTAGGTTTCCAATCTTTATTTTGAATCCTTTTCTTTTTAACAGGAATCCCCAAATAGTTCATAGGTAATTCCCCTTTTTTGCAAGTCAGTATATTGCATATTTTCAACTCCTCTTCCTTAGAAAGCCCCACACTGAACAACTCACTTTTGTAGAAATTGATTTTTTAGGCTTGACATCTCTTCAAACATGCACAAGATAAATTTTAAATTTTTTGCATTATCCTCTGAATCTTTTAATAGGAATATGGTATCATCTGCATAATGTAGGATAGATGTTAAGAAAGTATGCAAATTCATGTTTAATTTAATCCATAAAAATGATGTAAAGAGAAATATTATAACATCATATATGTGCTTGTCTAACCAAAACATCATCATCATCATGAATATTATCAGCAAGATATGACACGAGTTGTTGCTCAAATAAAACATGTGAAAGGTACTGTATGCACTAGCCAACAAGATTGTAATTTTGAAAATGAAATTAACAAGTCGCTTGAAGAGATTATACCCGTCGGAAGCACCCGAAGAGGACATGGTGCTTTGCTCGATGCAGTGCCGAAAGGAAGCTATGAAGATCGCGTCCTCACCAACGCCGGGAACAAAGACTTGCGCTGCCACCAGAAGGGTTCGAAACGAGTAGTCGTGCCGCCGATGGACACTCCCCAAAAACGTGATTCCCGCCCTTCACCCGAGCAGGTGAACTCTCTGGACGGAGACGTTCCGGAGGCCTACTCTTCCATCTCGTGTGCGCGCAGGAGATGGAACAGGAAGAACTCGATTGCTACTGGATATGTGGTATATTCTCCCTTCTCTTAACTGAAAGCTGGAGTTCTCTGTTTATACAGGAAGGGGAGGGAGACGAGCGACCTCCTGCGGTGCTGGGAGAGGGAGGAGTCGGAGAGACGGGAGAGGAATATACAGGAAGGGGAGGGAGACGAGCGACCTCCTGCGGTGCTGGGAGAGGGAGGAGTCGGAGAGACGGGAGAGGAAAAACCAGGAGTGACAAAAATAAAGCCTCATCCGCCCGCTCGCCTGCCTCGCCACGTCAGCCCCGCCCACGGCCCGGCCCGGCCGGCCGGCCGGCCGGCGGCGGCGGGCGCGCGCGTGTGGCACACTGACATCCTTTTCTCAACCTCTCAATATAGAGAGATAGAATCCAACCATATAAGTCGAGTCAATCTTCAGTTAAATTCCCATACGGTACTAAACCATTTAATGTGCATTATTCGGGCCATAGAGTTTTATTAGATTTATTTAATGGGCCAAGCCCATATTATATCTAACAATCCCCACCAAACTCTAGGGTTCGATGCAAATAGGTCTCAAAACCACATTCCTTTTATATACCAGTGTTTCGATGAAGACTGTTAAGTTGAACATCCATCTAGAGTAATAGCTAAACTCAACCACAACTGAACAATGGACTAAGCCTTGAATTGACAGTTTTGTGTGAGAGGAGTTTCACTAGAACCCTTAACTGATACTAGGCTGCAAAGAGCATCCCTCTGTTTGAAGCATATAAGTCGTACTTCTTGGCCTTTTCATGAGTGTCTAGAGATTACCCACATCTCATAGATTGTGACTAACAATCGAACTCATATAGGTGTATTCCTTATAGGATGTCCTGTAGGACAACATCCCTACTTAACCAAGCCACTCGGATCACATTAAGAATTTAATCAACCTCCCTTACACTATTGGAGAGACGGTGCATCTCAAATGAGCTAGACTTTATTCTAAGGAGTCTCTCCCTCAATCATCCACTAGCTTGTTTCACCATCTAATTCACGGGATCTCCGATCACATAGGACAGGTTACCACTATGGATTGACTTTAAGTGGGTCTCAAGCCCAGTGTGAGCCCCCGGTTTTGTATACCGGGAACCCCATGTGTATTACAATACCATTCCCTGGATCAGTAGATGGTACACATATGGCACAGTTGTATATCTCAAGCTGACATCGTCTTACAGGTCTTACAATATATTAATAATACAAGGGTAGCCCAAATGGAACCCGAATAGACCAAGCATGGTCGATAGCAACACAAAATACCAAAACAACTAAATGAAGTAGCGGAAGCGAAGCAGCGGCGGTCCATCTTATCCCACACGCATCGACTGGTGAACCTAGGTCCCTATTCCACCGTCCTCGGTAACTCCTTGCCAGCATAGCACATGTACAGGTCGACACCAACACCTTTCTAAAAGATGTAAATAAGCAAGAGTGAGTACCAACCGTACTCAGCAAGCCACCACTACAGAATGCATATAATGTTCATAGGGGTTCAAGGATGGCTTGGTTTATTTGCATAAAGCTAGTTTTCACAAATTATTTCACAAACCTATCCCACAACAGTTTTAACTGAAAACCACGTTAAGTTGAAGTTATCATTAACCTGCGAGGGTTCATCCACCTTCCCCAAGCCTCGCTTGGTCCGGTTTACCCTCGCATCCAATTTCCACAATTTTAACCACTATGACCTTTTTGCATATCAGGCAAGGTCACACCTTCCACACCCATCATATTTTAAGCAATATTACAAATTGACGAGGCTAGTCAAGAGTAATACAAGTCCCGGCGCTCATTAACCGCGAGCACGGCTATTCGAATAGTTTAATTTACTCACACTGCAGTGGATGTACGCTTTTAATCCCACACTCCGTGACTCACCCAACACATGAGACTTGTCACGGCCCGGTTTTTCAGTTACCCTCGCATGGCGGCACCCGCTCCAAGGACTATGAATCCCCATTGCACCCCCGGCGCCACATTCCTACCTCGAGCCGGTTGTGAGGGGAGTCCTGGCGCTCCCGAGATTGAAGGTTACATCATACATATATAAAGCTTGACGTCATTAAACCACACACTTCCACATTTCCATACCGATATCCAGAACCTACCATGTCTGGGGTGCCACCCCACGAGAATAACCTAGTCCACCGGGTCTAACCCCACTCAAGAAGTGTGGTCGTACTCGGTTCGTTTCCTGCTTAGCTTCTTGACTCGGTCCTTAACTGACCAGGGTCGGCGGCTTACCGTTCCCAGAACCACCCATATTCTATCCGTGCCGCCCCAGTCGAAATCACTTTTGTTTAATTAAGTTTTTGGGTTTTCACAAAGGTTTTCATGCTGTGGGTGGCGCTTATGTCTCCACCCGATCTCTATCAATCACTCCCATCGAGTGATCAGTGTAACCACATCCACATATCCCACATATGGAGTGTATAACGTCTATGTAAGCAGGGCTAAGCAGTGAGTAAATAATCACGCGTAAAGTAATATACTCAGGTAACAAAGGTGTGTAAATACATAAGGATAAACAATATCAAAGGTAAGGCTTTAAGCAAATGTGGGTACGCGTTTTATAATTAGCATGCAATTTTATTTGCAATCAACACATTTATAAAAATAGGATCAACATGTTCGAGGAAGGGGGCGTAGTGACTTGCCTTGCTCAATTGGGGGTTCGTTCTCGATTAGCTCAGTTTCCTCCTCGCAGATGTACCCTGTCCGGTTGAATACTAACGTCACAAACTACTCGCTAACACAAAAGAGCCAAATATTCTAGAACAATCAAAAATAACCAAACTAGTGCCATTGCGTAGATCTTGATTTTAGAAAGATTTTGACAAAAGTTTCGTTCAAATCCGACTTAAAACGAGGGAGATATGGAATTCGAAAGATTGAAAAAGTTTTAAAACAAAGAAAAGGGAAAGGTCTGACGGGTGGAACCGCCCTTAACTCCTCACGTACGGGTTTTGTTTTTAAAAGAGGGTGCGCATGGTGAGGTGAAGGGCTTGGGCGAGCTACAAGCATGCATGCATATGCATACACACGGCTAGCTAGCTGCGTGAATGTGAGCTGCTTGCGTGCATGCACACGTACAGCCAGCTAGCTGTGTGGCGCATGCATGGCCGGCAGCACAGCGGTGATCGCTGCGGAGGGCAACCGCGTAATGAACGGGTACGGTGTTGCGCCTCACAACGTTACCGTGCCGCGGCAACAACGGCGGTAAGGAAACAAAAGCAAGAGGAAGAGCAGGAGAGGAGCTCACCTTGCGGCAGCCGGGTAGCGGCACACCGAGCGGTGGTCCTCACACGAAACTACGGTCGTCGATGTACAGCCTGGGGACAGTCGGCCCGCGGATCGTCCTCGCACACCACGTGTTCGATCGGTGGCAACAAACGAACACACAGCGTTAAGGAATAAATGTTAGCGGGTTAGTGCAGGTTAGGGGTTAGGGGTTAGCGAGTTAGAGGTCAGCGGGTTAGTGAGTTAGAGGTCAGCGGGTTAGTGAATTAGAAGTCAGCGGGTTAGTGAGTTAGAAGTCAGCGGGTTAGTGAGTCAATGGGTCAGATGTTAGATGTTAGAGGTTAGCCGTTCAATAAGTTAGTCGTTCTTGGGGTTCAGATGACGGCGCGACGCCCGACGACATCGTTGCCGGAAGTATTACCGGGGAGGAGCATTAGATTTTATCTTTTTATTACTTAACCCAACAGGAATGAATGGCTTGGGGAGGCAAGATGGACTTCAATAGAGGGGGTTGGGTGCGTAGAGGGATATATGTTAGACTTTGGTGAGGAGGATGGCTTGTTGGTGGACTTCGGCCCGAAGAACAAGAGGGATGTAAGTTGGACTTGTGGATAGGTTGTAAGGCTGTTTGGCCCAATGAGGTAGGGGGAGGCGTTGTAGACTTCTTGGCGAACTTTATGGGCTTCGGCCCGACAAAGAAGAGGGACGCGATATGGACTTTTGTAAAAGATTTCATGGACTCGGCCCGATGGAAGAGGAGGGAGGTGTTATAGACTTCCTAGTTGGGTAGCCCAAAGAAGAGGGACCTGATTTAAACTTCTTCAAAGTTTGGGGGCCCACGAAGAGAGAGATAGTGGGGCCCACCGGCGGGTCCCACCTCTTTTATTATTTTTTTTTCTTTTTCTTTTCCTTTTTTTTTTCTTTCTTTCTTTCTTTTCTTCTTTTCCTCTCTCCTTATCCTTTCCTTCTCTCTCCTTCCTTTCTCTCTCTCCTTCTTTCTCTGTTCTCTATTTGCTCTGCCGGGAGAGAGCCCGAGCGGGCGGGGCCGACGGCTGGGAAGGGCGGCCGGCCGGGCGACGGCGCGGCACGGCCGACGGAGCGGCGCCGGCGCGCGGCCAGGGATGGCGCCGGCCGTAGGCGGCGCGCGGCACGGCGCACGGGTGCGGGCGCGGCGGCGCGACGCACAGGCGGCGTGGCGGCTGCGGCCATGGCTGGCCTCGGCCGGGAGGGCGGCACGCGCCAGCGCGTGCGGCGGCTGCGGCACACGGGGCGGCGACGCGCGGCAGCGCCGCGGGGAAGGGGCGGCTGCGCGGCGCGACGTGGCGAGCCCGGCCGGCGTCGCGTCGACCGGGGCGGCGGCGCTTCGGCACGACGCGGGAGGTGGCGGGGCAGCCGGTCGGGCGGCACGGGCGCCAGCCGGGCGCGACGCGGGCGCGGCAGTGCGCTGCGGGTCGACGACGTCGCGGCTCGCGCGGCCATGACCCGAGGCGACGCGCGACCGGGGCGGCGGCGGCTTCTGCTGGGGCGGCGCCGGCCGAGGCGGCGTCAGGGCAGGAGGGGAGGGCGCCGGTGGTTTGGGGTGGCGTCGGCACCCCGGGGCAGTGCCGGCCGAGGCGGCTCGGCGCACGGCAGGGGCGGTCGGCTGGCGTGCGGGCCGGCCACGGCGTCGGCCAGGCAGCGACGGCGGGGCTCGGTTCGGCCTGGGCGACGGCCGGGCTGAGCGTTCGGCCAGGTGGAGGCGGCGCGTGACACAGAGCGGCAGTGCACGGCAAGAAGGCGGCCGATCGAACGACAACGGCGTTCGGCCCGTCGGTGTGGTGGCAACAGTGAGCGAAAAAGGGCGGCTTTTATAGCCGTCGCAGCCGGCGGACGGCGACAAGGGCGGCTCGGCCGAGCGGGGCCGACGGTCCTGATGGGTGATCGCAGAGCGAGGACAGTGGCCGGTGCGGCATGGGTGAGCTCGGTTCACACCTTTCGGCGTGGACGAGTGACACCGGCAGGCTCGTCGCGGTGCCATGGCGCACTGGACCGTGTGCAGAGATGGTCGTATGCTTGGCAGAGAAGGCGGCGACGGTGCCTAACCATGCTTAGTGTACAGTGCAGGACGGTGCCTAATCTCCGATTTGCAGGGAGCTCAGGAAATAAAGAGCTGAAGGACGTGTGCATGCATGCATGCTGGGAGTGTAATAGAGTTTGCTTGTTGCTGCCTTGTGTGTTGGAAAAAGAAATTTGCTTGTTGTTGTTCTGTGTATACAGGGAGGTAGATGAGTATTTTGGCTTGCAATGAATGGAGTGAGTAGGAAGCAAAATAATTTAGAACTGGTAAAAATTGGACGAGCGATTTAGGACGCATTTCGGATTCCAAAATCCAAACACGAAGATTTTATTTGGAGAAAAGATGACTGGAGGAAAAACTCGGTTTCTGCAGGTTCCATCGGTTCACGATTAAATTCGACGAGAGAAATGGCCGTCGAATTTTGATATGTATCTGCACAAAAATATTTGTTGGCGGTAGGATTCCGGAACAAATATTGCTAGGATCTCCGGATAGAAGGAAAATTATTTGGAAAGATATTTTGGAGGGAAGAGAAGTGTGAGTCTACAAGGAAATAATTAATTGGGATCTTTGGCACAGATTCTAGACACACACAAATAAACAATTAACAAGCAAACTAAAATTATGCTTAGGACTAGACTTTGTCTGAGGAGGTCATATTTTTGAAAATAGCCTATTAGGAATTTATATTTCGCAATTAAGGTTTCTAGTAAATACTTTACCAATAGACATTATTTTGCAAATAATTTACAAAAGCTTATCACTCTATATAAAGGTTCATACGAAATAATCAAAGCTATTTCTTTAGTGGAACGGTATTTGTTTTAATAAATTATCCCTTAATGGGTTTTATCCAAAATGGTGATACATATAGATATATAGCTTTATTTATAAAGTAAATATGCCCGAGGGTTTTTGTTTTTCGAAAATAATTGGCATATGCAAATCATAGTTCCTTGAATAAATAATATTTGAAATCAAATACCGACGTATCCTCAGACGTTCGTCTATTAGCCCACATGTAAACGAAAAACGACAGATCGAATTGAGTTAGTTCAGACATGAATGTATTTTGAAAGAGATTTTTGGTTACTCTGAATTTTTAATTCCGTATTCCAAAGTCAAAATATTCAGGATGTTACACCCAGCTCCCTTGATGCACCTTCTATCACATTACGTGACAGACCCTTAGTAAACTGATCTGCCAGGTTCTTTGATGTATGGACATAGTCCAATGAAATTACTCCGGAGTTTCTCAATTTTCTGACAGTCTTCAGACGCCTTTTCACATGCCTTGTAGACTTCATGTTGTCCTTAGAACTGTTCCCCTTTGTTATCACAGTTTGGTTGTCACAGTTCATAGAAATAGCCGGTATCGGTTTTTCCACTATCGGTAAATCCATAAGGAGTTCACGAAGCCACTCGGCCTCAGCGCCAGCGGTATCCAATGCTGTCAGTTCTGCTTCCATTGTAGACTTCGTTAAGATAGTCTGCTTGCAAGACTTCCAGGAAACAGCGCCACCTCCAAGCAAGAACGTGTATCCGCTCGTGGCGTACAGCTCATCAGCATCAGAAATCCAGTTAGCATCACAATAACCCTCCAGTACCCTTGAATACCCGGTATAGTGAATGCCATAGCTAATTGTACCCTTCAGATAGCGCAGTACTCTCTCAAGAGCACTCCAATGAATATCTCCCGGGTTTGACACAAACCGGCTTAGTTTGCTTACAGCAAACGAGATATCAGGTCTTGTGGCGCTAGCCAAGTACATAAGAGAGCCAATTATCTGAGAATATCTCAAATGATCCCTTGAAATTCTGTGATTTTTCCTCAATATTACACTTGGGTCATAAGGAGTTGGAGCAGGTGTACACTCACTGTACCCAAAACAGCTCAGTACCTTTTCCACATAGTGGGACTGCATAAGAGTTACCCCACCATTTCCTTCTTCTCTCAATAGCTTAATGTTTAGAATAACATCAGCCTCACCCAGGTCTTTCATCTCAAAATTATTCGACAGAAAATCTTTCACTTCTTTAATCACATCAACATTATTTCCAAATATTAAAATATCATCCACATACAAGCACAAAATGACACCATTACCTCTACCAAACCGATAATATACACATTTATCAGCTTCATTCACTGCAAAGCCGGCTGATGTTAAAGTTTTATCAAATTTCTCATGCCACTGTTTAGGGGCTTGCTTTAGGCCGTACAAGGATTTTAACAGCTTAAAAACCTTACTCTCTTGACCTTTTGCAATAAATCCATCAGGCTGATCCATATAGATCTCTTCCTCAAACTCTCCATTCAAGAAAGTTGTCTTAACATCCATCTGATGAATGAAAAGACCATGTGAGGCAGCCAAGGATAACAGCACACGAATGGTCGTCAATCGGGCAACGGGTGAGTAAGTGTCAAAGTAATCTTCTCCTTTCTTTCGAGTATAGCCCTTTGCAACTAGCCTAGCCTTGTACTTCTCAACAGTACCATTTGGCCTCAGCTTCTTTTTAAACACCCATTTACACCCCACGGGTTTACATCCATAAGGACGATTAACCACTTCCCAAGTCCCTTCAGACATGATTGAATCCATCTCACTCTGAACTGCTTCCTTCCATAAGTCAGCGTCAAGAGAGGAATACGCCTCAGCAATGGTTGTGGGAGTGTCATCCACGAGGTATATAATAAAGTCTTCACTGAAGGATTTTGCAACCCTCGGTCTCTTACTCTTTCGAGTGACAGTATTATTATCCTCCTCAGGAATTTCTTCATGGGTTTCATCATCAGTGTGTATAATCGGTTCATCTGTCTCAGGCATAGGAATAGAATCATGAACAGATATGCTAGGTGTATTAATTTTCATAGGAAATTCATCTTCAAAAAATGTAGCATCTCTAGATATCAACAACCATCTCAGGAACACTCGAATTTATTGTTAAAAATCTATAGCCCACGCTGTGTATAGCATATCCAAGAAAAACACAATCCACAGTTTTTGGTCCAAGCTTTCGCTTTTTGTTTATTGGTACGTTTACTTTTGCCAAACAACCCCAAGTTCGCAGATAAGAGAGATTTAATCTCTTTTTCTCCCATTCCTCAAATGGTGTAGTTTCTTTGTTCTTTGTAGGCACTCTATTTAGGACATGACTCGCAGTCAATATAGCCTCACCCCACCATTCCTTAGATAAACCTGCAGTCTCTAACATGGCATTCACCAAATCAGTTAGAGTGCGGTTCTTTCTCTCAGCAATCCCATTGGACTGTGGTGAGTAAGGTGGCATCCTCTCATGAATTATTCCGTGCACAGCGCAGAACTCAAAAAACTCATTAGAGAAATACTCTCCCCCGCGATCAGACCGTAAGCGTTTGATTTTCTTCTCAAGTTGATTCTCTACCTCAGCTTTATAGATTTTAAAATAATGCAACGCTTCATCTTTTGTTTTCATTAGATACACATAGCAAAATCGAGTGCAATCATCTATAAATGTAATAAAATATCTCTTACCACCTTTGGTCAATATTCCATTCATCTCACAAACATCAGAATGAATTAAATCAAGAGGTACCAATTCTCTCGCCACAGCAGCCTTGTGAGGCTTGCGGGGTTGTTTTGCTTCAACACACACATGGCACTTTGAATTTTTGACCACATCAATTTTAGGGATTAAATTTAAACTAGCTAAGCGGGACATATAACCAAAATTAACATGACATAATCTCGAATGCCAAATATTTGTCTCAACATTACCAACCACATGGTTCACAGAATTAGAACAAGTATCAACCAAAGACAAGCGGAACAAGCCTCCACTCTCATAGCCTTTACCAACAAATGTTCCAAATTTAGAAATGACGCACTTATTAGACTCAAACACCAGTTTATGACCATCACGACACAGCAAGGAGCCACTAATCAAGTTCTTCCTTATCGAGGGGACATGATGCACGTTCTTGAGCTGCACGGTCTTTCCCAAAGTAAGCTTCAGATCAACCATACCAACACCATGAACAGCTGCACGCGCCCCGTTTCCCATCAACAAGGAGTCAGCCCGCCCGACCTGATAAAATGAAAACAAGGAAAAATCAGCACACACATGAATATTTGCACCGGTATCGACCCACCAATCAGGTGAATAACAAACTGAAAATGCAGAAGGTAATAAATTACCATACCCAGGTGTAGCTGCCGCAGTCTCAACGGTGTTTACTGATTTCTGTGGAGGAAGAGGCTTCCACTTAGCCTCGGGGCACTCCCTAGAGAAATGCCCAGTTTTTCCATAGGTGAAACAATTCATCTTTTCCTTGTTCATCATCTTCTTTCCCTTCTTAAAAGGAGTGGCAGGCTTTTGCTTAAGTTCTCGCTGAAATTTCTTTTTCTGTGGTTTGGGACGGCTCTTTTGCACCACATGTGCGCTAGAACTCCCCTCAATGACTTTCTTGCCTTTGACATCTTTTGCTCTAGCCTTATCCTCAACATCTAGAGTCCCAACAAGCTCAGCAATGCTGAACTCTTGCGTTTCAGAGAAGTTGCAAAATCAGTCCAGGTTGGTGGCATTTTTGCAATCATGCAGCGTGCCACAAACTTGTCAGGAAGTGCACCCCCAAATAGGTCAAGTTCTTTCACCAGTGCCTGTATTTCATGGGCCTGTTCAACTACATGACGGTTCTCGTCCATCCGGTAGTCATGAAACTGCTCCATGACGTACAGCTCAGAACCGGCGTCAGAAACACCGTAACGGGCCTCAAGTGCATCCCACATGGCCTTACCAGTCGGCATCTGCACATATGCATCAATGAGGGAATCCCCAATAATATTCAGCAACGTGGCCTTGCAAGTGGTGTCGTCATGTTCAAATGCACGTTGCTCATCAACGGTTTGCACACCATCAGGCCGTTCTTGCACCACATAAAAGCAGCGCATAGAGGTCAACCACAGTGTAGTTTTCTGGCGCCATCTCTTGTAATGCGTGCCCTCAAATGGCGTAGGTTTCAGCAAACCCGCAAAGCCAACAGATGAAAATGGCCTAAAATCACGTTTTTGGATTGTTAAGAAAGTAGGCAAATTCATGTTTAATTTAATCCATAAAAATGATGTAAAGAGAAATATTATAACATCATATATGTGCTTGTCTAACCAAAACATCATCATCATCATGACAACTCAAATAAAACATGTGAAAGGTACTGTATGCACTAGCCAGCAAGATTGTAATTTTGACAATGAAATTAACAAGTCGCTTGAAGAGATTATACCCGCCGGAAGCACCCGAAGAGGACATGGTGCTTTGCTCGATGCAGTGCCAAAAGGAAGCTGTGAAGATCGCGTCCTCACCAACGCCAGGAACAAAGACTTGTGCTGCCACCAGAAGGGTTCGAAACGAGTAGTCGTGCCACCGATGGACACTCCCCAAAAACGTGATTGCCGCCCTTCACCCGAGCAGGTGAACTCTCTGGACGGAGACGTTCCGGAGGCCTACTCTTCTATCTCGTGTGCGCGCAGGAGATGGAACGGGAAGAACTCGATTGCTACTGGATATGTGGTATATTCTCTCTTCTCTTAACTGAGAGCTGCCTCGCCTCGCCTCGCCACGCCCACGCCCACGGCCCGGCCCGGCCGGCCGGCGGCGGCGCGCGCGCGCGTGTGGCACACTGACATCCTTTTCTCAACCTCTCAATATAGAGGGATAGAATCCAAACCATATAAGTCGAGTCAATCTTCAGTTAAATTCTCATACGGTACTAAACCATTTAATGTGCATTATTCGGACCATAGAGTTTTATTAGATTTATTTAATGGACCAAGCCCATATTATATCTAACAATAGACACCCCTCCTCTTACTATATCATTTCCAGACCAGTTATTAATCCATTTTTTACAGCATTAATCATCATCCTAGTTAAAGCTTCCACAGCTATGTCAAACAACAAAGGTGACAAGGGATCTCCTTGTCTCAACCCCTTTTTTGTTGCAAAATAGGGTCCTTCGTCATTAACTTTCACACACACTCTGCCCCCTCTGATTGTATTCATTACCCAATCATTCCATTTATAAGGAAAGCCTTTTGCTACCAGCATCTGATATACAAAAGGCCATTTTATCTTATCATATGCTTTTTCAAAGTCCACTTGGAAAATATTCCCCTTTTCCTTTTTCACATGTAAAGAGTTTAAAATCTCATGCAATACCACTACCCCTCCATAATGTATCTTTCTTTTAAGAAGGCAGTCTAATTTCTAGAAATCAAATAATGAATAACCCCCTGCAGTCTCTTCATTAATATCTTAGTAATTATTTTAAAACTCACATTAAGAAGACAAATGAGTCTGAATTTCTGAATCTGTATTGCTTCCTTACATTTAGGTATTAAGGTGATCACCCCATGATTCAGTCTATTAACATCCAAGGTCCCTTTGAAGAAATTATCTACTAATTCTTTAAAGTTCTCTTTCACTATCTCCCAGAAATGTTTATAAAATTCAATAGGAAAACCATATGGGCCAGTTGTCTTGTTATTTTCCATTTCAAAGACAGCTTTCTTAATTTCTTCCATGCTAAAAGGTTCTATTATTTTTTCTTTGTCCTCTTCTGTGAGTTGTGGAATTTCTCTTAACTTCACCATCATTGATGTTTGTCCAGGTTGTCCAAATAAGGTTTTGTAAAAATTTGTGGTATATCTTATCAGGTTTGCCTGTCCTTTAATTAGCCCATCATCCTGTTCTAAGTATGCTATATGGTCTTTCCTTTTCCTACCATTAGCTTTGGCATGATAATACTTAGTGTTATTGTCCCCTTCTAAAAGTTCTTTCTCTTTACTTCTTTGAAACCATTTTAATTCTTCCTCCCTCATTCCTATTTTTAGCTTATCTTCCATTTATCTTCTCCTTTCTCTTTCTATAATAGTCGTATCCTGAACCTCACATCTTTTATCTAATCTGTTCATTTCCTCTAATATTTTTTGTTTTCTTTTCTTATATTTGCCTTCCCAGTTTTTATTCCATCCTTTTAACCCTTTTCGTAGATCTCTTTTTTTTTTCTGCCACCTTTCAATACTGGGTCCTCCCCCCACATCCTGTTTCCATGTTTTTTTCAACCAGTTCATATCTCTTGCATTTTAATTCTTCCTCCCTCGTTACTATTTTTAACTTATATCTTGCATATGCCATAACAAAAATAAAGTAATGCACTATACCTGCTATTTCAACAATCAACTTAAATATCCTATTGCTTAAGTAGTACATTTGAAAACATGAAAATGAAATGTCCCATTAGAAATGGCACACTCAGGTAGGATTCTACAATCAATATCCAGGTGGGATAACCGAAATTGGCGAAATCGGCCAAAATCTAGATGAATCTGGAAACCAATTTTGAATTGAAATGCGCAAGTTGAGAACTACAGACCGGGTGATTTCATTGATTTTCAAATCAAGATCACCGAAATTCGAACAAGAGAAGAAGTATGCGGACTGATTAAAATTTCAATTGGATTTACTGGGATCGACCTATGTGAGGAAAAACCGACTATAGTTTTTTCTCTCTAAAAATTAGTAGAAGATAGTAAAAAAAAGCTTTGGAAATTTGAGGAAAAGCAATGAGAAAATGTCCGGCTCTTTGCAGTCCTAGGCACAACTCGCGAGGGACTCGATCTTAATTTTGAATTCTGATAAAGTCGGAGGGTTAGGTGGTGTTTGAAACAAAGATTAAGTTGACGCACGTAAAACAAAAAAACCACTAACACATAATTAATTAAGTTTTAATTATTATAAAATTAACAAATAGATATATTTAATATTTTAAAACAATTTTTATATAAAAGTTTTAACATGAAATATACTGTTCAGTAGTTTGATAAACATGCTAACGAAAAAAACTAATGTTTAGTATTTAGAACGGGGCCTTAGAGCTGCGGGCGAAGAAATCTAATTCGGAAGGTCGTATTCGTATTTTTGAAGAAGCCAAGTACTAAAATGAAAATATACGACGACCGCTAAGCCCTAAAATACCCATCGCGCCGCAAATGCAAAAGAATTGAGCCCAAAGTTTGTGTCCCCTCCTCTCCCTTCTCCGCCAAGACGCGGCGGGGGCGGGGCGGCGCCGCGGGAAGTCATCGTCGGCGCCGGCGAGGCCGGGCTCCCCTCGCCGGAGGCCATCGGCGACCCGCGATCTTCCCAATCCACTCGATTCTCCGCCTCCGGGCACCGCCGCTCGTCACCGCCGGCACCGCGCCGCTCCTCCATTTCTGGCCTCATAGGGCGAAGGATCACTGCCGTAGAGGACGCGGATTTCCGTGCTTGGGTACTCTACTTCACCTCCTACCTCTGCTCCGACGGCGACCTCTGCGGCCTCGGCTGTCCAGCTTCATCGAGATGGCCCCGGGTGTTCGTCAGTTTCGTCGTCGATATCGAACCTCGGCTTCTTCGCAGATTACGCCTCCCCGGTTCACCCCATAACCTCCGCTCTCACTCCTTTTACCTTTCATGCTCATGGATACTACATGTTAATATACTAATATCTCATATCTGTGTGGACGTGAGTTGGGCGAGTGTAACCTGTGAATTGTAATAATTGCTACATGTTAGTAGTAGTCCTCTTCTTATGTGGATGTTAATTTTTGCGACATGATCTCTGTGTAGATTGTGCATTTTTGCTCCTGCGTAGTGGTGACATGTGTCGAGAAGCGGAGATTGTGTTGATTATCTATCTGGTATTGTTTTTAGGCAGGACTATGTGGTTTGAATCCCGATTTGTTATTGAGATATTTGTGTAGTTCACGGTCAATTGTTATCCAGCTTCTTGTTCACTTAGTCATTATGGTGAAGTTTGATCGCCGTTAATTAGGTGGCCCTCCATTTGTTCTTAGTTAGGTTGGGTTTTAATCTTGTCTATTCATGCCGTGAGTGTTTGTTCATTGGGTTTGCTGTTCTCCATCTAGCCGTTAGCTTCTATTGGTTTTGGATTTAGATGATATTGGCAAACGAGTACCCCAGCTAGCTGTTTGTTCCATGCATTGTATCCTAGCATTGATCTCATTTCCTGGTGTTTCTTTAAATAAACAAAAATCTGGCTCTAAACTAAGCTTGAAAGCTGATTGTGAACTTACTTTTCGGTAAGGCACATGCACATCTTGGTTCTGTTTGCAGACATCAAACGGTTTCTTTGTCCTGAGGTGTTTAATGCTATTGTTGTTTGTTGATTGCTAGTTATCACTTCCCCTCATTCATCCTCTTCCAAATATCAGTTGAGACAATCCAATCAATACAATGTGGGTTGCAGAAATTTTAGTTCGATCTACTTTTGAGTTTTTATGATGATGATCACTATGTTGTTATTGAGAGTAGTTTTTCAGTGGTGATTGGTGATTAGAAAGCACATGAAGTGTCAAGTTAGTTTGTGCTTATGCTAGAATATGGCCTCGCTGAAGAGTACATTCGGAGGCTGGTGGACTAATAATATAGTAGAGCAGTCATCTGGAGAGTGTTTCAAGCGTACAAATTAAGGAGGGGAAACCTCTTTCAACATGTGACCCTAGGATAGAACTTAACATGAGAGATTGCATTTTAAGGAGTATACAGATATTAGGTGTCTTATTTGTTAATTATGTGGCCTAACCATGATGCCTGTCTTTACCTTTGGTCTCCTTAAGAAAGTACGGTTTACGCTTTATACACACAGTGGACCAATAATTATATTGAACTCTCTAACATTGTTACTAATGGCCGACAAATAGGGCCATTTGGTAAATACTGTTTCTTAAAAGAACAAAAATGATAAGTAGTTGCAAAACGGAAGTACAAAACCAACTTGAGTTAGTCATCAATATTAGAAGAATGTTATTAAATGTTAGCAATTTATGCTGCTTTTTAAACATATGAATATTAGACATATTGCTTTAGAAGTTTCTTGTTTATGAGAAAATTAGCTACGTATGTTCATGCTAATGCATGTTTCATTCCCGCCTGTAGTTCTACCAAGATGACCAGGTCAAGCACAAGGCTCTACCGACAAAAGATTCCTTATATTTGGTGTCTATGTCGCAGCGTGTCTAGGAAATGGTTTCATGTAAGTTAGACATTTTACTTTTATATTATCATGTATGCTGTCTGCGATAAGCAATATTCTTGCTAACTTAAGTTTTCTGCAATATGAACTAGAAATCAATGTTCAGAGTTATTGATAAGTTGGCAAAATTGCTTGAGTCAGTATTACTTGATTTGTCCACTGTGAGACAAAAAATAAACAAAGGTAAGTTACATGATAGTCTTGGAAGTGTTAAGCTTAAGCATATTATAACTTATTTCTTCCATCAGTAGGTAAAAAGCGAATTTGGAAGATGGAAGGTAAATTGGAGAAGGCTCAGATTCAACATCTGACAGACTTCAACAACAAATATGGTAAAAGCATGAGTGAATTGCATTGTCAGTTTTTTTTTTTGTAAAAAATAAGTCTCTGTGCATTGCCAGGATCAAGTAGTATCCTGAATCCTGACCAATTGATGCATAAAATCCCAGCGCAAAATTAACAAATTTTATCTGAGAACTGAAAAGTTATAGCAGAAAGCTTGATGCCAGTTACTTCCTGACTCTATCGGGCAGAACATTGTAGATTTGTAGTTTCCTCACATGTTAGTGTGCAGGAGAATTTCAAACTCAGGGACATACTGTACAGTGTTTTTTCCAAAATAATGTTGGCCAAAGGGGATTTCGCCTTTTGCAAATGTCAGGGTTTAGTGAACTATTACTTTGGTGTTGGAGTGAAAAATACCTGCAGATTATGTTTAGTTTCCTTTTTAGAACTTGTGTGTATAATAATATCGTGTTTCAACAATCAGTTGAAACTGCTGAACATAATAACTGTGCTTTGAGGTATTGCCACAAATATTTATTTCATACTGAATAATGTGAATGTAGTATTTCTTAGCTAATGAATCTATTAGCCATCCACTAGGCGATGCACATAGCCATCTATCTCTTCAGTAGTCAACTCAACAGGACACCTGGGTTGAACATAAATTGTGGTCACCTTGGTCACCCTTAATTCTGGCCAAAATAACATAATGGATTAAGGCCATATTCATAATACACTCAATGCTTCTTTTCGGCATTTCACAATTTTACAAACCAAAGAAGCAATTCAATCTTAAAACATTCACATTTTGTTAGGTAATAGGAACTGTTGGCGAATATGTCATGTAATAGGTTCATAATGGTGAAGGAGCTCCATCCTTAAGGTTATTGAGCAAACATATGCAAATAGTTAATTTTACACTGTTGTACACAGCAGTGGGCCATTTATAAATATACATGAGCATGCTTACCTTCTTGCTGTAAATGGATCCATACTAGACTGATTTACTGATATCTGAAATGAAAATAGATAGTGATCTGCAGTGACATTTAAAACTCCCTGCGAGACATTTTGAGTTGTTTGCAAGTTTGATTAAACACTAAACATCATACGATGGTACTGCATTTTTGAGAGACAAAGGTCTTGCTATGACAATATGGTAATTTCAAACCCTAATTTGATATCTCAGACCTTTATCTGGAAAAAAAATGGCTAGCAGCTCTAGCCAAATGAGTGGGCTCCCAAGCTGGTCCTAGCCTCCTAGGAGCTGGGAACCAGGCCATTGATCATTTTTCCCAATTATCACTTATGGCTAGCCATGATAAATTTTGTATAGTATTTTTGAAGATGTCATTAGTAGCTGTGCTAATTGTACCTGATTTGCTAATCTCGAATCACATATCGAACATATTTTTGGTGATACAACATTAGAAATTTTTGTATAAAATTCGCTAGCTGCTAATGAACTTATTTATATGTCTCAACTGACTTTAGAGAAGTGTTTAAAGGATAGAGAACTGATTGAGATTTGAGAAATGAATTCACCATTTTTGTGGAGTCGCATAATTCTTTGCATCCTATTTACCAGACGCATAAACCATTGAAAAGCGTATCATAGTTGTCCCCTGGAGAGTTCTGCTTTCCATGCCCATTGGGAGATGCAGACTTAGACATGTGAAAATTGTTACTGTTATTGTTCTTTTCCTGGGAATGTGGTTGGGAAAAGCTTGGGATAATCAAAATGCACTCTCAGTTGGCCGGTCGAAATCTTGCCGGACCAGTTTCTCATCTTGATTGGGTTGCATTTCTGTTTTACAAACCAGCTCCAATATAACATCATGCCCACTCTTGACTGTCAGAGTTGTTTCTTGCATAGTTGGAATATATCCTTTTTTCTCTTTTTTTTGACTCTGATATTCTTTGTTCTCTTTAACTCCATGGATAAATGAATTCTTTAAAATTTCCTGTTCTATCAGGCGCCTTAACAATTATTGGAAGTTGATGATTGAGGAACCACGGGTTAGTTCAATTGCCTATGTTCGTCTGGATTCACAAGTCAAGAAACTTGATAAGGAGAACTAGTCTGCAATGGTGTTATCATCCAGTTTGCACCAGATGCTTCAGAAGTTAAATTTAAGAGTACAAGATGAAGAAGTCTGGGTGTCACAGTTAGGCTCAAATTTGCAGGCTTCATTCAGAAAAATCATGGATACCTCCTCAGAAATAGGAAAATTAGAAGATGAAGTTTTGCAGCTGAAGGTCCATATAGCTGAGTTTGCTCCAGGTGAAGTAACCAGTTGTGCAGTATATGAAATGATCAAGACACTTCAAATTGTTGAACTGTTCTTGAATAATTCCACCAGACATTTGAAACTTATCGATGTAATTAATTCTGAAATGAGAGAGTCTGGAAGTATCTTTAATTGCAAAGTGAAATGCCTTGTTCGCTTTGCTCATATCAACAAACTATCATGGAGAAGTCTACCCAGGTTTGCTCTAACTTACTTTTTAAGTGTTCTGACAAGTTTTGGATCACTTACTCATTTGACAGATAAATTTGTTCCAGATAAGCAATTTCCTTGGTGACATCTGTGCTAAAGTTGATAAGATGACTCAAATGTATGGTCTATCTGTTGAAGTTGTGCACATTGACTCAAACCAGTTTATAGAGGTGCGTTGCAAACTGACCAGCCTTCATTTAATCACTTTTGGAACTGTATCTTTATTATTCATTCTATGTTGATTCCAATCAAATCTTACATGGTGGACTTTATGTATTTCTAGGGGAGCTTCAATGCCGATGCATATGGTTAGTCTAGTGGTATTGATAACATTTGTTAATTCGCATCTTGTTTTCAGTTTTGATCAATCTCCTTTCTTATGCACAGCTTTTGAGAGTTTGAAAGAGCACAACACCGATCTCTGTTTTAGTTGGAGAACAAGGAAGTTCCATAACAGATTAATTCTCCCTCCAGTGAAGCAACAAACTTCTAGTATGAAATAAATGACTTCTTGATGGAAACTTTATGTATGTAGAATAAAATATGTCGTGACAATGCCATGAAAATAATTGAACGATCAGCAAAAAGTTGCACCTTTTCCTGTCACAATCAGTTTTATCTAATTATTAAGTTACTTGCAAGACTGATATTTTACATGTTGATAAAAACTCTGGTTTTGTACTCTGCTGGCTCTCCCTTTTCATGTCCTGCTTCTGATGGCCTCAAGAACTTCCCCTCACCCCTCTTTGTAGTTATTTGATCGTGGTTGATTTGTCTACTAGGGCCCACCTCGACACAGTTTATTTTTATTGGTTAGTGCCTTGTTCGAGTTACTGGTATTCTTGGTCATTCTTCTTGATTGGAACTTATATACAAGTATAGTAATTCTTGTCAGGTAGGAAAAGAAAAGAAAAGAAAAGAGTAGTTCTTGTAAATGGCTTCTATAAACTTCCGTTTTTGCATTAATGCATTTGCAGTTCTTTTGAAGGGTTTTATAGAAAAAGGTGGCATACATATTATACAGTCATACCTTGCTTGATTGTCTCTGAAACTGTTATATTGTAATGGACAGGGACATGTTCATATTACGCGACACTATCATCGGTCGAGTCCTTGTATAAAAGAGAATACGCATCATACCCTACTATCTTAAAAGATAAGATTGGACAACCCGATGAATTTCTGGTTAATCTGTCAACAGCTCAGTTGGAAGATATAGTAGAAGATTTTTATACCAGGCATAAAGTCAAGGGTTCGAAAAGGTTGAAAGTTTGTTTAGATAAGATGAAAAATGAAGGTGTTATTTCGGAAGAATCATATATGAACCCTCAGGCTCAGGTATTCACCACCAAGTCAATTTTATTCTTTTCAATGTATTGTATTTATAAAGTTCTCATGTCTCAACTACTGTTAGTTTGTGCAGTCCACAGAAAGATACAAAATCAAACAATATGAAGAGCTCAATCTTGAGATTGCGATGAGGGAACGTGACAAGGAAGAAGTAGGTATTGTTGACAAGAAGTGTATAGGAAAGAAGAAAAAAAGGAGGTTCAGAAAAAAGATGAGAATGAAGGAGCACAGATTTCTGAAGAAGATGATGGAAGTTATTGAGAGCCATATAATGGAGGTGCTCATTGCTAGTTTCCGGGTAACAACGGGTTACTTCAGGTTGCTACCTCATCAAATCTATAAAATTCCAGAAGATCCACAATATGAATTGAATAAAAAAGGTGATCCCTGTTCTCATTGTGTCGTTATTGTTGGTTTTGGGGTTCGGGACGGTGAATGTTATCTGATCTATCTAAATTCATATGGGACATTTTGGGGACAAGACGGATTCGGTAGAATATACCTTGATAGTGTCAGGAAGCTTTTTTTAGCTCAGGTCTAAACTTTGCGTGTAAAACAGCGAAATTGTAAACTGAAATTCTTGTTTTGGTTATTTATATTTCTTTCCTATGCATTGATTAATGTGAGATATTTGAGTGATTTTTTTTAAAAAAGTTACTTTTATTGCAAGAAAAAATCTCTATCTCCTAATGTCTAACATGAAGTTGACCTATCTGTCCTGCTGGATGATGCACAACTGCTCTGTTGTCTGTGGCGCCTTTCGAGCTTTAACTGTAGAGATATTTAACTATTTGTTTTTTTATAAGTGATAATTAAGAATTTGTCACTGAACCTGTTATGATTTTTAATCGTCACATCTTAAAAGTGATGAATAGTTAAATGTGCCTATTGTGAGGGATTTGCGTGCTGTCGTGGTCAAGGAGCGCATGCAAATGCTTATGCTCAAGAGCATTGATGCCGTTTGCATCTCATTTGCCTGTTACTGTCTAAATCAAGTTTTTCTGAGTTTTGATTTTCTCAATAAACATGGTAATCCTCTATCCAATATTTTAAAATAGCCCAAATTGTAAAAGTACGTGTTACTCCTATATAAGTTTTATTCAACGTGGCTAAACAATATCAATAATATTAGGTTGAATACACCTGGCAGTATCTAATCCATATCCTTAGGTTATCAATTGAAAGGAATACAGATAGCAAGGTATGTATTATGAAACATTCACAGCATATAGATCAAAATGCTCATGGGGTGCTTGCCTCGTACTGTGGTCGCATCTCAAAAAGTGTCATGGTCCTTTGCGCTGTCATCGGCCACAACTGACTAGTCTATTTAAATCCAATGCGGAATTGAATAAACACTAAATAAACTCCAGCTAATATATGCTCATAAATGCATGGAATTCAATTAGTGTACATATCTTGATTTTAGATTATTTGAGTATAAAAATCTTGATCTTTGTTAGTGAGCATAAGTGCATAACCAAACGGGAAAAAAAAGGGAGATCAGAAAAGCAGCTAGGCAGTGAGAAAGATGTCAATCAAAACTTGATGGCGTCCACATCAGAGAATGCCAACCATATGTTTCCAATATGGTGGTACAGGAGGATTATTATTCATCCATTGTTTATTTCTCTTCAGTTCCCTAGTCCCTAACAAGACTGAAGCCAAGGCCACCCAAGTTCAGGCCTGTTCGGTTTGTTTCCCAACCTAACCAGTTGTAAAAACAACGGCATTGCAAAACAAGTAAAAGGCTAATCAATCTTGTCAGAATTACAAAAGTTATCACTCATTTGGTTTGGAAAAAAGAATGGCATTGCAAAACGAGTTAAAAGGCTAACCAATCTTCTGAAAATTACAAAATGTTGACATGGCTAGCATTGGCATAGAACCAAACAGACCTAGCCCATACAAGAGTAACTGAGCAAGTGAAACAAAGAATATATTTTGACTCATGAGTTTCTCTCACTCCCAAAGTTCAAATAAATCAAAATTTCAGAAATCGCTGATGGGAAAAGCTAGCTTCGTGAAGTCCAATGCCCAGTTCACCCTCGACCAACTTTGAAGTTTGAACGTGTAAATAAAGATATTTGCTACAGCTATATATATAACTTCTCCGGTGTATATTCTTGATTGAAGTTATTAAAGACATTGATGACTTTAATGGTATAATTTAAAATCTAGTGCATACAAATTTCTCAAGCAAACATTCTTGTATTACATATTATCAATAGATAAATCCTACTGATAACACTGGCAGCTTATCAAGATTACAAGAATACATTTAATAATATGGCCATCAGTGGTCCGCGCAGCAGCAATGTAAGCTTTTATCCCCGAAGAAGAACTTGTCGCTGCTAGGGTGTACAAGGTAATTCTCATAACTCATACATCGCGCACAACACCCTGTAAAAAAATAAATATAAAGTGATCAGTTCATCTCCTTCAGAGAATATCACTACTAGAAGGAATGAAAAATCATTACAAGATTTGTTGGAAAACAATTATTGGAAATATTTGGACAGAATAGATAGTAGTGCAGTAATGTAGACTTGGTATCAGAAACAAATTGCAAACAATTGGCAGTCAAATAGACTATGCTAGTAGCACATATTCACTCACTAGTTTTCCTAAAACAGAACAGTTGCTTGTAATATAAAATCAGGTAAAACTGTGGTCTTCTGAAGAGAGCCACACAAGTAAATCTAAAATGCAGCAATGAATTAAAAATAATAAGCAATCCCATACACTGATAAGTCATGTATTTAGTTGTAGAACCCTCTTATGTTTTTGCTCGATTATTGTGTATCCAGAAGGATAGACAAAGTGATTTAACCAAATGCTAATTTTACAGTAATAATCGCCCAGACTTGTTGAAATTAGAATTATGTCCAAATAATTGGTCCACCCTACTGACACCATGTGAAATGAAAATGTGTCCCATGTCAAATGAGATAAGAAAATGGTCATTACTTTCTAAATGGCTAAGCGAAATGCCACAGAAGTAAACCGAAGAAATCATAGCCATACCTATTTCGCCTGTTTCGATTGAACACCACGAGTGAACTTGGTCCTCACATTTAACATCGTCATCCGTCTCAGCGAAGAAGAACCCAAATCCACTGCTTGGGGAGTAAGCAGTGAAGTTGTAGTGGCAATAGGATCGTTCCATCTCAGCGATGGTGCCCTTTGCAGAGATCTCCCAAAGCTTGTAGTTTCTGTCTGGATGCTTCCTATTGATGATGTTCAAGGCCATTTTCACATTCTTGGTGTGCCTCTTCTCGGCCTGAACTTGCCAGTCAAACATATCATCCATTGTCTCCTCCTGCAGCTGGTTTTTACTCGCTGCCTTTCCGGCACCAAACTTCTCTCGCCAGCGTGTTCGTACTTGCTCTATGCGCTGCTGGCGTCGTTCTCGCGCCGTTTTGCCTCTCGGTGGCGGCGACGAGCCTCGTCCTTGGCGTGCTCGTCCCACAGGGGCTTGCTGAACCCCCAGTCAGCTGGGATTTTGCCTTCCCGGGAAGGTGAGCTCGTAGGCGAAGCGCCAGCCGTGTGCGTTGGTGTCGTAGCCTTTGTTCCCTTCCTTCTCCCATTTGGCTTGGTGCTCAAGGAAGAACTTGCTCTTGCCTTGGCACTCCTTGACTGCGCCACTTGTGCTTGCACGGGCATGGATCCTAGCAATCACCACAAGAACACAACTTGTTAGCACTAGTGTTAACCCAAAAAAACTTTTTTTATGGGGTATAATTAGCATTGTTACGAATTCCTAGATAAAAGATGAGAGGAACTTAGGCCTTGAGCATGGGGAATTGAAACAGCGTGTGTACACTACCCGCAATCTTCCCATGAACTAATCCTAATCCCAATACAAATATAAGCATAAGAGCAAGTACTATAATGCTTCATGTGGTGCTCCTAAAAGTGGCATATAGGATTGGGTGATGAGATTCGAAGAGACATAATGAGCTACCCCTAAATTAAGAAGCAACCTTCACACAAACTCTAAGAAGAGTCTGAGAGTATTAAAGGTATTGGTATTTGTGTATTAGAGATGACATATTATATATGTTGGCTCTCTTAATTTCTGGGGGAATGGCATAGATAAATTGGAGATAGTAGTCACATCTATTATTGCCCTTGCTCTAATGCATCCAGACCGGGATTCGATGGCAGGCCGACAGCCCGACACCTCTAATTTTCCATCTAATCCATAATTTACTCGCATAGGCAGAATTAGGCATACATCAGAGATTGAGATTCAGAGTCATTCATAGCTTATTAGGTCATGTATCCATCTGACCAAGAATTCGGTACTGATAAATCGAGCCAAAAAATTAGAAATTTTATGCGCTCCGGCGGCCTCCGCTGCTACTAGCATGCAAAAAATAAAAATAACAATAACAAAAAGAAAGCGACCGAGCGAGGGCGGGGGCTTACCGTGGCTTGGGCGTGGCGGACGGCGACGCCATCGCGCGGCGTGTGAGGTGTGACGTCGGGGGGGATGTGTGGGGGGCGCGCGCGGTGGTCCGGACTCCGGCGGCGGCGCGCAAGGGTTTTTTTTATGGGCGGCGGCACGGGCGAGGCCGACCGACGGCGAGCCGGAGTCGGAGTCGGAGAAGGGTTCGGGCGGAGTTCGAAACGGACTAGAAGAATTGCTACTTGCACAATCGGTGACGTCACGGGCTCACGGCCTTTCAGCCCTCCAGACGCAAAACCTATATAGCCCAGAACGTCTTCTCATCTATTTCTAGCCGGCCCATAATCGTGATTTTTTTTTGTTTAGATTGGCACGTGTCTTGTGCCTAAAATTGCATTCATTAATCTTAGATGATCGCCCACATCTCAAATTCAGTATATTTGAAAATATGCTGGACAAATAGATAATTTCTAAATATTTGTGAAAACAAACAAACGTGGTTCGAGGAGTGTACAATCTTAGGCCCCTTTGATTTGTAGGATATGAAAAATATACAAATAAAAAAAACATAGAAATTGAAGTGGTGTGCTTCTCTAATCCTATGGGACTATAAATAACCAGAAATTAGGACATGAGCTCTTTGATAGTTTCATAGAAAAACAAAGGAAAGTTTACAAAGAGGTCATACTTCTTGCTATTTTCTATGAAAGTGAAGCATACAAATACAATTATAGTTTCCTTCTTTTCTCCTATGAATTTAGAGGCATGTAAGAAACATTTCATAGGAATTTGAATCCTACGAAAACCTTTTGCTAATCATTTGAATCAAAGGGGCCCGTAAGATTCTGGATTTTTGCAAAAAATGAGCATAACTCATGTGATGAAACCTATCAACCCGTATTCAAGTCACTTTGCCTCGTCATACATGCATATTGCCAGCTTGATTGTGTTGGGCACCCAAGTGATCCTATACTTGTTCTTTGACAAATATGAGCCTACTTTTTCTCAATCGTCCAACTTTTGCTTTTCTTACATGAAGAGACCTACTCCCGTGCCGTGAAAAATACCTATTATTTGGTTGGTTGGCCTAATTATTAATAGGAAAACATCTTTGTTTACAATGTCTCATGATAGATTCTATACAACTGGTAGCAAGAGTGATAAAATAGGGCCAATTCCTCTAAACATACCTTATGCGTTGGCTAATTTACTGAAACTGAACTACCAAATCATTAAAAAGTTTTTTGCGCTCGGACTGTCTAGAATGGATTGTGGTCAATGATGAGAATCTCTTTCTTACGTGTATTAAGCTCTAACTCCAGCCAGCACGGATGAATGCAAATATTACACCATCGGGCATTCCAATGTGTGTCATTGCGGTATCTAGATAGGTAGGATCCGTACATGCATAATAGCCAGCTACCCTCACGTGTTCATGATAATGTCCGAATGCTTTTCAGTGTAACAATCGTAATCCGAAAACGGAATACAGAAGATAATTGATAGGATAGCTTACCAGTTGACTACCCAAATATATCTAATATCTTGCTTGTCGTCCATACACAAGGTGATATATCAAAGCCCATACCATACAAGACTCGATCTATGGACCCTATCCCTCAATTATCTCAATTATTTCAAACCCATAATCATACATAGTAAGCTCCTCGGAAAAATAGCTAACCATGTACTTCTATCTCAAACATAAGGCATCCAATACAAGGTACAATGCCATATACTAATTAACAAATAGTTTTACACATAAACATAGGCCAACAAGCCAAATATTTAGTGGTTTAACGGTAAACATGTCTACCCATATCACACAAGCTAATTGACTAGGCGTAGGCCGCCAGTCATAACCGTCCTAGAAAGGCAATGAATCTCGGCCCGCATCATTCAACCTAAGCATCACATCACTTACAACAAAGCCTAAGCAACAAAACATACAATAAGCAAGAGCCAAGGCCATATTTCAAACCAAAATACATGTAACCTCTGAATCAAGGCTATTTTGTGGTCTTATTTTGAGCATAAAAAATTATTTCACAAAAAAAGGCAATGGAATTTAGTAAAGCATTTGAAACAAGTACATGAAATCATAGTGACCATCATCACCATATCTATCAGTGTTCTAAATATGTGATATCCTATACTTGTGTACTAATTAAGCTAACGGGCCCACCGAATACCAAGTCCTATGCTACCACACCCCAATTTTCTTTCAGGATTAAAAATCATTAAATAATTTATTCCTAGAATTTATATTAAAATGCAAAGCAATTTTTCATGTGAATTTAGTGTGGGAAATAAAATTTCCTTTTAAAATTATGGCTGGGAATATTCATGCCCTAAAATACCCTCTGGAATTTTCCATGAATTTTTAGAGCTCAAAAAGTAACTTAATAATACAAACTTCATTTCAAACATCAATTAAATTGGAAAACATATTAAAATTCCCCTTTCAGCTTTGGGCCGTTTCTGGCCAAAGTCTACCTTTCATCCTCAAACTGGCCCATTTTCACTTTCTCCTCTCGGTCCAGCTCCCTCTCCTCTTTCTCCACCGGCTCAGTTCTCTTGGCCCGCTTGCCTCCTCTCGCTTTCGAAGTCTTTTTCGCGTGCCTCTGTCTAGTGGGACCGGGCCCACCTGTCATCACCTTCCCCTACCTCTGGCCACCTCCATCGGCCACGACGCGCCCCACGTCGCCGCCTCTCCCGCACACGCCCAAACCAAGAGGACGCTGTCGTCGCCAGCCTCCTCCTCATTTTCCCCCTCTCCCGCGGAATCCGGCGCCTCAACGCTCGCATCCCGCCCACGTCTTCTCCCTCAACCCGCTGGCTGTTGCTGCCCATTCCGGTCTTGGCCTTGACTCCCATCCTCTCCTCTCCCTTTTCCCCCTCAACTCCCGAGTTTGCGGCGTCCTCTAACCCAGTTCACCTCACGAGCAGCATGCGCCGCCGCTGCCCGTCGCTTCCAGCCGCTTCTTGCGCCGATTGAGGCTACGCCCCTCCGTCGTGGCCGCCTTCAGCTTCGCCGCTCCGCGCAGCACCTTGGCCGCTGCCTTTTCCTTGCCAATCGCAGTTGGGACGCCTTATTCTCCGTGAACCTGAGCCGCCATCGCCGGTTGCTGCCTCCGACCGTTCCTTGTCACCGCTCAGATTCGTGCTGGACCACCGCGAACCCTTCATCGGCTTCGCCAACTCGAGAAGCACCCCAGTGTCATGCATGGTGATGCGCCAGATCGTGATACAGAGCAAGGCAAGGCGAAATAGGGGAAGGCGCCAGCGATCAAGTAAAGGCGGAAGAAGAGTTTGGTGTCTTGTTTTGTGCGTCGTTGACTATGGGGCCCAGAGGGCATGTATCGTGTGGGTGTGAACTGTACAAGAACCGACAATGTCCCGTCAATGGGTAGCGAAGAAAATGAAGTAACAAACTCTGTCCTTCTCTCCCACCAACTCTGCCTTCTTCTCCAATCTTCTTCTTCCTCGTGTTCATCTCGCTCTCCGGTGACTTGATCACCGGCCAAACTGGGTCGCGACAGTGTGGTATCAGAGCTTTCGGTTCCAACGTTTGTCCCTTGCAATCTCTTGACTCTTGATCGGTAAATCCTGTGGTCAAATTGGTGATCTCCCTCGTGGATTGATCTGCCGTAAATCTCAAGTTTGGTTCGATCGGGTTTGGAGGAGGTGACATCACGGCTCCCACAAAGCAAGGAGTTAAGGTGCGGCAGATGGTGGCTGCGATGGATTCCATGGAGGAGAGGCTGATCAAAGCGATGAAGTCCATGGAGACCAAGGTGGCAGGGTTGGAAGAGATCGGGAAGCGCTTCGAGCAGATCAACCTCCAGCTGGGGCAACAAGGGGAGAGACTTGATCATGTTCAAGCCAAGGTGGATTTATCCATGACTTCACTTGGTCAAGTACAAGTGGAGCAAACTCAACTAGCAAGGGCGCTCAGGGCGGTGGCGGCAGTGCCCCCGCCCCCCGACCGACGACGCCGATTCATCCTCCGGGTCCTCTTCTCGCCATGCCGGGAGCAGAATCATTGACTGCGACGTCGTTGGCTCCACCACCAGTTCATTAGCAAGTACTGCATCCCCTTCACCATCCAGTTGTTCGGGAGCATGTGGATCCAGGGTTGGTTTCGTCGTAATTGGACTCCAAAAATGGATTTCCCTAAGTTTGATGGCACAGGTGTGCATGTCTGGGTGGATAATTGTGAGACCTATTTTGCCTTTTACCAAATTGCCTTTAAATATGGTAGGGGATGCAACTCACTGGTATCAAGTGTGGAAACAAGTGGTAGTTGAAGGAAGCTTTAGTTGGGGAATTTGAGGTCAACCTGCAACAAGCTAAGATGGATGAATAACTGTTATTAACCCAAACTGGTACAGTTTCAGAGTATAGAGCCAAATTTAATCAGTTGGTCTATCGTATTCGATTGTATGATCCAACTTGTGGGGTTCATTCTTGATTTCTCACTTTATGATGGGGTTGAAGGAGGAATTGAGATCTTTTATGCAGGCACAAAACCCAAATCAGTCAATCAGACATACGTGGTGGCTTTAGCTCATGAAGGTTTCGTGAAAGCCAAAAAGCCCTTTCAGAAGAAGGAAGGTGGAAATTTTAAGGGAGGGGATAAACTAAAATTGCCCACTAGAGACTTATGGAAAGCCCAACAACTCAAGGATTACAGAAGAGCTCAGGGCCTTTGTTTTAAATGTGAAGATTCTTTCTCATAGCTATGGCATGTTTACATCCTTTGAGCAGTAGCCTTTATATATGCTATTGAATGCTCGTGCTTGGTTGTTCATGCTTTGTATCATTCATGCTTCATCTGTTTTGTATGATGTTTTTTTTGATTTTATTCCAGACTACTGAGAGTGCGTTTACGCATGAGTAGTGTCAAAAATAGCACTAAGACTACCTATAATGGGAACTCTAGCTGGAAAACCTGGTTGAGGTCAAACTGCAATGTTTGGAGCTCCCATCACTTGCTGACTCAGATCAGGTGGACTATCACGATTGTGCTATAGTTTTCTTTTAAAGATTTTAAAAAGGAAATAAAATAAGAATTTCTATGAAAGAGTTGAAACCTTCTGTTCTACGTTTTGTTACCATGTTGATCCCTACATGAACTGGGCATTAGCATGTTAGCATGGGTTCATTGTTTTGATGTTGTTGATATTGCATGATTATGAGTTGGTTTGCTTCTTCTTAAGCTTCTTCTAGAAATTTCATAGCAAATCATTTCACTAATTCAGTTGAAACTTTTTGCTTGCTGGTGATATAACCTTATTTCTCATATCATGTTTCATACTGCTTTTGCACCTGTTTAGCTAGGCTTGAGCACCTGCTTGTTTATGAGTAATTCATGCATTCATCTTGATGCCTCTATGTAGAGGGGGACAAATTTAGAGCAAACTGCACTCATTGAGAATTTAAAATTTTTCTTTAGATCTTGTTGAAAGGGGGAGTTAGGCACACAGGGGGAGCATTTTTGCATTTACATCCTTATCTTCTTTGTCTCTTGGTCTTAATTTTTCACTCCTTTCAATTTGACCAAGTTTGACTCTTGCAAAATTGTTTGCTTTCAAAATTAAAATCAAAATTTTAAAATTTTGCTTGAAGTTGTCAATGTTACCATCAAGGAGGAGATTGTGAAACAAAGTGTTGGATTGGTTTATTTGTCACGGAAAATGGGCAAGTGCCAGAAGTGTGTGACATGAGTGCGTCTGACTAATGTGGGTTAAGTTGCGATATCTGTGTGTAGAAATGGTTGTTTGTCTATTTGTGTGCAGGTGATCAAAGTCAACCTTGGTCAATGGCGAGGACCGGGACTATGCTTAGGGAGGAGTAGAGGTCTGGCACAATCAAAAGGCCATGTGACAAGGTGGGACTAAAATTAACATTCTTGATAGTCAACATTGGTCAACGATAGATTGGGACTAGACTCAGGGAGGAGTTGAGGTCCAGAACGATCAAGGATGACGGGTGACAAGCTTAAACGCACTTCCTCTCTCTCCATTAGCTCGGCCCGTAGTGGCCCAAGGAGTAGCAACCTGGCCCATGAGGATTGAGGTGACGACATGTCGATCGACTATTGGTGCAAAGGAGGAGGACGCGGATAAGTTCCGAGGTTGGGAGAAGGCGCGGAAAGCGTGGATATTCCCGGTTGGGCCGCAATGTCGACGCGGGATAGCGCGTAGGATCTTCTGTGATGGCGTATGGCGGTGTTGAGGCATCAGTGTGGCTGCCGACATGTCTCGCTCTGATGCGTCCAATTTGAATCGGATGGCTAAGAAGAGGCAAAGTAAGGGCTATGTTCCAAGGGTTGTTTAGGGATTTCCAGAGGGGGTGTTCAGTCAACTTAGCCTATAAATAGAGCACCAAACATACGGTTTCAGGTGCCCCTTGTGTGAGAGCCTTTAGGGTCTCAAACTAAGTGAAGGCGTATCTTTGAGTGTTTATGTTCCACTCTTTTGTAATTGAGATAAATTGAAGTTCTTTTGTGTAATTTAAATTCCTGTTCTTGTAAGTTACTTTCTCACCATTTAAATTCTTGCACGGGTATGAAATCCTCTCCTAATCTCTATGGAGTGTGTTTCCTTTCCTTCTCTAACTCTTTGGATCTTATTTTCCTTGCGATGAAAGAAGAGGCAACCCCATATGGCTTTGAGCATTTTGAGAGGTGAAGTCCTCAAATGAGCAGGGTTACTTTGAAGTTTTTCTCAACCTCCTCCTAATCTAGCTTGTTACGTAGCTACATACTAAGGGAGATATTTGAGCAACTTCGTGCCACATTTGTTCAATATCTCCTTGGCATTGTTGTGCCCTTTCTTCCCTGATTGGTTTGTCAACATTATTGCCATCTCTTGCAGTTGCTAATAGATTTAAGATTTTTCCTTGCTACTGCAAGCTATGTTAGTTTTAGCCTCACTGTAGTGGTATGTGGTGGTACATAATTTAAAGCTATGCTGAATTAGTGTAAAATTTTTGAACTTCTAAGCAATCTTTTGCGGGATACAATGTTGTACCAAGCTGAGATGTAAATAAGGTTCTTGTTTGGTTTAATAGCTTTGCAACATAATGGTGTCTGGGTAATTGTCATTTTTCTTACACACTGTAAATAGATGTTTTAGTAATGTAAATTTGTAATCTTGAAAGAATGAGATAAAACAGTAGTGGACATGTTGACGCCGACTCCGTGCCGCCGATGTGGAACCGGCGCGCGGACACACGAAGGCCTGAGAGATCTGCTTAGCTCCAGTGCAGGTCCTAAAATTGATGAAGCGCAAGCGTGCCAGTCAGTTTGATCCTGCCACTGACAAGATATGCAAAACAGCAGAACATATAGCATATCGGCCTATCGGCCGATAGCAAAAACAAACTATCAGCCGATGAGCCGATAGGGCAAAAACAGCCGATCGGCCGATGAGCCGATGGCATGGTTCCAGCCGATGCCGATGCCAGCCGATGCAGTTAGGGTTTCGAACCATCAGCTGTGTACTGAGCAAACATCTATATGGAGGCGATCGGCTGATGATAATATGATGATATAGCAATGTAATATAGCATAATCCAAATATATGATAAAATAAACATTGATCTGAAGATTAAAGCACACATCGGCAAGAGGTCCAATGACATAAACTCTCAACAAGCAGATAAACAATAAATACATTATTGTCATCGGCCAAATGCAATCTATATGTAAAACTCTTGGGCCGATGCAACGTCTAGATAACTCATCGGCTAAAACCCCGATGAAACCCTTATTGGCAATCAACAAGCAGGCTAGAGATTACGGTTCTAATCACGACTTAGCAACACTAAGTATAAAAAGAAACGCAAGATCTAGACAATCAAGCCCTTGACTGATTTTCGGGGTGGTGGATACCTTAGCCAATCTAATCTAGCAAGGCGATTTAGCCGATACCAGCACAAACCCTAACGCGAATCTCCGCCGGTAAGGCTAAATCGAGAAACCGAACCAGATTGACTAAGATATATGATAGTAGGTGCTTACGTTGCCAAGATCAGAACGCAGAAGCCCTAGCCCCGACAACGCAGGCAGCCATAACGAGACTTACCCCTCGTGGGAAGGGCATGAACTCGCCAAAGAAACGAAAAGTAAAAGGTGGCGATGCGCCAAAGTTGTATTGATCGTGAGATAATTTTACATGAACCTTGGGCTTACATATTTATACCCATAGGCTAACAAAGATCCTAACAGAATACGACTCAAACTTTCCTAAAGATAAAAGGAAAAAGATAAAGTCCGTATCGGACACTAACATCCTTTCCTAAAGATAAAAAGAAAACTAACAGACTTATCCGAATTAATAGATACAAGCCGCATCCTCCTTGGACTCGGTCTTCTCTGGATAAGATCTTCCCGAATCTAACAAGAATCCGACTGCTGTTGGTGGATGGTTTAAGATAACCCCCATCGGCCGATGTAGAACTCTAGGCCGATACTAGCTTCGAGCCGATATGAACTTTGGTCCGATGGGAACTTCAGGGCTTACCAAATTCTGGTGTTAACACATGCCCCCCAGTTTTGGAGTATGAGAAGTCATGCTTCAAAATTATCCTTGCCTTGATCGCCCCAAAACTGATTCTTCTCTTCTTCTTGACATCGGCTCTTATATGCCGATACCGTCTGTAGTAGATGAGCCAGGTTGTCAAACTCGCAGAAAAAAAATCTATTCTTAATAGGCGCTGACAACCCTTGAAACGCAAGATCTGCTAGTTGATCATCACTTAGGCTCAAGCTATAACATCGGTTGTGGACATCGCGAAATCTTTGAATATATTCCACAACCGATTCCCCTTCTTGCTGTTTGATTGATATCAAATCTGAAAACTTCAACTCATTGTTCCCAGCAAAGAAGTGCTGATGAAATTGCTTCTCAAGATCGGCCCAACCTTTGATTGAGTTTGGTGGCAATGTCGAAAACCATGTGAAAGCCGATCCAGTCAAAGATAACGGAAAAAATCTAACCTTCAGAGCTTCTTCAGCCGATGCCTTCCCACACTGAGCTAAAAATCGGTTGACATATTCCATTGTAGCCATATTATCTTGCCCTGAGAATTGGAAAAAGTCTAGAATCTTATATCGGCCTGGAAGTGGAACCCTATCAAACCACTCAGGATACGGTGGCCGATACACAGAAGTCTAATCCTTAGGTTTAATTCCAAACTGCTCCTCCATTACCTTTGCAATCATATCGGCCCAATCTTCTTTAGACTGATATCTTTGAGTTTCTTCTGGCCGATATTGTTGTTGTAGCCCATCATACTGATATGCTTGCCCCCCGAACCAATATTGCTGTTGCCGATGATCTCTCTGGGCAATTATTTCATTAACCGAGTCTCTAATCAAACCACACCATGTCTTCATCACCACTCCAGATTGATCAAACAAAGCACGGTGGATTGCCTTATCAAATAATTCTTGAAACTCTGAACCTGGGATGTCAAAATCATATTCCTCTGCTTTCTTCATCGGCTTCAGTGATTGTTCTTCCTTTTTATCCATCGACTTAAAAGATTGTTCTTCTTTGGCCTTGACTTCTTGATCAGACATATTGTTGCGATTGTGGGTCCCACGAACTGTGTAGAAAATCTGCAATCCAAAACATGGTCCCACCAGGCGTGCCAAAAATGTGTTGCCGCCGATGTGGACCCGGCGCGCGGACACATGAAAGCCTGGGAGATCTGCTTAGCTCCAGTGCAGGTCCCAAAATTGATGAAGGGCAAGCGTGCCAGTCAGTTTGATCCTGCCACTGACAAGATATGCAAAACAGCAAAACATATAGCATATCGGCCTATCGGCCGATAGCAAAAACAACCTATCAGCCGATGAGCCGATAGGGCAAAAACAGCCGATCGGCCGATGAGCCGATGGCGTGGTTCCAGCCGATGCCGATGCCAGCCGATGCAGTTAGGGTTTCGAACCATCAGCTGTGTACTGAGCAAACATCTATATGGAGGCGATCGGCTGATGATAATATGATGATATAGCAATGTAATATAGCATAATCCAAATATATGATAAAATAGACACTGATCTGAAGATTAAAGCACACATCGGCAAGAGGTCCAATGGCATAAACTCTCAACAAGCAGATAAACAATAAATACACTATTGTCATCGGCCAAATGCAATCTATATGTAAAACTCTTGGGCCGATGCAACGTCTAGATAACTCATCGGCTAAAACCCCGATGAAATCTGACGGAGCGTGAGACTCCTCACCGAGAGACTGCGCAGGCCCCCCTTTGCCGGTTCGGCCGGGGGCGCTAAGTGAGGTTCTTCGCCCTCGATCTGAGAAATGTCAGCGAGAGAGGAAATGCACAAGACGCGGGCGACGTAGATAGGTTCGGGCCGCTGAGAAGCGTAACACCCTACTCCTGTGTTCTGGTGGATCTGAGGGTCTCCAACAATACAAAGAGAATTCTGTCTCTCCAACGTATTCGCCGGAGTCCGGAGTCCCCTCCTTTCCTAGGCCTGGGCCTCCTTTTATCTGATCAGGGGTCACCACATGGGCCTCAAGCTGCCTAAGAAAAGAAACATTCTTTTTACAATCAGGGCTAGTCTACAGCCGGAAGTGACTTCTGACAAGCATGGTACACGCCTTCTGCCCCGCTCGCCAGCTCTCCCGGTGGACGCCCGTTTCAACCTTCATTCAATGGCCGGCGACTTCCTTGCCACGCCTGCGCTGAAGTCTGGATTGGATCTGACCGGGACTGACATACCAACTCCAGGAGTTAGCACGCCGGCTCCGGCTAGGGACGAGAGCCAGGAGGCTCTCATCATTCCGACGGGACGGGGCGAGGCGTGCCATCGGCCGCCTGTCGCCACCTAACCCGCGATCTGACCGGTCTGTGACCGGTCACACACCGCGACCGGTCACGGACCAGATAAGCGTGCGCTGCGCCGTATTAAATGCGGCGTGGTGCGCTCGTCTGACCCGCTATAAATGCGGTTAGGTGAGCCCTGCTGTGCTCACCTACCCCGCACACGTGGCGCCAAAATCACAGGGGGTCGGGGCGCCCCAGCCCTCGGGGCCGAAACGAGAGCGGCCCGACCCCTCGGGGAGACAGAGGGAGGGGTGGCCACGTCGCCCTCGGGCCCGACCCCCCCGAGGGGGTGGGGACACGTGGAGGAACGCGGCCACCCAAGCCTCTAGTCATGATACCCCCGGTCCCATGTCACCGACAAAATCCTTATTGGCAATCAACAAGCAGGCTAGAGATTACGGTTCTAATCACGACTTAGCAACACTAAGTATGAAAAGAAACGCAAGATCTAGACAATCAAGCCCTTGACTGATTTTCGGGGTGGTGGATACCTTAGCCAATCTAATCTAGCAAGGCGATTTAGCCGATACCAGCACAAACCCTAACGCGAATCTCCGTCGGTAAGGCTAAATCGAGAAACCGAACCAGATTGACTAAGATATGTGATAGTAGGTGCTTACGTTGCCAAGATCAGAACGCAGAAGCCCTAGCCCCGACAACGCAGGCAGCCATAACGAGACTTACCCCTCGTGGGAAGGGCATGAACTCGCCGAAGAAACGAAAAGTAAAAGGTGGCGATGCGCCAAAGTTGTATTGATCGTGAGATAATTTTACATGAACCTTGGGCTTACATATTTATACCCATAGGCTAACAAAGATCCTAACAGAATACGACTCAAACTTTCCTAAAGATAAAAGGAAAAAGATAAAGTCCGTATGGGACACTAACATCCTTTCCTAAAGATAAAAAGGAAACTAACAGACTTATCCGAATTAATAGATACAAGCCGCATCCTCCTTGGACTCGGTCTTCTCTGGATAAGATCTTCCCGAATCTAACAAGAATCCGACTGCTGTTGGTGGATGGTTTAAGATAACCCCCATCGGCCGATGTAGAACTCTAGACCGATACTAGCTTCGAGCCGATATGAACTTTGGTCCGATGGGAACTTCGGGGCTTACCAAATTCTGGTATTAACAGGACAACAGAGGGAAAAGCTTACAAGTTAGTCTAACTTATATATGATTTGTTAACGAAATTTAGCCTGGTTATCTGATACAAATGCATAATCCTGGTCACAATGATTATGCAGTGTTGTGTACTCGTAGAGTATTGGGACTTATATGCATTTACATCTTAAACCATTTGCATATAATTTAGTTTTTAATAGATTAATTTGTCATATTTTATGGTTTTTATTGAGTTTGAAAATCTATGGGCTTTGAAACAGAGATATGCCCATGAGTCTTGTGTCATCAGCATCGAGTTCGTCGGGCGTCATCAACATCGAGTTCGTCGGTGACAATAGTTGAGGATGATAAGCTAGGCAGGATTACACCCTCAGTTTCGAGTTTGTCACTAAGGATGCTCGACTTTTCTGATGACCTTGAAGATGCACCTCTTAGAAATAGTCAAAAAGCAACATTTTATTTATTTATATTATCCACTCAGTACAGGTAGAATCACTCACTGTGTATTATTGTTCTTGATCTTAAATTAATTTACTCTTTTAAGTATATATGTTGATATTGATACAACTCATGTGCTTGTAGTGGAGATTACCATGCTAAGTGGCACAGAACTGAAGTTGATCTTTAGGGATATTGAGGATCTATTTATTCAGTTTGATGCTAATCTACAGCACGAGAGGTGACTTCCTAAGCAAAAGAAGCCATATCAAATGGAGGTCTTGAAAGTCATTTTAGATCATGACTATATGTGTCTTCAAATTGCATTGACAAAATATTTGAGGAGAATTTCTGCCTAGGTACAAAGCTACATGAAAAATGTATTTTTTGCACATGTAGTTAAGTGTGAGTCAAGTCAAGAGCTTTAGGTAGTAAGCTGGTAGTAGTTTTTCTTAGCTAATAAAAGATTTTGCCTGCTTGTTTCCTTAATCAGCAGCCTAGTAGGTTCCCTTGGCTAGTATGCTTCCTTTAGCTATGTACCTCTATATATACAAGGAATGAACCACTAAGGGTGTGTTTGTTTGTCTGCACTAGTCTAGCATGGCCCGTATGAATCATCCTGGCTTACCATGGCTAGACGAGTGGGTACAATTGATGCTGTTTTGTTGGTTAGATCAATTGATCTTGGATGTAGTGGGATGGTGGTTGGATGGCTGCACACGAGATAGTTGTGAGAAAATCTTGTTTGGTTGGTTGCATATCCTAGAGTTTGGTTATCTTGGGTGAACTTACCCTTTCAACTCATGGGTAAAAAAATTTCTAAGTCCGACTGATTTAAATTACATTAATTGGAAAAATTAAAACTGAACAAAATCATTACACCCAGCAACAGGAAGAAGTGCATCCTCATTAGTAATACATAAATTAATCTTGTTGGCTGTCACCTGTTGGTGGAAAAATAAAATAAAATAAAAGAAAAAATCTCGCATCATCCTTATCGCCTCACCGATTTCGTTCCAGCACAACCTCTCCTCTCGCCATGTCTGCTAAAAGCCATCGTACGTCTTCCCGCTCTGCCAAGCCGCTCACCGTCCCCCACTTCACCCTGCCCCTCATGCCATCTAGCTCCGGTGGTTGAAGAGGGCAACAGAGAGGAAGAGGTGGGCAGGTGTCCGTTGAGGAGTGAAGAGGTAGCCATGGAGGAAAGTGATACTCATGCACGCGCGCCGCCATCTCCATATTTAGATTTGGCCAGCTCGAGGGGCTCCGCCGGATCTACTGAAGAAGAGGAACCTCTTGTCGCTGCTGAAGAGGAAGAAAGGAGGGAGAGGAATCTGGTTGGTGGAGTTGTGGGTGGCGAGGCTAGCTGAGTTGAGGTAAGGCGAACAGTGCGCTAACAAGTAGAGCCCGAGTGGAACAGATCGAAGAGGCGAATGGGAGAGGGAGGTGAGTGGAAGCTTCGTCCGTCTCCTCGCCTACACCCGGCCATCCCCACTTCTGCATGCATCAATGGAGCCTGGCTGAGGAGTAAAGCTCATTCATTTCATGTGTTCCTCTTCAGCATGGCTCCGAGGCTACTTTTGCATCCGCTCGTCCAGGCTCTCACACATGCACAGCCAGCCAAACAGCCTGCTCGCTGCATCCGCAATGCGAGCCAGAGCTGGTGTAGGCAACCAAACACGTCCTATATGGCCAAGTTGGCACCTTGCTCATTTTTTTGAAGCGACGAGATTGAGGAGAGACCATGCATGGGCAAATGAAGCAATGACACCGTGAGGCCATGCGCGGGCGAACGAGGCCAAGCGATGGTGCGTCGTGGAGTAACAGTCATCATGCGCCATCTCATCTCGTGAGATGGACCAAACCTGATGGTGACGGCGATCAAATGTGAGTCGGACTACCTGACGATTCCGAGTCGGGTTTCGTCTCTGTTCACTGCTCGATCCTGTCCTGCCACGAACCATGCATGCACACCCATATAACTCCACCTCCAGCCGACGTGATCCATCTGTTGGAAATCTAGTCATTCTTTGACAAAATTTAATCTAGAAAAACAATGTAATAAGCATGACATTTATATATGTGAGTGATCCAAAACTAGTGCTAAACATGAACATGCTAACAGAGCTAATAGCATCATCTAGTAACAAGTTTAACACTGAAATAAAGAAGAAATACCCGAAGAATGCTCCAGATCCAGTAGCGATGTTAGTGTTGATGTTTTCGGTGTCGGTGTCCGTGTTGCCGTTCCCGATGTATAGATTTCCTCTAACTCTTTGTTTATGAAACTTGTCTTAACATCCATCTGATAAACAAAATGACCATGAGATGCTACCAGAGCAAGTGATACTTGAATCGTGGTCAAGCGAACAACTTGTGAATAAGTGTCGAAAATGTCCTCGCCTTCCTTTTGGGTATAACCCTTAGCCACATGACTTGCCTTGTACTTTTCAATTTTACTATCAGGCCTAAGCTTTTTTTTGAAGAACCATTTGCATCCTACAGGTTTGCACCGTAAGGATGCTCAACGCCTTTCCAAGTTCCATTAGACATAATTGAGTCCATCTCACTGCATGCCGCTTCCTTCCAATAGTCAGCATCAGGAGATGAATATGCCTTTTCTATGGTTTTTAGAGTGTCATCCACAAGGTATTGTTCATCATGTTTTATTGACACAAAAAAATCAGGGGATAAAATAAGTTCTTGACTAGAAGTGTTAGGTGTCTCTTTTATGGGAAATTCATTCTCAAAAATTGTAGCATTTCTGGACTCGATGATTGTACCAGCACTCATGTCAGATACTCCAAAATTTATAATTAATAGTCTATATCCCACGCTATGGATAGTATAACCAAGAAACACACAATCTACGATTTTAGGTCCAAGTTTGTGCTTTTTTACTATAGGAACATTAACCTTAGCCAAACATCCCCATGGACACAAGTATCAGAGAGTCAACCTTTTATTTTCCCACTCCTCGAATGATGTTACTTCTTTGTTCTTTGTAGAAATTCTATTTAGGACAGACATGCAGTCAATATAGCCTCACCTCATCATTCACTAATAAGCCCTACAATATATAACATGACATTTACCAACTCAGTTAGAGTTTGGTTCTTTGTTTCGGCAACCCCGTTTGATTGAGGTGAATAGGGAGACATCCTCTCATAAATAATTTCAAACTCCTCATAGAACAAAATAAATTCATTTTTTACGGGAAACAGTAGGAGAGACTCCAACTGCACTATCTATAATAATAAAAAATATTTACAGAGTTATACACATTGGAAAAGAGAAAAAAATTATAAGAGGTTGTCTAGCCATGATTTCCAACAAGTCATGTCCTGATCCTTTACCCTATGCAAAAGTAGAGTAAAATCCTCCCTAAAAAACTTCTTCCAGGATTGAAAAGTAGGTTGTGTATCATTAAAAATCACATCATTCCTTTTGGTTCAAATATTTCAGCAAACGAGTCCCACCACCTCCACAAAGAACGGGTTATGAAGTAAATTCATTTGAAAAATACTTTCGACATCGATCAGACCTTAACTGTTTGATTTTTCTTCCAAGTTGGTTTTCTACCTCACCCTTATAGATCTCAAATTAATGAAATGCTTCATATTTTGTTTTCAGTAAGTACACATAGCAAAGCCTAGTGCAATCATCTATAAGTGTAATGAACTATTTCTTTCCCCCTTTGGTCAATATGCCATTCATTTTGCACAGATTGAAATGAACAAGTTCTAGTGGTGCCAAATTTCTCGCCTCTGTTGCCTTGTAAGGCTTGCGAGGTTGTTTTGCTTGAACACATATGTGGCACTTAGAGCCTTTTACCAAAGTGAATTATAGGATTAAACTCATGTTAGCTAAGCACACCATACATCCAAAATTAACATGACATAGTCGTGAATGTCAAACATTAGACTTATCATCATTACTCATATGTTCACAATATTATTACATGCATCATTCAAAGAAAAATGAAACAAGCCTTGCGATCTGGAAAAAAAATTATCCTAATGTAAAACAGAAAGAATTGTAGGTAAAAAATTACCATACCTCGATGTTCCTCTAGTGTCGCTAATAACCATGTTGGTGGACCTCTTTGGCTTGTCCTTGCAATCTGTGCAATCCTTGGCCCAGTGACCAGGTTCATCGTGCACAAAACATTTGTCCTTTCCCTTTCCCTTGCCTTTCTTCTTAAAAGTGTTAGTAGCCTTGGGTTTGACATCAAGTTTGACCTTCTTCTTATTGTGGGAGGCTTGAGGGTTTAGGGTTAGGCCGGCCTTCCCAAAATTGCATGATATGCTACTTCAAAATCTGCAACCTTGAAACAAACACTTTTAGTCCAAAAATTATTGCGGGTGCCGAAGGTGACTAGAAGAGTGATCTGTCCGAGTAGCATTGAAGACAACCCAACGATGACGCCATGAAATGGAGCAGTGCTCGGCCTCAACTCAGATTTTGGTATCTTCACCTCATCCGGCATCTTCATGAACAAAATACTGAGTGCACTGCCCCCATCGATGAGGATTCGCTTGAGCTTAATATTCTTGCCGATCGAGTCTAGTGCTAGGGGTACTGCCCCAGGTGAGCCACTCGGTCAGGATGATTCGAGCGGTCAAACATGATTACGACTTCGAACCACCGCAGATATTGAGGTACTTGTAGCTGGATGGTGTTGATCTCCCGATCGGTTAGCTTTTGCTTCCTATTGAACAGATAGGCTAGGGGACCATCGAAGGTATGATTCAACTCGGCCCTGTGATCTTGGAAACCATTCAAATCTGCCTCATCAGCTTTTCTCATGTTTTGTCCTAATGTGCCCTCACCAGCCACAATCTATAGTTGTTAAGCATGTTCTTCAGCAAATTTCTTGAGCACGTAACAATCCTTAGTGGCATGCTTGGAATTTGGATGATTTGGCAGGGCTTGTTCATGATTCGGTCATAGTTGCTGACGTGTGGACGTTGGGACTAATAATTTGTTGTTGTAGCCACTAGGTCTTCAGGTCTTCGCTCTTGGTCCTTCTAGCATTAATCATCATTGTCTTTCACGAGGGGCACTAGGCAACTTTTCGTCCCGTGCCACATTGATGGCTTCTGCTGACTTGCCGTACGAATTGGTTGTTTCAAATAGCTTCCCAACTGTAGTTGGCAGTTTACGAGTGAATTTGCCTATAAGATTTTTGTCACATATCCCTTTTTGAAAGGCAGCAATAATGATGTCATCCGTAACCTCTGGAATCCTATTGCGAGTCCCTGAGAAGCGTTGGATGTAGTCCTTCAATGATTCGTTCTTTCGTTGTATGGCGTGATATAAGTCAAACTGAGTACCATGCCTCTCGTAAGAACCCTGGAAGTTTGCAACAAACTACTCCCGAAGCTCGCCCCAGGAACCAATTGATCCCCACGGAAGCTCCAAAAGCCAGCTTCTTGCGGAATTGGTGAGTGCCACGAGTAAGTAGTTTGCCATTGCTTTGCTATCTCCTCCTGCTGCATGGATGGCCAAGGTGTAAACAGTGAGCCACAACTTGGGGTTGGTCTTGTCGTTGTAGTTCTTGATGCCAGTCAGCTTGAAACCAGCTAGCCAATCCACTCGGCACAGGTCACGAGTAAGGCTGGGATTCCTTCATCACTGTGATCAGGCGATCTAGGTCAGCAAGGTGAATGAAGATCTCTGCGGTGGTCACAATCTTCTCGCTCCTGGTGATGGCGGTTTAACTCATCCCTCAGATGTTCATGTTCCCGGTGTCCATATCCATCTTCTCTCCTATGGCCGTCATCACGATGGTCGTCCTCGCAGCGGTTGTTGTCACAGTTGCCAACTGAAGGAATCGGTTGGCGATTCTCTTGCTCATGCCGTCGTAGATTTGAAGCGATGTGTCCTCGACAGCTTGCGACCGACCGACGATCCCTTGAGGAGTGATGAGACGGCTGATCACTTTGACGATTGCCTGCTAGGGTCTTTGGTGTTTCAGCAATAGATTCTTCTAACAATTGGCTTGCGCGATGAGTACCTCCCGCTCCTTACTATAGATTGTTTTCGTGCTATCGCCGTTGTAATCGTCCAAGTGGTTGGAGTTGTAGAGGATCTCCGTACTGCTGCAGGTGTCATCGAGCGGGAAGATTAGGACTCCCACCTCCCTGAGCCCATGTCTGAACATGGTGAAGCCATGCCCAAATCAAACTCAAGGCGCTGGAGTAGATGTGGATCCAAAAGTTGCGACGAGAAGTGGGGAAAGTTGCATTGTTATCTTGGGATAAGACATGGCCATGTTCAAGAGACCGAACAGGATTGAAGTAATCTTTTATCCCTCGATCGGTTCGAATCCGAGTTGGAGAGAGCAAGCTTGCCGGAGTCATCGGTGAAGAAGTCGAGGCTACCGAAGCGAAACATCTGCCCTGGAGGAAAGGCAAATTCGGCGATTCTTAAAGTTGAACCCATCTCGCTTGTCAACGAAAACTGGATGCAACCCCTACTTGGCGCGTCAACTATCGATGTTCTATATCGGGAATAAGTAAAGGGGCAGCGCACGAGACCTAAAGGGGATGGACACAGAAGACAAGAGTTTAGACAGGTTTAGGCCCTCTCGACAAGAGGTAATACGGTTCTCCTATTTGGGGATTGTATCCGTCGGGTGTTGTATTGATATGACAATCTTGGTGTAACTTATGCTGTCAATAGGCCTCCTGTCATCGTTATATAGGTCAGAGGAGAGGGTTACAATGAGGACAACCAAGCCAGACATGACATCAGTTTTCTAAACTATTACATGGTAGTACTCAATCGGGACTCTTAAACCTTGCCATAAAACACAAAGCAACATTACAACCGAGTCTTATTGTATTACATAACACATGGATCTGGCTCACCTCCTATCTTTAGTCGGATATGCAAGCCATGAAGGTATTTGGTATCTATATTCTCCACACCTGCCAACCGCCAACAGGAAGAAGAAGTCGCTGGCCAGGAAAGAGCCCGACGTCCTCGCTGTAGGATCAAAGATGTCGACTAGAGGGGGGGTGAATAGGCGATTTAAAATTAAATGACACCTAATCAAAACTAACCTAAGTTGCTAAGCTCGTTGAGGCGAGCCCAACTCCACCGCTCAACCACGAAGCCACCGCACGCCCCCTTCGTCAAGGGGTGGGCAAGATGGGAGCTGGCCCACGGAGAGGACTACCCAAGCCTTGATCACTAGGGTAGTTCTTCCTTCACTCCGAAGGTGGTGAACTCCAAACAACTCACAATCGGCACCGGGCCTCCTCCACAATCTCCTTGGAGAGGTCACCAGGCAAGCACCTCCACAAGCCGTCTAGGAGGCGGCAACCTCCAAGAGTAATAAGCGATGACCCGGCTTGGAGATGATCAAGTGCCACACTAACTCAACAAGAAAGCAAATGCACTTGACTCTTGGCTAATCCACTCTCAACCACACTAAAGGATGAACAAAGGCTCAAGTAAGTGTGAGAGAGGTGCAAGGGGTGTATGCAATTGAAACAAGTGCCAAGAGAACCCCCTTGTTGCAAATGGGGGGTATTTATACCCCAAACCCCCAAAACTAGCCATTAGGGACGAAGTCCACCAACTCTGTGTATTACCGGTCAGACCGCCAATGTGTGGCCAGTCAGACCGGACTACTTCGCAACGGCTGGAAAACTAGCCATTGCACTGCATTAAATGCACTAGGACCAAGGGGCCGGTTAGACTGGAGGCCAAATGGCCGGTCAAACCTCCCACGACTCGGTCAGACCGCCATCGGCTCGGTCTGACCGGCTGCGGCTCTAGCGGCTCTGGATCGCCAGGCCAGAGGCAGCCATGAAGCCTCCAGCCACCCGGTCAGACCGGCGGCAAGTGGCCGGTCAGACCGCCAAGAAGGGCCGGTCAGACCGGCTAGTGTGCCACGGTTAGACCGATGCAAAGGCCCGGTCAGACCGGATAGAGCACTTCGTTCAGACCACCTAGGGACAGTCAACTGGAGAAAATTAAAGATGCAAACCAAGACTTAAGTGCAAATGACCTAATGTGGCATTTTGATCATCTCTTTGACTAGGTCATTACCCCCTTGATAGTACGGCAAAGCTATAAATAAATTCTAGCAAATTTGATCGCTCAAACTCCTCGATCAATTAAAATAAAACCGTTAGTTTTACCATCTTCAATCCTTTCACTTTGCACCATCGAAAAACATTCTCGGTGAACATCCACGCACTCATATTGTGTGATCTTAACTCAAATATTTGTAGCTCAAAAGAATCGTTAGTCCACAATTAGCGCTTGTCATTAATTACCAAAACAAACAAGGAGGGCCTAGATGCTTCAATCTCCCTCTTTTTGGTAATTGATGACAAACACCTTAAACAAATATAATCACAATGAAATACATGGATACAATTTGCAATGAAAGGAAAAAGATCCCCCTAAACATGTGCATAACAATCACAAGGGTCAAACAAATGACATAGGGAGTTTACACTATACTTTGCACATTTCAACATAGAATGTCACAAATAAAACAAGGATTGGATGAACACCACACATAAATCTCATACAAGCATAGGATGATCACAAAAGAATATCACAAAGACAATAATCATCCATCATAGCATAGAGATCACAAGATGTACATAAAACCATCAAAGCATATAAAGTTCATCCAAGGATCATCCAATCCACAAGAAGAATTCTCTAAGCTATTACAAGACCACGAGGGCCTAAATCTCACAAGAGTTAAACAAAACGATAAAAACACGAAAGATAGAGTAATAGCCCATACCCATACATATAGCCCAACCATCTTAGCCTACTAGATAGGAGGTAACTAACCTCACTACTACTAGTCCCATCCCAAAGATAAATATAGCCTAGAAGACATTCTTCTCTCCTTTTTGGCATCAAATATCAAAAAGAACTTCATTCTTGTGGAGGAGAAGAAGGACGAGCCGAAGAGGATGGGTGATGAGAATCACGGCGACGGTGGTAGACAAAAGCAAGAGTGCTCTCCAAAATTTGAACTCGTTGATCCAAAGCACCAACTCGAGTGTTCAACCTTCCAACCGTCGCATTCAATCCCCCAATATCCATTCTCAAACTTCGCACATCCTCATACATGGCTTCTTGCCCGGTGGTTAACCTTGAAATGTTATCACTTAGGGTATTTATAGCCCCAAGCACCGGGTTGAGGTACTCATGAGGTTGCATCCCAAAGTAGGCATATTGAGGATTGAAGAAGGCATTTGGATCAAACATATGAGGAAGAGGAGGTGGTGCAGCACTAGAACTTGCGCCTTGATCAAATGTGGGTTGACGCACTCTAGAGGATCTAGGAGTTGAAAGTTGGAGCCTTGGCTTGTATTGCTTGTGCTCCTTCAAGTTGTTTCCAACATTTTCAAGCTTATTTTGGATCAATCTCATGATGTATGGTGCATAGTATATCCCTTGTCCAAAAGTCCCCTTAGAGACAGCTATCTCTTGCATCATGAGATTTATGACATCAAAGCGGCGTCCCTCCAAAATGGCATTGTGAAAATTATGGGTACCGTATACCCTCATAGCTGGCTTATCCGACTGGCTATAGGGGATAGGTTATGATCCATGAATATGTAATCGGCTTAGGACTTAAGTGTTACGTTACCTTGTGTAATAAAGAACGGCTTATAGTTCTGAGTCGGGAGTATTATGGAGTCCGATACCGTATGTATTTAGGTCTCCGACTTGTGAGCCTATCCTCCAACCCTATATAAAGAGGATAGGATGTCCCTTGAGGGACAGGTGGAAAGAGAGATCAACATAAGAGAAAAGAGATCAAGAGATCAATAAACCACTCGGTGGATCAGATCCCCGAAACAGGAGTAGGGTATTACTTCTTTATAGAAGGCCTGAACCTGTCTAAATCCTTTTGCACACTAACCCATCGTGTTTGGCACTTAACTGCTACCCCTAGTTTCTTATTGCCGAAACCAAGTTTCGACTGGCATCAATCACATGCCATGCAACTCCTCGGATGTCATCATTGTTCCCACATCTAGGGAGGATAGTGGCACTCACAATGCGGTTGACCACGCTTGGGATGGTCCTCAAACCCGCCACCTTCCCATAGGTGTGCCTCCTCCCATCCTCATAGAACTATGCTAGGTCATCAATGGAGAACGGGTTGTGGGCGTGCTCCTCATGCAGATCATCCCCATTATTGAACCGGATGTTCAATAGAACCTTGAACTCACGCCGAGTGATAGAGCACTGCATAATCCCTGACATCCACTTCATAACATCATAAGACCGTGAGACCCAAACTATGGCATAAAACTGCCGGATCAACTCCTCATCATAATCTTGCCTTAATGTCACGATCCGGTCAATTCCTATTGCCTTGAACATCCTCTGTAAGTCCTCAAACTCAGGAGTCTCACTGATGTTCCTCCAACTGATCCACTTGTGCTCAGCAAAAGCCTTTCTTGCATAGACCTGCTCAAAGACAGACTTCTGAAACTGAGTGTGGAACCTCTGATCATGGGTGTCTTTGGGCCTCCAGAATTGATCATGATGGCGAAGGATTTGAAACTTAGTGGCATTCCTCAAGTTGGGCACAAACTGAATGGAAGGGTCAAGAGATCCCTCATCATCTTCTTCATCATCCTCCTCATCATCACTGCCATCATCATCATCATTTTCTTCATCCACTTCAGCCCCTTCAACCTCCTCTTCTTCCTCTTCCTCACTTTGAGCATAACGCTCGGCACTGGACTCCTCTTGCTCACTCTCGGAATCTTGCACGGCTGCTTGACGACCACGGTGAGTGCGAGGAGCCATCACTGTCAAGAAGGAGTAAGGGATGGAGTATTAGCAAAAGTCTAGAACACACTTGAATTTTGGAGCAGAGATGGGCAATGTCTCTGTCAGGGGCGGTCAGACCGCGGCCTGTAGGCCGGTCAGACCGGAGGCACAGGGCTGGTCAGACCGCCAGAATACGGCCGGTCAGACCGGCGGCATAGCCACGGTCAGACCGTCGCAGGTCCCGGTCAAACCACCGCTGACAGAGCACATATTGCAACACATGTGCACCACTACTCAAATGATTCTAAAAACTTGCTAGAACAATATTGCACAAGGTAATGAGCAAGAACAATAAAGGATAGGTCTATTTCTTCAATATTTGATTTAGAGGGAGGAACTACCCTTAACCCTAGAGATTGAAATAGACCGATTTGAAGTTAATCACAAGAGGGAGATGAATTTACCGGTTGAAAGGAGTTGAATTACACCAAGAAACTACCCTCTATTGGTGCAAATCGAAGACACCTCTTCCTTCACCTAGGGTTCCACGCCATGGATCACAAAGTCAACAAAAACGCGAAAAAATCCATGGAATAGAGAGAGAAAGCGGAGGAGAATCACTTACGGTGTGACCAGAGTGATTTTGACGGTTGAACCGGAGGGATTTGGTGGGGAGAGGTGGCTAGGGCTTGAGGGAAGAGAGAGAAGGTCCTTTTTCGGGTAGGAGAAATGAGGAGATGAGAAGGAGAGAGAAGGGGTCGGGTAGAAGAAGAAAGGGGTAAAAACCCTAGGCCCACCTGACAGGCCGGTCAGACCGGCGGCTAGACTCCGGTCAGACCGCCTCACCCGGCCGGTCAGACCGCGCATATAGCGCCGGTCAGACCGCCAGGCCCCTTGCTGGCTGTGCACAGCCCTTGCACAAGCCGGCAACCCCCACACAATAAAATCCAATAAAATTTTAATTTTTGGAGCAATTTTGAAATGTATGAGTTGAAATATTGCTAACCATGCATAATAATTGAAAATTATGATGATTTGCAACTTAACTCATTTAAGTACTAGGAGGTGACCTATTATGGTCTATAGGGGTTTTTGGGCCAATTTGATTTTCAAACAACTTTTGAAGTATTTGGTTTTCGAATATGATTTGAATACCAAAAACATTTGAAAAAGTCTTCTCTACGAACTTTGTTTTGACACTTTTCTCAAAATCCTTCTCAAACTCATTTTGAAGGTAAAACTCATTTTGGCCAAAACTAAGAATCTAGTTTCTTCAAAAAAGAGCCAAAAGAGCATTTTCAATCAAACTTAATTTTTTTTGTAATGTGAGGCTTGGAAAACATATAGGGAACCTTTTCAAACCATTTCCAAGAGATAGTTTTCAAATTACTTTGATTCTTCAAAAGTTTTGACTTATGTTGACTTGGGCATTTTGAAAACTCTACTAGCACTTGTACTTGATTTGTTCACACCTAAAGAGTAGTAGAGCACATGTAGAAGTGCAATACTCCCCCTTAATGTGACAAGCTCCATTTTCGCAAAGAAGAGCCAAATAGCAATAAATCCAAAGCATAATAGCAAAAGGCAAGCAACTAGGCAATAAGAACAAAAAGCAACCATGGTGCACGATCTCAAGCAACATTTGAGAATTCTATGACATTTAACTCATTCCTCAACTTACAAAAACGAGTTTCATCAAGAGACTTGGTAAAGATGTCGGCTAGTTGATCTTCAGTTCTTATGTGGCTAATGACTATGTCACTTTTGGCAACATGGTCTCTTAGGAAGTGGTGGCAAATGTTAATATGCTTGGTTCTAGAATATTGAACCGGGTTGTTGGCTATCTTTATGGCACTATCATTGTCACATAGGAGTGGTGTTTTGGTGAAGGTAATGCCATAGTCTAACATGGTTTGTTTCATCCAAAGCAATTGGGCACAACAACTACCCACCGAAACATATTCCGCCTCGACGGTAGAGAGGACTACGGAGTTTTGTTTCTTGGATGACCATGACACAAGGGATCTACCAAGCAATTGGCAACTACCGGATGTACTCTTTCTATCCACTTTGCAACCGGCATAATCCGAATCGGAATAGCCAACTAGCTTGAACTTAGCACCTTTTGGGTACCACAAGCCAATCCTTTTTACGGCCACTAAGTGACACTCCTTGGGGGCGGCTTGAAACCGTGCACACATGCAAACACTAAACATGATATCCGGCCTATATGTGATAAGATAAAGCAAGCTACCAATCATAGAGCGATAAAGCTTTAAATCTACCGGTTTACCTCCCTTATCAAGGTCGAGGTGACCATTTGTTGCCATTGGAGTCTTGATGGGTTTTGCATCCTCCAAGCCAAACCTCTTGAGTAAGTTCTTGACGTACTTGGTTTGGCTCACAAAGGTCCTATCCTTGAGTTGCTTGATTTCTAATCCAAGGAAGAAACTCAACTCTCCAATCATGGACATCTCAAATTCCCTAGACATCATATCACCAAATTACTTGCAAAAATCTTCATTAGTAGAACCGAATATGATGTCATCAACATAAATTTGACACACAAAGAAATCATCACCAATGATTTTAATAAAAAGAGTTGTGTCAACTTTACCAATTTTGAAACCCTTTGATAAAAGAAAATCTCTCAATCTTTCATACCAAGCTCTAGGAGCTTGTTTCAAGTCATAGAGAGCTTTTGAGAGTTTGTAAACATGGTTAGGATTTTTAGGATCTTCAAAACTGGGTGGTTGCTCAACAAATACAAGTTCGACAATTTCACCATTTAGGAAAGCACTTTTCGCATCCATTTGAAAAAGCTTTATATCAAAGCATGATGCAAATGCAAGTAGGATGCGAATGGCTTCAAGCCTTGCCACGGGGGCAAAGGTTTCACTAAAATCCAAACTTTTAACTTGTGTGAAACCTTCACCAATTTTGCTTTGTTCCTTACTACCAACCCGTTCTCCATCTTGCTTGTTCCTAAAAACCCACTTTCTCCCTATGACATTGTGGTCTCTAGGTTTTTCAACCAAAGTCCACACCTTGTTTCTTGCAAAGTTGTTGAGTTCTTCATGCATAGCATTTATCCAATCCGGATCACCAAGAGCTTCATCTACATGTTTTGGCTCAAGACAAGAAATAAAAGAGTAATGCTCACAAATTGAAGCGACACGAGATCGAGTTTGAACACCCCTACTAATGTCACCCAAAACTTGATCAATTGGGTGATCCTTGGAGAGAGCGTTGTGAATTCTTGGCGGCATAGGTGCATCTTGTGCCTTGTCCTCCTCCACATCAACTTGAGCTTGGCTTGGCGTAGCAGAAGTAGTTTCCTCAAATTGAGTGGAGGTGGAAGGCTTGTCTTCCACTTCAACGGGTTTGATGTCTCCAACAGACATGTTCTTCATTGCTCTCATCAAGCCCTCGTCACCTACATCATCCAAATTCTCGTGCCCCTCTTGGGAGCGATTAGTTTCATCAAATTGAACATCAGCGGTTTCTTCCACAATACCTTTGTTCTTATTGTAGACCTAGTATACCTTGCTATTGGAGGCATAACCTAGAAGAAAACCTTTATCACACCGACTTTCAAATTTGGTTAGTCTAACACCTTTTCGATAAATATAGCATTTGCAACCAAAAATTCGAAAATAGGCAACATTAGGCTTCCTCCCAACAATTAGCTCATAGGAAATCTTTTTCAAAAGACGATGCAAATAAAGCCTATTTGTTGCATGGCAAGTGGTGTTTATGGCTTCCGCCCAAAAGGAATCGGAAACACCATATTCATTTAGCATAGTCCTTGTCATCTCAATCAATGTGCGATTTTTCCTCTCCACTACATCATTTTCTTGAGATGAGTAGGTAGCGGAAAGCTCATGCTTAATACCAAGATCATCACAATAGTCCTCAATATTGGTATTTTTAAACTCCAAACCATTGTCACTTCTTATTTTCACAAGAGTGCAATTGAATTTATTTTGGGCCCTTTTTGCAAACTTATTGAAAAGCTCAGCAACAATAGACTTGTCATGCAAAAAGAACACCCAAGTGTAACGAGAATAATTATCAACAATGACAAGGCAATGACTATTTCCACCAATGCTCTTATAGGTTGTTGGGCCAAACAAATCCATATGTAAGAGCTCCAATAGTTTAGATGTGGATATGATGCTTTTGGAAGGATGAGAACATGCAACTTGCTTGTCGGCTTGACAAGCACTACAAAATTTGTCCTTCTCAAATTTCACATCTTTCAAGCCCACAACTAGATCACGTTCTGAAAGTTTGCTCAATTGATGCATACCAACATGGGCTAACCTCCTATACCAAAGCCAACCCAATGAAGTTTACGCAACCAAACAAATTTTCAAATTTGCTTTACTAGAGTTGAAATCAACCAAATAAAGATTTCCATAACGAAAGCCTTTGAAGATGCAAGATTTGTCATTAATTCTAGTAACAATCACATCTTGAGGATTAAAGGTACATGACAAACCAAGATAACAAATTTGTGCACCCGAAAGCGAATTGAAATTGAGTGATTCAACAAGAGAGACATTTGTAATTGATAGATCATTGGTGATAGCAACTTTACCTAACCCAATTACCTTTCCTTTGCTATTATCACCAAAAGTGACTCTCTCTTGATTTTTGCTTCCTACTTCAAATGTGGTGAACATGCTCCTATCACCGGTCATGTGTTGAGTGCACCCACTATCAAGCACCCAATGGCTTCCATCGGTGTGGTAGTTCACCTACAAAAGAAGATCAAGCTCTTTTAGGTACCCAAACTTGTTTGGGTCTTTGAAGGTTAGAGACCAAAACCTTGGGCACCCCAAATGGCATTCTTTTTATCATCAAGTATAGGGGAACCCACATATCTAGCATAGATAGTACCATCATGAGCCTTCCTAAGCATATAGTAAAAATCAAACATGCAAGTCTTAGGAGGCTTACCACCGGTGCAATCATTAGCCATATGCCCAACCTCACGGCACTTATGACAATACTTACCATTGCTCTTGACAAAACGAGGAGCACGGTGAGAAGGTTTCTTACCCTTCTTTGGAATGAATCCAAGTCCCTCCTTGTTAAGGATGCACCGTTGCTCACTCAAGATTTTTCTAAGAGTGTTCTTACCCTTGAAGCACATTTCCAAGCTTTTGTTGAGCTTGGCCACTTGCTCCTTAAGCTCATTGTTCTCAACAACAAGTGAGGCATAACAAATAGAAGTACAAGAGCTAAATCTAGGCATATCTATAAGATCATCACAAGAAGTAGATATGCTAGATGATGCAACATGAGCAATATGACAAGAAGCATTATCATCAAGCAAATCATAAGATATGCCAACATCAATGTGAGCTTCATGTGGTGTAGTGATAAGAAGAGTGTCATGAGCTTCCTTAAGCTTCTCATGAGAAATGGTGAGTCTCTCATGAGAAGTCTTTAGCTCCTCATACAAGGTCTTCAAAGAGGCATGATCCTTCTTTAGAGCCTTGAACTTGACAATCTCCTCCTCACTATAGGCATGGGGCTTCTCAAACATGCTCACAAGCTCATCATAGGAAACATCATCAACATCATCATCACTTTCACTATCACAACTTAATGTTACCTTGGTAGAGCCCTTTGCCATGAGGCAAAATGGAGAGAAGAGTGATGGAGCCTACTTGATAGCGATTCCGGCCATGTTTTTCTTCTTAGAAACTCCATCATCATCACTATCATTGTCGGACTCGGATTGAGAATCGGTGCTCTCAACATTTGAGTCCCATTGTCCAATGAAGCCCTCAATTTTCTTTCCTTCCTTCTTAAGCTTCTTCATGAGCTTGTAGCCTCCACTCTTCTTCTTGGATGACTTGTCTCCATCATCACCTTTTGAAGGACACTTGGAAGCAAAGTGCTCTTTCTCTCCACACTCAAAGCATCTCAAGTTGGAGAGAGTCTTGTTGGGTCTTCTATTTCTTCTTCTATTAGAGTTAGAGCCCTTTCCCTTCTCCTTTCTTCTTCCCAAAAGATCATTGAATCTCCTAGCAAGAAGTGCAATCTCTTCCTCCAAGTCATCATTGCCTTCACTAGATTTTGCCTTTCCCTTGTCTTCCACCTCGGTTTGAAGAGCAATACTTGTCTTCCTTGACGGTGAGGCTTCTTCTATCTCCTTCTTCTTCAACTTGTACATGTCATTGGTGTTGATCTTGCCCAAGAGACAAGCAGGTGTCATTCTTGACATGTCCGAGTTGATGAGAAAAGTGACTAAGTTCTCATACTTGTCCGGTAGAGCCCTTAGCATCTTTTGAGCCACCTCAAGGTCGGTGTAGATTGCCCCAAGCTCCTTGAGATCATTGACTATCACATTTAGCCTCCCATACATATCATTTACACTCTCATGAGGCAACATAGCAAAAGTCTCATATTGGATCTTGAGGAAGTGAGGCTTAGCATCCTTGTACTCACTAGTGCCCTCATGAATTTCACTCAACTAGTTCCATATCTCATATGCGGTCTCAAGGTTACTCACTCTATCAAACTCCTCTTGGCTCAAAAAGTTAAACAATGCATTCATGGCTTGAGCGTTGAGTTGGAGGTTGCGGTGATCAACTTCCGTCAAGGGGCTACCGGTGATGCCAAAACCTTCATTCACAGTGCTCCAAATATGAAAGCTCATAGCCTTAAGGTGAGTAGACATTTTAATTTTTCAAGTGGAATAATTAGTGCCATTGAACATGGGAGCCTTTCGACATCTTCTCTCTAGGCGGTGAAGCCCAATCAAGAGAGACCAAACGCTGATACCACTTGTAGTATCAAAGATGTCGACTAGAGGTGGGGTGAATAGGCGATTTAAAATTAAATGACACCTAATCAAAACTAACCTAAGTTGTTAGGCTTGGTGAGGGACAAGTCTAACTAAGCAACTAAGTTATGTTTTGCAAACCTAGGATGATAGTGGCTCAAGTATGTCTCTAGCAATATAAATTGCACAAAAGTAAATGCAATAAGTAAAGGGACAAGAAACAAAGAAGTTTTTCACCGAGGTTCGGAAACTCGCCGGTTTCCTACGTCCCCGTTGAGGCGAGCCCAACTCCACCGCTCAACCACAAAGCCACCGCACGCCTCCTTCGTCAAGGGGTGGGCAAGATGGGAGCCGGCCCACGGAGAGGACTACCCAAGCCTCGATCACTAGGGTAGTTCTTCCTTCACTCCGAAGGTGGTGAACTCCAAACCACTCACAATCGGCACCGAGCCTCCTCCACAATCTCCTTGGAGAGGTTACCAGGCAAGCACCTCCACAAGCCGTCTAGGAGGCGGCAACCTCCAAGAGTAATAAGCGATGACCCGGCTTGGAGATGATCAAGTGCCACACTAACTCAACAAGAAAGTAAATGCACTTGACTCTTGGCTAATCCACTCTCAACCACACTAAAGGATGAACAAAGGCTCAAGTGAGTGTGAGAGAGATGCAAGGGGTGTATGCAATTGAAACAAGTGCCAAGAGAACCCCCTTGCTGCAAATGGGGGGTATTTATACCCCAAACCCCCAAAACTAACCGTTGGGGACGAAATCCACCAACTCTGTGTATTACCGGTCAGACCGCCAATGTATGGCTGATCAGACCGGACTACTTTGCAAGGGCTAGAAAACTAACCGTTGGACTGCATTAAATGCACTGGGACCAGGGGGCCAGTCAGACCGGAGGCCAAATGGCCGGTCAGACCTCCCACAACTCGGTCAGACCGCCGTTGGCTCGGTCTGAACGGTTGCGACTCTGGCAACTCTAGATCGCCAGGCCAGAGGCAGCCATGCAGCCTCCAGCCGGCCGGTCAGATCGGCGGCAAGTGGCCGATCAGACCGCCAAGAAGGACCGATCAGACCGGCTAGTGTGCCACGGTTAGACCGGTGCAAAGGCCCGGTCAGACTGGATAGAGCACTTCGGTCAGACCGCCCAGGGACAGTCAACAGGAGAAAATTAAAGATGCAAACCAAGACTTAAGTGCAAATGACCTAATGTGGCATTTTGATCATCTCTTTGACTAGGTCATTACCCCCTTGATAGTACGGCAAAGCTATAAATAAATTTTAGCAAATTTGATCGCCCAAACTCCTCGATCAATTAAAATAAAACCACTAGTTTTACCGTCTTCAATCCTTTCGCTTTGCACCATCGAAAAACGTTCTCGGTGAACATCCATGCACTCATATTGTGTGATCCTAACTCAAATATTTGTAACTCAAAAGAATCGTTAGTCCACAATTAGCGCTTGTCATTAATTACCAAAACAAACAACGGGGGCCTAGATGCTTCACCCGCGCATGAGGAAAGCAATGGCGGAGCGATGGTAGGGGATCATGTCGAGGCGACGGGAAAGGCGACATGGAGCCGAAGTGGTGAAGCTTGAGCAGCACCTTCTTGAGTGGAGGCATTGGCCCTTCTTGTCATCGACTACAGCTCAAGGCGCGTAGAAGGCGACTGTGGAATGCGCAGGCTCGATGCGAAGCTCTGCAAGGAGACGGTGCATTTATATGCAGCCTTAGCAGGATTTGCCACCCAATTCGCGTGTACTTCAAAACCTGCCATCGAGGGAGCAAATTCCTTCATTTCATGCCACTCCGTCCATCTGAAGCAACGCCATCCATCCAGCAGTTTGCCCATCCGTCCAACGCCCATCCGCATGAAGCCATCTCCAAGATCAGCCACCGCTGCCGCCATCACCTCAAGCACCGAGCTCGTTCGGCTTCGTCACCACTAGCGCCATACCCGAGCTCGTCCATCACCGTTGCCATTCACGTCATCCACAAGCTCGGCCGCCATCCTCGAGCTCACGTTCCATGATCCCATCGCCGCTAGAGCCGTACCCGAGCTTGTCTGCTGTCATCACCATTCATGCCATTCGCCCATCCCCATGCTCGGCTGCCGTCCCTGACCTCGGTGACCTTTGCCACAAGCTCTATTAGTGAAGTGGTTCTACTGGTCATCCACAAGCTTAGCCATATAGGATGCCATCGGCGGCGAGAAGCTCGTTCGATTTCTTTCTTTCTTTCTTTCTTTCTTTCTTTTTCTTTCTTTCTTTCTTTCTTTCTTTCTTTCTTTCTTTGAAAACGAGAGATCACTGAGGAGCTCGTCCGACATAGAGCACTAGTCATGTTGTCCACACGGTGGCGGTGGCTGGACGCAGTGGCGGCGATCCTTTGCGACGATGGCTGAGCTTCCTCCAACATGTGCGACAAGAATCGTCCCCTCTTATGTGACAGGACCGCAGGAGCGCGACGAGGTTGGATGACCAGAGCTGGAGATGGCGACAAGCAATGACAAGGGACGAAGGACGCGGCAAGGGATGGATGGACAGCGCTGCTTCGGATGGACGGAGTGGCATGAAATGAAGAAATTCGCTCTTATGATAGCAGATTCTAAAAGACACTCGAATTGGATGGTATATCTTGAAAGTGCTCCAAATTGGATGGTATATTCTGTAATTTCTCATTTATGAAAGGCAGGAACCGTGGATTTTCTCTAAGATTCGTGCAAGCAACACGGTTGCAGTTGCTGGAGATGAAGCCAATCGGTATCATGAAGCTGAAGTTATAGATCAGCTTATTGAGCATAAGAATTTTAAAGGATGTCCCTAAGATTTAGTTCAGTTTGCCTAAACGTCTTTTAAGGGTGTATTCAATACTTTCTTTTCTCAACCTCTACTCTCTCTTTTTTTCATGTATATTTTTCGACCTGCTAAATGGTGCATATTTTAAAAAATAAGTTGTTTAGGAAAGCCTACTTTAAAACATCATATTAATCATTTTCTTAAGTATTTTTAAGCTAATATGTAATTAATTATACGCTAATCTATCACTCTGTTTTACTTGCGTGGAAGAGAAGTTCTCAACCTCCTCTCCCGAATGCACCATGAAATTTCTTCCATTCTTAAGAACGCATCAAGTTGTTTTCTTAAGAAAGAAAGTGCTTGGCTATGTCCAAGAACTCGCATGATTAATAAAGGCATAAGACGATAGAAAAAACTTGTTATTATTGTCAATTAAAAAGAAAAAATCCTCAACCTACAAACATTTTAAACTTAATTACGTTCAGCTTGAACCATTCATTTAATTGAACCGATGAAACCGAGTAAACCAGCATAATATGAAAAGGCACGAAAGATGTCTGCTAGTGCCTTGAGGACACCACAAACTCTTGCACCGTGTCAAAATGTATTGTCACTCGGTGCGTATATATATTTTTCAGAGTTAGAAACACTCAGCGTGTGTTCGGATGAGATTTTTTCCGGCTACGGCTGCCAAAGTTAAAAATTGCTCCCGCTTACAACGACTTTCACCGATGGCCGCCGAACAAGGACACTAGCTCTCGTTCTAAAATAAAATATTTTCTTCAAAACCAATAGCTGGTAGAGCATCGTGGTCGCGGAGGACCGGCATTACTGCAATCATGCATCCACACCTTCGACACGTTATGTGCAACACATGATGGCGTCCGGAGACGCGTCGTCGTAAACGAAGATAGATGTCACGGAACGAACACCCAGAAGAAACCGCATCAGGGTGAACACACGTCGATTTTTCCTAGGCTCGGTAGGCTAGCTAAGACGTCCTCTAACGCCGTAGAGACGAGAGACGACAAGCAATTTGGGAATTGAAGAAGAATAGACTTTGGGATAGATAGCAAAATGGAGGGAGATGTAGAATATAGAGGGGAGGGATAATAAATTTATTTTGACGATTGATTGGTTGTTTCAATCGGTCTTGGCCCTCTATATTTATAAAAGGGGTGGACTTGCTTACTAGGGTATTTTTTAAGTCTTATTAGCCTTACAAATCAACTATGACTATGACTAGAGAAATCTCGGTATGAAACAAGGAAACACGAGAAATATCTAAATTAGACTCAAACTCTGTGCTTAAAGTCTAATCACTCGAACACTTGCAGTCTGACCGGCCACACAACTGCGGTCAGATCGGCCTTCATGGGAAAGTCTCTGTATTTTCAAAATTTGGCTTGAACTTGCTATAAATATAAACTAGTGCCAAATTTGAGTGTCAACATATGCCCTCTGCCTTCTTGACGAACTTGTGAACCGAAAACCACTAAGCACGGGGTTATCTAAGGATGAAATCCATCAATACTGGCCATAAACACCTCTAAGGCTTATGTGTTCAATGGTGATATAGGAATACTACGAGAGACCCTCTATTGTTTAGATTGTGTTTTGATTTACTTTGGCCTCCACTCTTGCCAGCAATGTTGCATCGTTCTAATCGGCCATTACTACCGGTCTGAATGACGGTGCTACAGCGGTCTGACTGGCATACTGTGTCGCAGGGATAAGTTTAGGATCTACAGTATTAAGAGGATTGTAGGTACTTCTCATTAGCCAATCTTGTTGTATAGGTATTGATGGTATATTATAAGCTGATAAAACACCAAACATGCACTCGCTATTGTATGAAGTAGTTGCACTATCTAGCAATAAGCTTTTTAGCCGATTCTTTAGTTCATTCATGAGAGCATCTATAGTTTTCTCAAAGGTAGAACTATAGGAGGTAAAGTGATTATTTAGACTAGCAACACCATCTACTATTTCAACGACATTAGATGCAAGAACGAGGGTAGGGTAGTGCTATAATCAATTGTTACCTTAAATGTGATGTAGACGGGCAACCAGAAGTCCTATTGTTTAATGACGTCTTGTCTCGTCTTTCGGTAGCATGAAGCTATCTTTCGCCATAGATCTTCAACATGAGCTTCAAATGCTCGGCGGTCGGCTTTCGGCAACTCTCCATAATCCGCAACCGTGATGTTGTCTTGATATAGGCTGGTGCAAGAGCCCATGATGGAGAACTAGGTTTTCGGCAACAGAGTCGCCAAAGAAGTGTGTTGGCACTAGAATCGCGCTGCCACACCTTGAGCATATTATATGCAACCCGTGATGGAACCGAAGATGCGCCGCCATAGGAGAAGGTAGATGCCACCGAACGAACACCCAGGAGAGACCCCGTCAGGGTGAACATGCACCGGTTTGTTGTAGACTCGACAGGCCATCTAGGACGTCCTCTAACACCGTAGAAACGAAAGATGATAAGAAATTTAAGGATTGGAAGAGAATAGAGTTTGGGCTAGGTAGCAAGGAGGGAGATGTAGAACATAGAGGGTAAGGGTAATAGATTGATTTTGACGTTTGATTGGTTGTTTCAATCGGTTTGGTCCCTTATATTTATATTAATAGGAGGGGTGGACTTGCTTCCCAGGATCTTTTCTATGTCCTATTATGCTTAGAAATCAACTAGGACTCGAAAAATCCCAATTTCAAACAAGGAAACACAAGAAAGATATAAATTAGACTCGGACATTGTGTTGAAGGTCTGACCCCCTGAATAACTGAGGTCAGTTCATCGTCTAGTCTGACCGGCCATACAACGGCAGTCAGATCAGCCTTCGCGGAAAAGTCTTGGTAATTTCAAATTTAGCTTGAACTTGATATAAATATAAGCTAGTGCGAAATTTGAGTGTCAACAGCTTCATTATCAGGATGATCTCTTCTGAATTTTTTTTGTGAACCTTTGTCATTACACCATAAATTTATGAAACAATTCTTATGTTCCACTCAAAATAGATACAACGCCACATTAGCAGATATTCAAAACCTCAATTAACGGCCTAAATAATCCATTTCTAAATTTGTAAATTAATCAGCAAGTGCCTAAGATGTCCGTTGGAGATCATTTGTAGTTCTACTTTGTGGAAAATATGGAGAGCATATGTTTGTCGCCTTCTGTGATGACAAAATACAAACAGAATTTCTGGAGGCTTTTTCTTTCGCTCTAAAGTGTTTAGCACCAACTAGGATGAAAATAGTTGAATACAATATTATTTTTTTATTTTTAGAAAATTATCAGTACGGTCAAAAATTTTCTATATTTATAAAAATAACTATGTAGTGCCAACTTTAATATAACCTAGACAGAAATTATAAAAACAAAATTTTATATATGGCTAAAATCAAAACTATATTATTTTTTTATGGAAACGGTATTGATAGAGCCAGAAATTTATGTATTGTTTTTATCCATGTTAGAATCGCCTGGAATGGCTACAACAATCGAGCAATCATTTTTCTTACGACAAGAAAGCTATTGTACACCGTTTTGCGAAGTCTTTTTAGTATAATGGTGAGTATTCCCATCTGTCACGCGGGTGCCTGGGGTTCGATCCCCTGCAACTACGTTCTCTCTGTTTTTTTTTCTCTTTTTTTTTTGGCTGTGTTGGCATTCTCGTTAAGTGCAAGTGCATCCGGCATCCTAAACTCTAGCTAAACACCCAGCCCTTTTTGTAATTAATCGTTATGTCTTGCAAATTTATCCCCTTTTTTTATTTTTGTTTTGTCCTATGTCCGTTGATCCATTTGATTAACTGGTGATTACACTATTTTTATACAGGAGATACGTTTATAGCTCCATCCAAAAGCTCAACTGGTGTCTAAGGCTACTTTTTCAACATTGGCTAGAGCTCTATCTCTTCATAGCTTTACGTGATCTACTCTTGAGAGACAACAATTAACGTGCATTTAGTTTGGAGATGAGGTGAAATGAGTTAGAATTATCTTATTTTTTAAGATGGGATAGTCTTACTGTTTGTCATTAAGGATGAAGTGGTTCTGCTTTTTCAAGGATGGGAGGGTATGGCCCGTATTTTAGTGAGAGGAGATGGGTTGGATTGGTCCCTTAGATTTTGGGGTGTGAATCTAATATGAATATCAGGGGAATATTCTCCTCTGGAGATCAACCCATCTCATATATCATCAAACCAAACACTTTAAAAAAATGGGTTTGATCTAACCCATCCAACGAAAAAAATACATGCTTATTTCTGAATGGGATAAGAGATAGTTATAAAGAACCATTGAGCTAGACTATTTCTTCATTTGTCGAGAACATGCTTATTAAACTGCTAAACGGTTTTGTGAAAAAAAAAATTTATATAGAAATTTTTTTTAAAAATCAAACAAAATTATTTTTTAAATTTATATTGTTAGTAATACTTAATTAATCATGTACTAATTAACTTTTTCGTTTTGCGTCAAACAAATCAGTCACTGATTCAGCCGTTTCGACGAAGCGTAAGTCCATCCCACTCTTATGTCAGTGCTGATGCCCACGTTCCCCTTCTCAATCTAGCTCGTTTTAGCCTGCGAGCCAGTGTTCCTTCATCTCTTCCACCTGGTCTTCCTCCTCTTTGGCGAACAAGGATGGGGGCATGGGATGAGACGGTCGACGGACACGACGAGGGAAGTGTGCTGGCCAACGAGCGCAACAAGAGGAGTGCACTGTATGATGAGGCCGGGGACAACGGTGCACTGGCCGGTGTTTTGCCCCGCGGGGGGGGCCAAAACAGTGCACTCCTCTTGTTGAAAGTGTGAGCCCAACAAGTACATGAGTCATGAAAAACGTGTTGTCATTCCTATTTCCTAATACGCTTTGACTCCATCCTCACCATTGCTTCGATTACGTGGCCATGCTCTGCAGAGCACCATGGCTCCCGATGAGTGGAGTGCAAAGGTGGCGGGGCCACCGTTCAAGCTGCGAAGGAGCCAATGGGGGCAACAATGGCAGGGGTTGACGATGGCAACGCCACGATGGGAACTGACTGTTGTTAGTCGTTTGGAGGTAAGATGGGATTGGAGAGTTGGGGATTAGAGTCTGGAGTTAGCTTTAGAGTGTTTTTTTTTCCTATTGGAGAATTGGATTGGGTGCCTGGGCTGCCAAGTGGGTTGTTGGCCTATTGATTGTTGTGCTTCTTTCGATTACGTCCGGCTCATTGAGGCTGAAAGGATAGTTTGTCTCATTAAAGAAACGCAATGAGGCAAAGCATATTCTAACGAGGTGCTGTGGTGACGTCATGCTCATCGGGCAGCCATCCCGATCTGCGCCGCCGAGCTCGTCTTCAACACGCTCCACGCCGCCGGATGGAGGTCTGATACCACTTGTTGGCAAAGGCACCAGATCGTACACTTTGAGATAGTACTGTAACAAATCCAGCAATAATAACAGAGCGAATGGATAAAAAAACAGAGGAGAACTAAACAAGTCTCGAACTGAAAGCTTTGGGGGCAATTTTTCTCTCTGTTGCAATCAACTGCTATATAAGCCGCATAGAATTCCAAGGATCATGCCATCCCTGGTAGACATGCAGTTACTGCTGCTTGTGCTTCACCTTCTGCACATCAATGTGAATTCAAATGGCCACAACCAGGATTAAGACAACAGGGGCACGGTGCTTGTGCTTCCCGTGACGCCGGATCGAGCTCTTGGAAGTTGAGGCGGCCGAACGCCGCGCCGGCGGCATCGTAGGCGAGCACGGCGTCCTCCGCGGTGTTGTGCGTGCCAAACCATTGCCTCGTCCGGTTGGCGCGCGGCAGCGGGATGTCCCCCGAATCCGATGCCGCTGCTGCACGTCGTGGTAAAGGCTTTGCCGGGGGTGGAGCTTCTTGCATATCTACCGTCATTAATGTTGCTTCAGTTCGGATTGCATGTAATCATGAGCTTAATTAACAACAAAGTCAACTCAAAACTATCAGGGATTTGACAACATAAAGATATGCACAAGTCCAAGCTCTATTTGTGTCCACTATATTTTACTTGAGTGGATGGCCCGGGTTGACCTGTTAACTTTTTTTTTTGGGAGACTTGTAAACTAATGGCATATGTGTGTCTTGCTTTTATGCAAGCGCTAGATATACATATCTAGCTCCATGATTAGAGGATATATATATTATGAAAGGTCAACACCAAGTTGGAAGAACATGACTAATATATAGTATACAAATTAACAATATAGTAGAGGAAGATGGCTGAGGATAAACATGACATGTAAAGTACCATGATCAACCAGCATATACTAAATTAATTAATACTGGCCTGCAAAATTTGAATTGAACAAGTAATGAAACATATTATCAACAAAAAAAATATATTTATCAATGTTCATTAATTGTTACACCTTGACAGCAAATTAGCAATACAGGTCGTTTATCGAATCAGTTACTTAAGTATGAGGATTGTGTTCTATAAGGTATTTCTTTCGCAATGCCAACTCGATCAATATCAGCTTTGCCTGTTAAATAGTTCTATGTTCACGTTTTATACAATGTAATGCGTGATAAGGTTTTTAAGATTATCAGTCTTATTGAATTCATAATAAATATGGAACTGGATCTTCAAGTTTACATCTCAAGTTCTCAACCTATGTATTTCTCATGGTTCATACGTGACACATGGCAAACATCGATAGTATAATTGACCCACATTACATTGCATACTAAATACTTAATTATTTATTACAAACGTGCGCATGAAGAAAGTTGTTGGTTACAGGTAACCAACTACTTACTTCATGATAGTGACTTGCAGATATACCATATATGTGCTTCTCATGTTATGTGGTGTATACATGTCACACTAGTGCAGATCCTCTCATCTGTGACGGGCTGTAATATAACTGGATTTTGCGGTCCGTCACAAAGAAAACATCTCAAACGGGCCTAAAAAGAGGCCGATTGAGATATGGTCGGAGAGACATGTTAAATGTGCATAGAACTGAAGCCCGTCACGGATGACACCTATCTGTGACGGGCCTAAACTAGAGCCCGATTGAGATAGCCTTAAATATCTCAATCGGGCCGTAGTTGGAGCCCGTCATAGATGACAATCATCTGTGATGGGCCCCGAATTAAGGCCCGATTGAGATAACCTTAAATATCTCATCGGGCTGTAATTGCAGCCCGTCACAGATGACAATCATCTGTGACGGGCGCCATGAAGACTTTGGCTGAATTGGAGGTTTGTAGTCTCATTCCTGATATGTTGTAACTAAATTGAAGTATATATATATATATATATGTATATGTATGTAAAGATCGTTCGACTAATTTCGAATTATGTACATGTAGGACAAATTTTCAGAGGATCCGCGTAGCAGCTTTGAGGACATTCGTGAGGAGATTGCCGACTTCATCCTCCGCGAAATTATTCACCCTAAAGGAATGTTTAGGGTTCAGGTGTAAGTGATGAACATTTTTTAACGTACTGTTTGAATTGTCAAACACATGTTATTATGTAATATTTATGTTTATTATATTTGTTATTTCTGTAAAATATATGTGAATGGCATATGTGAATGGGGATGCTGGGATGTATATGTGTGAACGGCATATGTGAATGGGGATGTTGTGAATGGCATATGTGAATGGGGATGCTGGGATGTATATTATTTCTGCTTCTGTTATTTTGCAGCGGGCATGGCTAGCACAGGCCTGAGGCTAGCCAAAAAAACAATATTTATTTTTTTTGTGGTCATACTCATCGGTGACGGGCTATAAGTTAAAGCCCGATTGAGTTATATCAACCGTGACGGGCTATAGTTGGGGCCCGATTGAGATAGACAGACATCCGTGACGGGCACTAGTTGTAGCCCGATTGAGATAGGTCATCCGTGACGGGCTATAGTTTGACCGGTCGTCTGGGTCAAAGCTATCGGTGACGGGCATTAGTTGAGGCCCGATTAAGATAGCTTCATCCGTGACGGACTTATGCCCGTTTGAGATGATTCCTAACATCACTGACCTTTGCGCTGTGTCGGACGCCATACCCGACACAGATGTCGGTTGCAGCCCGACACAGATGAGGGTTACCGTTGTAGTGTC